>CAXIVR010000003.1:174689588-175134588 GCA_964035755.1 Teleogryllus oceanicus
ATTAATCATTTCAGAAAGACGTTTCATGTGGAAGTAAATATCATTGCTATTAATAGCAACACTGGTTTTGAAACTCGAATCAACTGATCGAACAAGATACAACCAAATAGTGGTGCTACAAATTGGCACAGACTTTCTCGTCCTACATAGATTTTCTTTCTTTTCAGTGTGTGCTGCTTTTCTGATTTTTCCACTATCCCCTTCTAGGGTTGGGCAAAGTCCTTTTATGTGAACGGTTCCTTATCCAATCGATATTTGTAGTGAACTAGTTCAATCGAAGTAGGTAATTCATTTTATTTTGGCATACAGGAAATGCCGTAATAATGATGTGTTCAAAACAAAAAGATTTCGAGTTATACAAATATAAAATGAAAGATTTGATTGAATAAAATCAAATCACCATTGATAGTTTACATAAATAAGAACAGTAAAAACAAATAATATAATAATGACCGCATTGCCATGGTGGAAATGAAGGTTTGGTCACCAATCTTGTCGTAGTTTATAATGCAATCCCTCGTTTCCAGATATATATCACAAAATATTATTACCAGTTAAAAATAACTATGGTATATAACTATTGAGACTGCAAACCTTTTTGAGAGCCTGTTGAAGAGATTGGGCCTAGAAACTGCTTATTGTCTTTTCGTGCACTGTTATCATGAGGGTAGACTCTGAAAATGAATATCCAGTCTGCTAGCATTCCGCGGCGAATGGAGCATTAATTATTGAAGAAATGGTCAGTGTTACCTGTCTGGGCAAAAAGGAAATCGTTTTCCCTCTGCTGTTCTCTCGGACGTCGTGCATGTGAACTGAGTTTACGCGACAACCGTGCTGTTTCACAAATCATACGGGTCTCGAGTCGCCACAACAACTTCACGCAATTAAATATTGATTGTCAGTGCACTCGATACATACGCCTGCATTTCCAGATTTTTACCGGGAGCGGTAGCTCAGTGCATCAACTGATGTCATTGCAGCGCCTCTGACCGGGAGGTCCTAGGTTCCTACTCCCCCACGGCGGCAGGATTTTCGACACTAGCTTTTCAGCTGGGTCGAATTCACTCGCTGCCTGGAAGAGAATTCTAGTGGCCGGCTGCTCTTATCGGTAGTTTTCCGTGGTTTCTTCGATCAACACCAGGCGAATGCCGGAGCAGAACCCTACCTAACGGGCCACGGACCGCGCGCGATCTGTCCTTCCTCATCCTTGTCGTATTCGCTCCCCCTTACACACACTTACATCAACATGCACTACACTACTACATATTCCGGGATACCGGTCGGGAGCTTAGAGCTTGTCCCGGTTGGGGCGGTGCCCCGCTGGTGGGAGAGTCCTGGTTAGGGGGAAAGACCGATGGTAGGTCGGCGCCGGATCTCGCTATCCAGCGGGGGAAGATCACCGCCATCTCCCGCGAAAAAAATGCACTACAGTAACGGGACTAATGACCAAAGCAGTTGACGCGCCCGGAAACACGAAAAATCAACCAATCAATCAGCCAGCTTTTTACAGAGTAAGGCGAGTCGCCATGAAACTACTTGGCTTCCCTGATTTCCAAATAATGTGTCTTTGTGGCGTTTTAAGTAGAAAAGCGTTAAAATTTGAGCTGTCGACAATGAACTGCTTTTGTACACGTCTGTGAGCCTGCTCCATGTCGCGCTCTCACGGTCTTCTTCGGAAACAGTTCAACATTTGAATCAAACGAAATGAATTTCTTTCCTCTTTTGAAGGTAGCCGGAGATTTTGAGAGAAAATTAACTGTATCGAGGGCTGGACGTTCAAAATGTTGACTCTTTGCTGTTTTGAATTAATTTCGCCGCCATCTTAATTTTGTTATTATTTAAATATTTTAAATTATCGGCTTAACTGTTGAGATACACAGTTTAAAAAAATGAAATTGAAGGGCTTAATACATGAAAGTATTAACTCAGTTTTTAGTTTTGTCGTCAAAACGAATTTTCTATTACTTTCCCACTAGTTGATTTGCTACTTTTCTCGAAAATCACAATATTTGTTATGTGGAAAATAAATAATTTCCAGTAATATAAAAAAGTTCCATGCAAGTTTACTAAATCTCAAATACCTGATTTAGCCATTTTCTGAGTTAACATCTTCTTGTACTAAACACTTCGATTTATTAAGCTTCGCGGCCATCTTATAGAGTTGAACTAAAGTGAATGACGAACTGTGGGACGCGGGCGAACAATTAGAGCGACCGGCCTAGCAGTGTTCTCTGAACTCAGATCAACGACAAACGCTGACCGGCAAACTATACTCCGATTTAAACATAGCTTCACTTCAAAGTCATAAGCTAGAAAGAGAGGGAAACACTGTCATCCAGTTGGGAACTTCGTTAGGACTTTAAGTTTTGGTATTGGAGCTCCAGATTGGATAACAATGTCCCCCTCTCTTTCCAGCTCGTGAACGTTTTATTTATTTATTTATTTTACGTCAAGAAACAGTTGAAACTGCGTATGACGTGCTATGGGAAGAAATGAATTCTGTGCACATTTTCAAAATTCTGTGATCCCTACACTGAGTCATATACTACATACATTTTGAAGAAAACAAGCTCTTAAAACTTTAAGTGTAGCTATGTGTTAATCACAATAAATACAAATGTTCAGGGATCTCTGAAATAAGATGAACGACAGACGATGACCGGCGAACAACGAACGGTGATCCATGGCGGTAAACTTCGAAATGTGACTGGTGAACGACCATGTCACAGCGTATTTTAGTGCAAAATTAACCAAAACTAAACCCAAACACCAATTATATGTGCAAAACTCGATTAAAACGCTTACAAGACAATCTGAGGCAAAGTAGCCAATTATTAGTATGTAATACAAACGGATCAGAGAAGATTCTGTCAGCCATTTTGACATTCCACACATTTCTGCCCAAGAAATTTTTTTTATCTTAAAATTTAATTTTAAACACAATCTAGAATTATGTTTAGAAATTAATTTTTAACGTAATAAAAATTATTAAAAATCCATTTAAAGCATAAAATTTAAGATTATGTCTATTTTTTCATATTTTGATGCCAACATTTACTCAGCCCCAAAGCACTTGAAAATGGAAGCGCAAGAGACGAAAAGGCGCTCGAAAAGAAAACACAGATGACAGATATTTCATTAAATTGGCGTATCGTATTGTATAAGCCAAGAGTTTCCCGAATTTTACAATAAATCAGTATAATCATATTTATTTTGTCAATTTGTTTTAGTTTAGACATACCGAGGAAATGAAACCAGAACGGACAGGTTGCCACAGTAGCAAGTGCCAATAAACGAGTCTGAGACAAATGAATGATGACTGTAGATTAACAACGCGGGAGAGGGGGTCAACGCCCCTTGTAATGAAAAGAATGCATAGGCAGGAGGCTGATAACGTATAAAGGTACGGGATCACTCTAGAGCGCTGATCATCGTGCTGTTCACATGTCTGGTAGGTTGCGGGTTTTCATTAGATGGGAAATGTGGTGGATTATGTCATGTCAATCAGTCAAGACAACGCTGAACGTAGGAGGGGAGTGGGCTGATCTAATATTAACAATCAACTAGCATTCAGAATAATTCGAGAATGAATTGTATAATATTAACAGCACATAATTTGTGAACTGAACATGAACATGTTTAGGCGAACCCAATTAGATTACGACATACGTCCTGACGGTGGCAGGATTTTCGACACTAGATTTACAGCTAGGTCGAGTTCAGTCGCTGTCTGGAGTAGAATTCGAGCGTCCGGCTGTTCTGATTGGTAGTTTTCCGTGGTTTCTCCGATCAACACTAGGCGAATGCCGCAGCAGGACCCTACCAAACGGGCCACGGACCGCGCGCGATCTGTCCTTCACATTCCTTGTCCTATCCTCCCCCCTTACACACACACTTACACTAACATGCACTCCACTATCACATATCCCGGGAGACCTGTCGGGAGCTTAGAGCTTGTCCCGGCTGGGGCGGTGCCCCGCTGGTGGGAGAGTCCTGGTTAGGGGGAAAACCCACTAGCCGACGGTAGGTCGGCGCCGGATCTCGCCATCCAGCGGGGGAAGATCACCGCCATTTCCCGAGAAAAAACATGCACAACACTAACTGGACTAATGACCGAAGCAGTTGACGCGCCCGGAAACACGAAAAAATCAATCAATCAACGACATACGTTGTGACCTTCTCATATATCAAACATTGATTTGTGAACATTAGGTGCGGCAAGATGCCCACCAAAGGCGAAGTCAGGGAAATGCCGCCGGCGAGCATTGTTTTGAGATAGCTATCTGACGAACTGACAATAATTCTGCAAATATGAGGATTGCTATTTTTTGCCAGAACTTGATATAGTATAATATCGCCTTAACGAGAGCGAAATAGGGTACGTCATCATAGCGACCGAAGAGAGAAGACTTCAAGGCCATTGGACATTTTCTTCACCCGCAGTTCATCCGAGAAGTTATTGAACGCACGCGAAGACATGAAGTAAGAAAATTTAAACTGATTTCAGTAAAGAAGATTCAGAATATAATCGGTAGTTAATACAAATGGGTTCATTAAACCGTGTTAATAATTTTCTGTGGAAATGAGTATTATATTTGTTTGAAACAAGAAATAATTCATATTTAGTTGCAATAAATTAATGAATCTCTTAGCTAACAAAGTGTCCGGAAATCGCTGATCCGTACGAACGGCCCGTCCACATACGATCAAATAAGCCATATTTACTCGTATGGCCATAACCACAACCTATAAAATAATAAAAGGCACTCACGCGAGCGCGCACACACACGCGCGCGCGCACACACACACGCGCGCGCGCGCACACACACACACGCGCGCGCGCACACACACACACGCGCGCGCGTGAATATGTCACTATATATATATATATATATATATATATATATATATATATATATATATATATATATAGTGACATACCAAACTGTCACACTATTTTGATGGGAATTGGGGACAAAAATGTAATAAATTCATCGTAAAAAGTGTAAATGAGGGCATAGGCATGCAGGCAGGGCGTTCCTTAGCAACCAGGGGAGCGAAAGTAAATAAACATAACGCGGCAAGTAACGGACAGAAGTTTGTGATATAATGGCATGTAGGATTGGGGTAAAACTAGTAATGGGGTATGACGTAGAAGGAAACTGGAGATTGTTTTAGTAAAACAAGAGACAAGAATGTATTAAAGTTATCGAGGGTTGAACTTTTTGTAATATGGGAGAGGAGCTTTAGATCGCGTACCGTGCACATCGTAGAGGTCATTGTAAATGATAAATGCGGGACTTGGCGGAATTTTGCGGGAAATATGAGCAGTGAGGACTTATATTTTGTGTGCGTAATTCTATTTGGAACTTTGAATAATACTGGCACTGGGAGTCGTAAGTGAAACAATAAGTTGACGCAGTTGTGTCTCTTAAGGTATTCTGTTTGTGTTAATGCGGGGCATTTACAGCAAATATGCTGGATTGACTCGTTAGTGTATTTACATAGGCGACATCGGCTATCAATTTGCTGACCCATGATGAATTTTTTATAAGCTCTGGTTTTGACTACTTGGTCTTGAATGGAGAAACTAAATCCTTTCGTCTCACAGAAGAGGCCCCCGGTTAGAAGCCACTCCACTGAGTTTTTCTTATCAATGTTCTCCGAAGGTAGAGTTGCAAAAATCTACCATGAATTTCCTTTTTTTGCCAGATATTCACGCGGTCCTGATGCTTCAGGTAATCAAACTCTTTACTTGGTTGTGCCAGACATAATGGGGTCATCTTTCTATCTTGATCACAGATAGTTTTGTGAACAGACGAGTTGATAGAAAGAAAGTACCGACACAGTTTTTCTTCTTGCTGTCGGCACAGTGTCTCCAAGTTAAGGAATTCTCTTCCTGCACTAGCACGTGGTAAGTACAGCCTGTGGACTGAACTCTGAGGGTGGTGCAGTTGATGCCTTGTAGTGTAGTTCTCATTTTCCTTTCGAAAGTCCGCAAGGATGTTACTGTCCATTTTATTACACCAAATGTGTAAGTTGCTATGGGAGTAGCCCAAGTATTAATAGCAGATAGTTTGCTTCTTGAATTGATCCACGTTTTGCAGATTTTATTTACTCTCGATAGCACGTTCTGTACAATTTTGTTCCTAATGTCTAAATCAGAAATTCCCAGCACTTGTAGCATTCCCAGATATTTGTAGGAGTCTTCAGTGCCAATATTTTTAATAATTGTGTCACCAGATATTTGCATATTTTGTTCTTCTTTTGGACTTGCCCGCGGACAACATGAAGGGTAGCGCATTTTTCAATCCCAAACTCTAAACAAACTGCATAGCTGAAACTTTTGACAAGTTCGAGCTCGTTTTATAAGAGATCTCTATTAGAAGCATATAGTTTGAGATCATCCATGGAGAGCTGGTGCGAGATACGAACATCGGGGTTTTTCTTCAATAAGTACCCATAGCCTGATTGTCTGAGCATTCTGCTCAAAGGGGTGAGTGCTATGCAAAACCATAGTGGGCTTAGGCTATTCCCTTGAAAGATTCCACGACGAATTGCAATATCTTCCGTCACGTAACAGCAGGTTCCCTTCTTAATCTGCAAATGAGTTTTCCATTCTGACATGCAGTTCTTCAAGAAAACGATAAGTCTTCGATCGATTTTATACAATTCGAGTACTCTTAAAAGCCATGAGTGAGGTACCGAATCAAAGGCTTTTTGTATTATTATTATTATTATTATTATTATCATATTTGAAATATATTTCTATTTTCTGTTTGGACATATATTTAAAATTAATACATAGAAAGAACCTTAGAAGGTTTCTTTACAGCTCTGAAATTATATGAATATTGTACAATTTTATTTTGCTGAATATTCAAGGAAAACAAATTGCAAATAAAGCATATGTTATAAAAACACAATGCATGTAGAACAACAATCATGACTTTTCTTTTTCCCAAGTTTCAGAAATATTTAACAAATTTATTAATAAAGTAGCTCAGAACGCACATTTACCAATGCCGGGAATGAATGCAATCGGACGAAGTGCCAGCAGACCCCTAGCGGCATCGTATGGCAACTCGTACAGACCGTGTAAATACGGCTTCATGTAGTTCTAGTCTGGGATCTTGAAGTGTCTAAAATGTTTCTGTGTGAAAATCTTCAGGAAAATGGGAAAGTGTCATTCCTTAGAAGGCATCAACCATCTTCAGGAACAGCGTTAACAGGCATTAATACTGGCGACGCGTCTGGAGACCTACAGATAAAAAATCTTTAACATGGATTTTACGGCCACAAATTGAAGATCATACTGCTGTGGTGATTCTAATAAAATTTTAATATTCAATATTTAATTAGTACAGAGAGTATTTCTTTACCCTTTTCTATTCCTAAAATTTCAGATACATCTACGAAAACCAGATCGTTGCGATTTGAATGAACGTACTATTCTCTGTTCCAAAATACAATTTAAAGTAAAAAATGACACACATTCAATAAGAAGGAAAACAATAGTGCTTTAGGGAAAATACACTCAAGAAATAAGATACCCCTTTCAAATTCTAAGGCCCACGACGCCAGAGGCCACTACATAGACGTAAAATATCAGTTTTAGTGAAATTCTATAGGCGCTAAAATACAAATAACACAATCGACCGCTTTTTCAGTAACAGATGTATGAAACTTGGATTCTGACTACACGATGCATTAGTGACAATCCTTTACTTATGAATAAGAATTATCAACTTTTTTAGGATCTGGGTGCCAAAAAACAAGCATTTCTGTCGAAAGTCAATGCAAATCGGTGTAAGCGGTGTATATCCAGTGATCTTTGCCCAAGTCTGTTTCTGCTGCATAACTGTTTCTATACAATTAGAGACTATACTGAGCATCACAAGAAAAGTAACATTAATTTTAACAATGATACATAATGCATTATTTACCATTTGAACTGTGTAAATGAGTATAAACAACCTGTAACAACTATTGTACTACAGCTTCCGGATCAATGACCCCCATCTCGATCAGGTTTTTCGTCCAGTTTTAATTTTAACAATGATAATCATGCTTTATTTTCTGTGCACGTCTTCTAGAATTCAGGGGAAATACAATTATTCAAATTATCGTTTCCATGTTGTCTGGCAGGAAGTAATAAGAGCCAAAATTTATTGCTTATTTATCCTTGAAAATAGATTTTATTACATGGGAGTTTTTTGTTGTTTTTTTCTCCCTTTCAAAATTCAAAATGTATTGCTTATTTATTTTTGAAAATAGATTTTACTACATGGGAGTTTTTGTTTTTTTTTCTCCCTTTCAAAATTCAAAATTTGAGTAGTATATGACTTAGTGTAGGGATCACAGAATTTTGAAAATGTGCACACAATTCACTTTTCCCCATAGGACGTCATACGCAGTTTTTAACTGTTTTTTTTTGACGTAAAATAAAATAAATAAAAAAAAGTCCGGAGGTGCCGCGTGGTTCTCTTACAATGGCAGGTGTACTCACAATAGCTTCAACTCGATACCTAATCTCCACTGCCACGTAGTGAACCGCGCCACACTTATATATACTTGGGCTTTCGTAACGTGGCCGCTGACATTAGCTTTCATGATCGATCTCCCCATATTCGCATACACTTTGTTCCCGCCACATTGTAATGCCAAATTAATTTCAAAGACAAGTTTTCCCGCTTCGCTCGCCCGGATCCAAGTCACGGCGAGGCTCGGGTCTTCGGTCCTCGCAGTGACTATAAACAACCTTGAGTCTATCCACCGCATAGTTACCAATTCACTTTTATAACACAACACTTCAATGGTTAAGTTCACAACTCAGTATTACGTCACTACGGTGACGGACAAATGAACATCGCACAGCGCATAACCTAGTCTCCGCTCCGTCCGTGAATCGTATAAACGACGTTTACGAGAATGGAGCAAGCCTCATTTCCGTTAAATTCCTGATTTTTCGAAAATTCCAAAATGTCAAATTTTTCCGCCGTTTCCTGTAACTAACAATTATGAAGATAGTTTTTTCTTAATCAAATGTGTTCATCAAAAACACTTCTTCACATGTTCGATTTTTCGAAAATATCAGTATTTTCTTCCGTAATTTTGTGTCAAACTCAGGCAATTTTTATTTTTTTAAACAATTTTTTTAAAAACTGCAGAAAGTTTTTGTTCAATTTTTATATCAGATGGCGTAAAGGACGTTTAAGAGAATGAAGCAGATTTCGTGAAATTTGAAACCATCAATTTTTCGAAAATTGCAAAATTCGAAACCTTTTTACAACTACTTACTACTTTCTACTTACTACTTACTTCTTACAACTACAATTATAAAGAATTTTTTTTCTTGGTGAAATGTGTTCTTCAAAACATATTTTAGTAAGGACATTTTTTGCAAACTTTGGCGTCAAACAGAACATTTTTAAATTCTATACTATTATTTTCTCAGGAACGGCTCTATATTTTTTTCTTTAAAGAGCAGTAAAGGAAGTAGTGTTGGTCCCATTTATGAAGCACTCACTATTTTCGAAAATTCGTTACTACTCTCATTACATCTCTTATAATTTATTACATCTTAAGGTGTCATTTTCCAGAGCTGATGGTCCCGGCATTTCTCTTACGCCATTATCTTTCGTCTTTTACATACAACATACTAAAATATTTTTTTAATAAATTATAATTAATTCATTTTCTTGATGAAAACACAAGTCTATTTTTAAATTATTAAATAATCTTTTGTCTATACAGTTCCTTTAGATTACCTCTTATTACGAATATGGAATATTATTTATTTAATGCTCTAACCGTATTAAAAATATTTATATTTGAATTACGTAAATACACCGTTTGGGTAAATACAACTTTTTTCATTTTCCAATTGTTTAAATATGCAAGTTGAATAGTACCTTTCGCTGGCCTAACGGAGGTGACGGAAAGGATCGCATTTAGAAATTTGATAAGATAATATTTAATAATTTTTGCATACATAATTCAAGCATAGTTTTTGATAAACAAACGATAAAACGGAATGTAAACAATATTCACTCCTGTAGGTCGCTTGTACCATTAAAATATGTTTTATATTAATTCACACATAATCCATTGGGTATTCGTTACGCTATGGCCTCGGTTCCTTTAAATTATTAATTTCATAATTGAATGCAAAATGACGGTAAATTAATTTGTAGTCTTTTTTTGTAGACTGTTACAAATTGAAGTCGTCTGGAGAAGCTTGCAAAGGTATTTGAATACATAATTAGTACTGGCTTTAGTTGCTTAAGTACCATTGGACATGGTTTAACGTCCGTTTATTTGAAGTTTACACTCTCAATCCCTGGCCTTAGTATTCACTATACGCCATTTTATCACCCTGAAGCACCTACCCAGCCTCCCACACTTTCATGCAGCAGTGGCTCATACGCTCCTTGCGGCTCGCGCCCTCTTTGCTCTGCAGCCCTTAGATTGATTGACTGAGTTTTTCGTGTTTCCGGGCGCGTCAACTGCTTTGGTCATTAGTCCCGTTAGTGTAGTGCATGTTTTTTCTCGGGAGATGGCGGTGATCTTCCCCCGCTGGAGGTGAGATCCGACGCCGACCTACCGTCGACTAGTGGGGTTTCCCCCTAACCAGGACTCTCCCACCAACGGCGCACCGCCCCAGCCGGGACAAGCTCTAAGCTACCGACCGGTCTCCCGGAATATGTGGTAGTGTAGTGCATGTTACTGTAAGTGTGTGTGTGTAAGGGGAGAGGATAGGACAAGGAAGAGCAAGGACAGATCGCGCGCGTTCCGTGGCCCGTTTGGTAGGTACTGCTCCGACATTCGCCTGGTGTTGATCGGAGAAACCACGGAAAACTACCGATCAGAGCAGCGGGCCGCTAGAATTCTCCTCCAGACAGCGACTGAATTCGACCTAGCTGAAAAGCTAGTGTCGAAAATCCTGCCGCTGTCAGGACTCGAACCTAGGACCTTCCGGACAGAGGCGCTGCAGTGGCATCAGTTGATGCATTTGTAGATGCAGACGTAGACTTATTGAGAGTGTACCTTTTAACTGCGCTCTAACCGATATATTTGTGTTCGCCACAGAGACGTTGGAATAGAAATTAACTACTCAGTGAGAGCGCTGCTGTTGCGAAATAATTTGGAAGACCTCATTGTTGTAGAAACGTACGTACACAACAGCTTCTTGATAGATATCTAGGAGGTAATGGTGTACCTCGTGGATATTGTTGCGATTGTGATAGAAACGAGTCGGTTGTTTAGAATATCGATACGTTCTTTTCATTGCATATATTATTGCACTGTACGAAAATATATGCGAAATAAAATTGTTGAGAGTTGTGCGTCATATAAAAGAACGAACAAATTCATTGCCCGTTCAAAATGACAGTTTACGCCTGGCTCTTCAGACGGAAATATTTCAGGAAGGGAATGGAGTAAGAAGAAGGAAAATATTTCAAAAGGAAATTTCTTGACAAGGTTGATGTTTCTTAATCGTTAACCTATTATAAATGTCTGCTTGCAATAAGTTAATTTTAATAAATGATATCAAAGAGGGTCGGGAGTTGAACTCGAAAACCTACTGGTCAGAGGTACTGCAATGACAGTTGATGCCCTGATCCACCATTGCTGGCTTTCTATTTCATCTATGCTCACCCAAAACAAAAGTAATGATGAAAACAAGGAGCGCAAATGAAGTATCAGATTTGAACCCTCCCCTCCAATTCCATCCCACCCCCCATCCAACTCAATGGCTCTTTCGATGATCTTGTGTCCTAAACTGTCCATAAGAGTAGGGGCTTGCTTACACTCACACTTACACACGTCGGATTGGTCAGGCGAAGAAAAAAAAGTATGGTTATTTTATTAGGCGTGGTGGATTGGAAAGCCGCAAGCTCATATGACGCACAGAGCACATCTCCATACCCACAGCAAGATTCGAAATGGTGATCGTTCGAAAAGAGACTTAAAGTACACGTGGCAAAGAGGTATCTGGTAAGCAGGTCGGTGATTGTTGTGCTGTAATAGGGACAAAAACAGAGAAGCAGGGGATTACATCTATGAATAAATGTTGACAGATTGACAGCTACAGGGCATTGTGTGTGCTGTGCGTTACCCAAGAACTATTAAATGCACAAATATTTCAACATACATTGTCCCAAAACGTAATAATAATTTCATAATTCGTTAAAAACATAATGGAAACAATATCGAGAGGGAAACATAGTCCATATGTTAAACTGATTGGAATAGTAAATAAGATATGCTTAGAATTGATTGGAAGAGTGAAGTAAGGGTTAAACAATGATTTCTGTAAGAAACGTGTTCGTACACACGCTAATCGTATTCATTCCGCGAATCGAAAAGTTGTATTTGGCTGGCATTTCGGTCGTTTTATGCAGCCAGACAGGAGACCGATGGTGTAGCGAATGTAAATCAGTCCATTCGCATGCACAGCAGGATATTTCCCATTTCCATGTGTTATGCCATTACGCGTCGTGTGCCAAGGGCTGGTTGCGCGAGTAGACCAGGGCTCGGGGCTTGCTGGGCCCTGTGAGCAGCGGCGTAGGTCGCCGAGGACACCGCCCGCCCCAATGGCCCTTAATGGCCCTTAATAATGCAGCGACTAAAAGCCGTCGGGGGCTGTGGCGCCTTCCGCAGCCGCTAACGAGGCGGGACCCGCTCTCCTCGCCCCGCATCCCCCTCCGCTGCCATCCATCGCCCCGCGCCCCCCCTTTTCCTCATCTCCTTCCCGTCCAACCGTCCCTACATCGCTTCATCCCTCCGTTCCTTCCTCGCCGATGTCTCGTCAAACGCAATTCGTTCACCCTTAAGTTTCTCCATTTTACTTGCTCTCCACTCCCTTCCTTTGCTTTCATTTCCCTCTCCTTTTGACCCTCATTTCTTTGTCCTTCGGTTCTTCCACCTTCTCTCCGACGGTGGCGGATACTCGATACGAGTAGCTAGATCGAGTTTAACCGTTGTCTGGAGAATAATTTTTGCCGAAGATTGTTCGGAACGAGTCAAGAATGGGCCTTATATCCTCGTCCAGTCTCTTCATCAGCACCCACACCTCGCTATCGTCGCCATCCATCGCCCTTTCCCTTCACTTTCTCTCACACTACACCTCCCTTTCAGTTCAACAAACACTACGCCGCTTCATCCATCCGTTCCTTCCTAGTCGTAGATTTCTCTATCCCTTTTCCTCTCCACTCCTCTCCTACCTCTCCATTTCGCCCTCCATTTGTACCTCAGTTCATAATCCCTCTGTTCTCTCACCTTCTCCGTTCTTCCGACTCATTGATCTTGAGGCTCTCCATCCCTGAGTTACTAGGTCGAGTTTAACCATTGCAGAAGAATTCTAGCGGCAGACTGTTCGGAACGAGGCATGACCCGATCTTATCCTCTCGTCCAGCCTCTCCATCAACACCCCAACTCTACGACTGACACCAAACATTGCCTCTACCTTCATTCTCTCTCCCCCTCCCCCTTTTCCGTTACCTCGCATCTCCATCCAACCGTCCCTACGACGATTAATTCTCCATTCCTTCCGCCCTTTCTGTAGGTCGAATTCAGTCGGTGTCTGGAGGAGCATTCTAGCCGCCGGCTGTTCTGAAATTTATTTTTCCGTGGTTTCTCCGATCAACACCAGGCGATCAACATCCCGAAAAACGGGACACGGAACGCGCACGATCTATCCTTTTTCTTCCTTGTCTTTTCCTCTTCCACACACTTACATGCACTACACTACCACACATGCCGGCATACCGTTCGGGAGCTTAGAGCTTGTCCCGACATGGACAATGTCACGCAGACGAGATATCTGGTTAGGAAAAATCCCCGCAACCCGACATAGGTCAGCACCGGATATCACCAGCCAGCGCAGGAAGATGACCGACACCTCCCACGATAAAAACAAGCACTACGCTTTAGACAACATTAGCAGTTGACGTGCTCGGAATCTAACCAATCAATATCCCGTCTCTTCGCCCCTCTATCGTCATTCGCCCTCCTTTAAAGGTAGTCATCCCTCTTTTTCTCCAGTCTGCCTTTCCTACTTTTCCATTTCCCCGTACTTCTGGCCCTCAGTTCCTAATCTCACTCCCTCCGTTCTCCCGACTCACCGATCATCAGTCTCCATCCCTCCCGACGGTGGCAGATAATTCGACACTCTAGATACGAGTCAAGTCGAGCCCAACCACTGTTTTAATTGGTAGTGTTACGTGGTTCTCAGATTAATTCCAACCGAATGCTGGAACTGTACCTCATCACCTCTGCCACGCACCAAACATTATATTTTCTCATTTATTCTTGCCTCAGCCTCTCCATTTACACCCAAAATAATCAGACGATTTTCCCCAATATTGATGTTCCTCGATTGATGTGGTCGAAGGTGCTCCGCCGGCGGTCGTAGAAGCAGCGAGGACTAAAGGGGGGAGTGGGGGTGGACAGCGGTCGCCGGTGATGAAAACGTTGGCAGTGGGCTTTTGCCGATGTTTCAGATAACATGAGTGGGAAACCATCTACACCCGTTCATTTTATTTTGATTTAGGAAGAAAGGTTTCTTTTTGTAGATACTGGAAAAATAGCGAAGTGTTTAATGTGTCCGTAGGAACTGCTATACGTTAAAAGGTCCAACCTACAGATACATTACATATATTTGCGACTCAGAGAAACCTGCGAGATAAATATTGAGAATTGAGAGAATTTTAGAACGTTTTAAAAGTTACAAATAATTCGAGAAAGTTTGTCATATGTAGCATCACTTATTTTATTTGAACAGCCCGGGTGAAAAGTAAATCTCTGGCATTCGCCTGAAACTGTTTAAATTGAATCCGCGAAACAATGTCGCAGGGTCGGTGACCTTCAATTCTCATACGAGATCTATACGTGTGTTTGTCACTACACACTACTACACTACATAGCTACTTTGCTGATATTGAAAATTCAATCTCAGAATTCGAATCTCGAACGACCTCGGTCTAAATATCTTCAATTGCTATTACAAACACTCTAAGGCATCGAAAAAAATTACATGTCAATAGAGAAAGTGATGCTACTCTGCTACTCTGTAATGGCACACCCATTGTGTGGCTTTGCCAGCCCATTTTGTAGCCGAGACTTTACGAATGGGAGCTTGGTGGGTAATGTTCCTCCACGGTTGAGAGGCGAACTCAGTTTTTAAAGTCGTTTACAACATGATAACCCTTCAGCGCCGACAGTAATAATCAAACTAGGTTTGCACCCCAAAAGTATTTTACAAATAAATCAAAAGTTACATTTAGTTCCGAATTACAGCGAAGGGTGCCTTAAAATATACAATCAGTATCTAGACAAGAGAGTCAGCCTTGTGGCTTTGCCGCGTCAGTAATAAAAGACACTTTTAATCCCTTTTTTATATAACAGTGTTATTATCATTTTTGTTCTAAAAACTATTTCCATTTCAAGAATTTTTCTACTTCCCGTCATTGTGTGTTCTCATTATGCAAACATTTGTATAATCTGATACTGACTTACATTTAAAAATTTATACATTTACCTTTCCCCCATACAGGGGCTTCCTTAAAATTTAGTATCTGGTAAACCTCTGATGCCTGGGGTTCTAAACCTGAAAGGAGTTTTCTATGTCACGCAAAAACGGGACATTGAAAGGAAACGACCCCATAATACTGTCACGGGTCCCCTAATGATTCAAGGTCTGTGCCCCAGGAGCCTGTTGGGTGGTGGAGGGTCGTGGCAAAACCCTTTTGGCCACCCCCACCTGAGACGTTAGGGGTGGGAACAAAACCCCAGATTCGACAGTCAGTATAGACGTCCCAGGGGACAAAAAATAAAAATTGGGGGGGATGAAGACTTTAGGATTGATAAAATTTTAAACAACTGGGTGAGAATCTTTTTACAAAATTTGAATATATTCAAAAAATATTCTTTTTTGAAAATACATAAATGGCATAAAAAAAATCAAATACAGAATATTTTTTAAAAAAAAACATAATAACAAATACACATTCTTATCTAAACCCATTGTTTACAAACACATTTTCGAAATCAAAAGAACTTAAATATTATTTTAAAAAATTTTTGAAAAAAACATTGAAAACAAAAATTAATACTTTTCCCTTAACATTTTTACAACAAAAAAATCTTTTCTAAAATCCAAAATTCTTTTAAATTTAAAATTTTTATATTTACAAAAACCTTTTAATCACTATATTTTTTGATCTTAAAACTTTTGAAGAAAAGATTGATTTTTGTTCTCACGTATTGGGTCGGAAACAAAGTTTTTATTTTTTTATTTTTTTAAGGTGGTAAATCTGTTACCCCCCCTTTTTCTTTCTAGTGATAGATACAGAATGAAACTTTATTAAAACTGAACCCCCTTACCCTTTAAAAACATTTTATTTGGAACGACCCCTGTGTTCTGGGCCGTAGACATCCCTTTTTCCCTTCTACACCTTTCCCCCAGCTGTTTGGCCTTGAAGGTCGTGGCCCTGGGTTGGAACCCCGGCCCTCAGAAATCGTTTCTTTTTCCCCGTTCAATTTTTATAGCAAATACCCCCATAGAATTTTTGATTTTCGATTACAGTTAATGAAATGGATATTGGGAAAAATGAACCCAGAGACCCCCTTTTATATAAGCACCAATTCAGAATATTTAAAATAAAAAAGCATGGAGAAAAAAAAAAACGGGAAAGAAAAAGAATGCAAGTTTAATTACCCATCTTTAAAACCCCACCCCCCAATTTCTTCCATTATAAATTCATAACGTTTTTTATTACCTTTCTTCTAAGTTTAAATTTTTAAATCAATTTATAAAGAAAAATCCCCTTTCTGGTCTTCTAAAAGGGTTTTTCCTGAAAAAGTTGCAAATCTGAAGTCGCTGAATGTCATTTCCCTGTCTTTTTTTCCGTCCGCCCAGTCATGCTCCCTTTCAAAAAAGATTTTTTCTTTATCCACCCCCGGTCTCCCCCTTTGGTCAAGGGGGGGCCCCTCTTTTTTTAAAATTTTAATTATCTTTCCCAAAATACCCTTTCCCGGTTCGTTAAAAAAATTTTCCCCGCTTTTAGGGGGAAAGTACTTTTTGGAATCTAAGAAAACGGGGTCACATAACCCTTCTTTCGGAAAAAGTTTTTTGATTTTTTAATGCGAAAATTTTTTCAAAAATTTATTTTTTCTTTTTTCTTGTTTCCCAATGAGAAACTTGTTCTTCTCTTTTATTTACTATTTTTTTCATCTTCCTCTTTTTTCCTTTTTTTCCCCTTTGTTTTCTTTTTTTTTTTTTTTTTACATGATTTTTGTTTTTACTTTATCTGTTTTTTTATTTTTTCCCTTTTTCATTCTTTAAAGGGTCGCAAACTGGGAAATTTTTTTTTTCCGATTTTTTCCCCATTTTATCTTTCAACACGGCTCATTGGGATGTTGTTTGACTAATTGGGTACTCCCTAAAAACGAAAAATTTATGATACTTTTTTAATCAAACCCAAACTTTTGGAAACCCCCTCAATAATACTTTCTGGCCCTTCCCTTAATTCATAAGGTTTTCCTGATTTGAAATTTTTCTTTGGTCTCCCCTTTCCTTAACTGGATTCTCATTATTTTGATTTTGTTGTTCATTTTTGGTTTCATATTTTTGCAAGGGATGCTCTGCTTTAGTTTTGAAATGGGTCAAAGGGGGTCATTCAATCGAATCTTTAGATTTGATTCAACCATTTGTTAATGGGGAATTAGATGACCACTGTTATTTTGCCTCGACACGAGACTTAAAGTAGACAATTCTTTCATAATCTCTGAAGGATTAGACGGATGTCTAATGCTAGAACATATATGCTTGAATTCATATGTTGAGGCCTGAAAACGGGGTTTCCCCGAAGGGCCCCGTGACTGTCACCCCTTTTGATATGGACCGGCAAATTAAAGAACTTATTTTTGGGGATACAGGCATTTTTTTCCATTCGCTTTATTAAAGGGTATATTGGTTGCAAAACAATCAATGCATCCCAAAAATATGTTTATACCTTTTTGGCCCCGTAAAGGCCCTACAAATCTATAGAACTAGCTTTTTTTCTTTTAAGGGGGATTTTTGGGTACATGGCCCCCGAGAAATGTCGATTATACTTATTTTCTGACACTCCATTTGGCAACCTGTCAACCTTTTCTTCCTTTTTTCCCAATGACAAATTTCCCTTAATTGTTGGTTTCTTTTTTGGCCCCAAAATGAGCAAAGATGTATCCCACCCGATGATGCGGGTTTTTAAACGGGGGATCCAAACTCGATAAAGTAAGGGATGTTGTTGCACTCATGGCAAACGATCCCCAATTTTCCCATTTCAACATCGCCCCGTCTTACATCTGGACTGGGCCCAGTTCTCCCACAAATTTTTTAACTTTTCCATCGGGCACAGATTTTTTGAAATTTGAAATTTTTTCCCCGTTAGCCCGGGCATATTTTAAATTTCAAATGAATTGGTGGCGGAAAAAAAAAGGGGGATTGGATTGTTTTTTCAGTAAATTTTCATTTAAGAAACGGGCAACAAATTCACTGCCTGGGAAACTCCCCCCAAAAGAAAATTTTTTTAACAAATTATCCCCCTTAGTAGACGATCTTACGGGTAAATTTTTAAAAAACGTTTATATCTGTTCTAAAATAAGATTTTCCCCCAAAGGTTTCCCAATCGGTGTATTGACCAAAAAGCTTTACCCTTTTTCCCCCCCTGAAACGAGTTTCGGTTCTTTAAAAAATACGACTCACAATTGCTATAATTTCTTTTTATCAATTTTTGAAATAAATACCCTTTCCCAAGATTCTATTTTTTCGAAAAAAATTTATAAAATCTATAAGTATCTTTTAAAGACCAGGGAACATTGTTTTTAAATTTTGGTTTTTAGTTTTTTCCTTTTCCATCTAGTGCTTTGCAAAACAAGAAATATTCATGTATGGGGTTTAAAAATAAATTCTAAAATTGGCAACCTAAAAATTTTTTGTGTTTGTGTTTTTGGGTGAATTATCTATTCTTTTATCTTTTTATTTTGACTCGTTAACGTCACATCATAACCCGGGAAATTAACTTTTTTGTAGAAATTATTTTTCCAAATTAGTTTTAAAAATTTTAATTTCAATAAGTTTAAAAAATATCACTTGCAGTGTTCTTTAAAGTCTTAGAATACAAAGCACGTTTAATATGATAAAAAAATCCTGGAACCCTGCCAAGTTTTGTTAAAATTTTTAAAAAGATGCATGTTCTTTAGTCCAAAAAAGGGCCTTTTGGGAAAAGAAATTCCCTTTTAATAAACCTTATTTTCATTAGGGGTTTTCCTTTTGCCCAAAGATGCGGAAAACGGTTTAATAACCCGATGCCGATAATTGATTAAAAACCTCTAACCCCAACGGGCTTCTCTGTACGGTTAACTTATTAATGCCGATCTAAACACAACCTTATCTTCCCATTACTTTTTCTCGAGCACTATCATTTAGAAAGAGGTTTTGGACTTTATGATGATATCATTTTTGACCAGGTAGCAATGGTTTTTCCATTTTTTCCTTTTGTTTTTTTGGAATGACATATTGAACCCCTGAATGGTGTTTTCTTTAATTTATTTGAATTGAAAAATTTTTCTATTCTGTTTTTAAAAAAACCTTTTTACCCAAGTAATATTCAGAACTTTTTTCTGATATGCATTGAGACTATGTTTCTCTGCAAAGTTCATCATCAAAAGATTAATTGAGATTTCCCCTTTTTCACAGTTGTTCTATTTTTTTTGGGGGGTGGGTGTAAACAAACCCTTTTTAATTTTTCCACCATGTCCGGGATGTATTTGGTCCTGTATTTTGGGTTGAAAAAACCCTCATCAATAGAATTTTTCTATTTTATCCTAGACGAGGTCCCCGTCTTGTCTAGTATGTTTTTTTTCTTTTTAATTTTTTTTTTTAAGTTTCTTTTTCGGTTTTAAATTTTTGTTGTTTTCTTTTTACCATTTCCGGGCCATTAGCATTTGCCCTTGTTTCAACCTTTTTTATACAGAAAGTGGCCCCACAATCCCAGCTGGGTTTTTAATTTTTTAGGGGCATTGGTAAGAGATTCTTACAAAATTTTGGGAGGAAGGAAAATGAGTATTAATAAAAAGAACTTCATCCGTATCTGGAGAATAATTTGAAAAAGCTAATTTCTCCGTTGATATTCCCGCATGGGCATCACCCTTCTTCCAGTACCTACATTACGTTTAATTTAAAATTGATTTTTTTTATTCCCAAAATCTCGAATAAAATTTTTCTTTTAGTTCGGCCAAGTTTTTGGGGAAATCTCTAAACTATCCCCAGATTCGTGCATTACCCCGCAACATCTGATAAAGATTGAGTTTTCTTTCTGTCCGGAAAACAATTTAAAAAAAAGAAAATCTATTTTCATAAAAACATGATTTTCTACGCACTAAAAGGATACGCAATAAAACACTGGCAAACTTCCCCCACCTGGTAAATTTTCTAATTGATTTTCGTTTACTTCATTTTATATGATTAATTTGATTTTTGAACGCCATCCTTTCAGAAAAAGCCTTTTTTTCCCCTTTTAATTTTTTTTGCTTGAACCGAACTTGTTCAGTAACTAACTAACTTTTTACTCCGTTTTACCTCATCTGCCTTCGGATACGGGGTTAAAGATCCGATTTGTTTGATCAGTTTCAAACTTTTGTTACTTGATCCACTTTTCTTTTAATTTGTCCCAGCTCCGGAATTTTTTCAAGTTTTGTGTTCAACACTTTTTAACCTCCCTTAAATTGACCTTCCACTGCCGCAATTCAGTAAACTGGCTTTTTAAATTTTCTAACTTCTATTATTTTTTCTAATTTCTTAACCCTTAATTTTTTTTCCCAAAGCATTTTTGCGAGTTATTTCCCTAATTTGGGTTTTCCCAAAATATTTATTGCCAATTTTTTTCCTTAATTTGGTTTCCAAAGTATTTACCGAGTTATTCTCCCAATTTGGTTTTAAGTCCTTGTTTTCTCTAGTTTAGTTTCCAAAGTAACCCAATTTTTTTTTTGGTTTCCTTGTTTTTCATCCTAAAAACAACCCCACATCTTTTTTAAAAATTTACCCATTAACCGTTTTACATTGAATTAGCCCCTCTGAGGTTTTTGTTCTTCCTATCCTGATCTGTGTTTGCGTTGGTGTGATTTTTGGGGCTCCACTAGTTTCTCCTGCCCTCCACTCCTGTCCTCCTCCCGATCATGACCTGGGGCCCCCAGTTTCCATCCTATCTGATTCCTTAAATTTCCTTCCACCCGGGAAAACCCCCCTTCTTATCTGCCATTTTGAATCTATTTAAATGCCTAGAATCAATCAATTTTTCCCAGACACCATACACCCCTTTAAAAAAAATTTTCACAAATGTAATTGAAATGATAAAACCCTAAATAAATACCTTTTCGAAAAAACCCGAAATAACACACTTTTTCTAACCCACTTTACTTAACCCGGTAAAAATTTTTTGGGAATTGGGGTTCAATTGTACTATATTTTGAAAAACCCCAAATTTTCCAGTTATTCAAAATGAGTTTGTCAAAGATCCAATAACGGGCCCCCCCTTATGGGGGCCATGCGTGCCACAAAGGGGGTGGGCAAGCCAAGAACCCGACCTGAGACGTCAGGGGGGAACAACCCCCCAGATGGCGACTAGCCCCGAAGACGTCCCCGGGACAAAAAAAAAAATTAGGGGGAGTTGAAGATCTTGGGGGTTGGGCAAAAATTAAAAAAACCGGGGGGGAATCACTTTTTTAAATTCGAAAACTAAAAAAATTTGGGTGCTGAAAATATCATTGGAATAAAAAAATAAAAAAAGAAACTCTTTACAAAAAAAAACTAATAACACAATACCAATTTCCTACTTTCATCTAAACCCCCTTTTTTAACAAAACATTTTAAAAATTGAAAAAATCTTAAAAATTTCTTACAAAATTTGAAAAAACCACATTGAAAATCAAAATTAATACTTTCCCTTAACATTACTGTTACAACAAAAGGGAAACCTCTTTCTCTCTCTAAAATCCAGAGAATTACTATTATTATAATTATACTCTTACACAAACTCTTAATCACTATATTACAATATTTGATCTTGAAATCATTTTTGAAAGAAAAGATTGATTCTGTTCTCACGTATTAGAAGTCGGAAACAAATGTACTTTTACTTTTCTTATCTTTAAGCGTGGTAAATCTGTTACCCTCCCTTTTCTTTCTACGTGATAGATACAGAATGAGCTTTCTTATTAAACTGAATCACTCCTATCCTTACAAAACATTTATTTGGAACGACCTTACTGTGTCTCGGCGCGTAGAGCAGTCCACTTTGCTTCCTTCTACACCTTTCCACCGAGCTGCTTCGGCCTTGAAGCGTCGTGGCCTCGGGTTGAGAACGCCGTTGCTCCCTCAGAAATCGCCTTCTTCTTCTCGTTCAAGTTTTATATGCTTGAATACTCTCATATGAATTTTGCTTTATTTTCGATTACAGTTAATGACCAACTGGATATTCAGAGTGAAAATGAATCCAGAGATCACCCCTTTTTATATAAGCACCAACTTCAAGAGAGTATTTAAATATACGAAAAGCATGTGGAGAAAAAAAACTGGAAAGAGAAATGAATGCAAGCTATTAATTACACCATCTATTCAAAACTCCACTCCTAATTCTTCCATTATAAATTCATAACGTTTCTATTACCTTCTTCTAAGATTATGTTTAAATCAATTTATAATAGAATAATTACCTCTTCTGGTCTTCTAGAAGAGTTTTCCTCAGAAAAAGTTGCAAATCTGAAGTCCGCTGCAATGTCACTTCCTGGCGTACCGTTTTCCATACGTCCGCCCAGTTCAGCTGCTACCTTCAGAAAAGACTTTTTCTTTCATCCGACCTCCGGTCTCGCCCTTGGTCTAAGGTGGCGGTCTCTCTTGTTTTAAATTCTAATTATCATTCCAAATATCCATCCGCGTTGGCGCGCGTTCAAAAAAATTCCTTTCCCTCGCTTTCTTAGGGCGGTATGTGACACGTTTTCGGAATCTAAGAAAACGGGCGGTCACAGTACTTTGGTGCAATAGCCTCTCACGAAGCTTGGGCGTACCAGCAGCGTCCCGGCCTTGCGCCCATGAGGTACGGAGTACGTGTGGTTGGCAAGTAGGCATCCATATCCTGGTCTTCTCAACCTGAGAAGTGAGTTTTCTCATCGCCACACTGCAACATGCACTGGGACATTGCAAGGTAAACGCACATTACAATCTCGGGCGACCAGTAATCGAATCCGGGGTCGCGTCATGGAAAGGAAGCACTCTAATAAGCTATCCACGAAGCTATATTAGAAGTAGATTATACATTTTGTGGCGTCATGCGGTTGCAATAATACACAGACGAGAGTGGGTTAAATAATTTCTGGTTTATTTCCTAAGTTCTACCACCGAAACAACCTTATTTACACAATTAAATTAACATAAAAAGATCCCACTACTCGGAGTAATCTGTCGTTGCGGCTACCACAGCACTACGCTCGAATATCACTTACCATGGCTTGAAGCCATGGTAAGTGATATTCGCTATAAGCACTTCACGCCATGGCGTGAAGCGCCGCATCCTACATACGGACTCGTCCTTGAGTCTCCCTCTCCTTACGGCAAACACATTACCGGCCCTATCCGCCACGCTCGCAGCCCGCACCCAACCAGGCATTCGCCGACCGGCTCCTCGGCTAGATGCGCACTCCTCGAAGACTCGAAGCGAAAGAGATCGGAGCGTCGTCGTGCCCGGCGCAGGTAGCCCGCACCCCTTCCACGCCGCTTCCTGGCTTTTCCCCCAACGTCAGATCCGCTCTCTCTATAAGAAAGGCTAGCACGTGGACGTCTAAACGTTTCGCCTACGTCACACGGCCGCTCGTTGAAATGTGTTTTTATCCACGACGCTACAATATTAACTACTTTTTCAGAGAAGTGTTGACCAGTAACAGTGTGTCAGACACGTAAAAATGAGATCGACATTATTAACAAATTCCATTTTCTTCATTTGAATAGACAGGCATCCATTCATTAGTCTCCCTGCAGCAACTGATATCCTAAGCAGCAGTCTCGAGAGAGCCCTGCGTCATTGCCGGATCATGTTGAGCAGCGCGCCTCATAGAGAAGAGAAGGAGTAGAAGAGGGAGTGGGCCGAGAATCAGTGAGTTGAAGGACGAGTGATGCGGTGGACAATAGTGTCAGAAGGAGTGGAGGAGACGGAGGAGAGGAAGGAAAAAGATATGAGGACGTTTAAGGGAGACGCGGTGTTGAAGTGGCGTTGGATCGGAGATGTAGAGGAAGTGAAGAAGTGCAGGATGGAGTCTGGCATGAATATCGCGGGAAGTATACATAATCGATTTTTCTCAGTGGATTTATAAAAACCTGCTTAATTGCTTCCTGACTTTTGATATGATTTTTACGATGTAAAAATTGTGAACTTTATTATTTATGAATATTATGTCGTAAGATCATTTGTTTGGGTTGGCGTCATTATGAATAACTTTCATAATGAATTATGTGATTGTTGTTTTACCTGATGATGGAGACGCTCCATGAGCTCCGAAACGTAATCTCAGAATATCTTAAATATATATACATGGTGAGTCACATAATATTAGCTCCTCCTGTAACTTCTGAACAGTTGAAGTTTTTGCAATGCAGTTTTCGCGAAAGTGCATGAGGGAGTGGGGCTAGTTGGTAAGTGCATTCATTTTTTATTTTATCTCTTGTATTTTACGAAATATTCGAGGTGACATCATTTCTTCAAATGGACCTAAACATAATTTTCAGTCTATCAAGACGACCGCAAAAAGGCGAATTCAATGATATACTTGTACATACTGATATAGGTTAGATGAGCATTTGTTTAGTAATTGGTTTTTTTACCACTCGTGTTTAACAGATGTTTTTAACCAAACAGTCCGCCATGGGTCAATCCAGTTCAAAAAGTCCGGAGTTTAATAAATTGGTCGATTCGCCATTTCGAAAAAAACTTGTATTTTTTACAAAAAGTCCTTATCTTTGGCTGTTCCAAAACATCTTTGATTTATTTTTATTGTGTCTGATTTACAAATGGCGGCCATTTTTGTTTAATGCCGTGCGCCATTTTTCGCGTTTTTAGACATTTACTCTTTTCAAAAGTATTCATCTCTGGGTTGTTCTAGCATTATAGAATAATAAGCATTCGGTTCAGTATACTCTGGCCTACAAATCAAAATATTATTTACCTACCTTCTCTGTATTTGAAAGAAATATTTGAAACCAAATCTACTGAACGCGAAAGAAGCAAGTTTGATCTTTAGAGAGTAATTTCTCAAAGAATGAATAGAATCTCAACCTTAATTTTTTCTGTCCTTTTACATATAAAGGTGTAGTTACGTTTTGGAAAATATCATTGGTAAGTAACGTACCTCAAAAATTGCACCCTATAAAAATTGAAATTTTGGATTTTTTCCAAATTTTCAACTGTAATATCTCTGTTGAGAAACCAGATAAAAATCTGAAAATTGCTCATATACTAGATCGCTATGATTTCAAACGTCAATAAAAAATTTTACCTTTTAGATATAGCTCAAAGTATTTTTTTAATTGAAAAATATCCCAAAAGAAGGCTTCGTTTCCTCATTGTGTGACAAACAGCAATCATATTATCTTGAAGCTACTTTAAATTTAAATCCATTTTGATTTAAAATAATTAATTTTACATTATTATTAATAAACATAAAAGTTACCTAATCTATTTTGAATATTGCTTTACTTTAAAACAAACTTACATCTTGACGTTTGTAATTAAAAATATGGTCATTTTGATGTCAAAAGCTGAACCGAATAATATAAAAATAGTTTATAAAAGATAATAAATAAATAAATAAATAAATAAATAAATAAATTCAGAGTTTTGTTTATTTTACGATTTTAAAATGTCATTCTGCTAATTATTTCTGAACGTTTCATCAGAAATACGTACAATTGCACAATACACCTTAGATTCAAAGATCGCGAATGAATTTTAGAATAAGATGTTGGAAGCAATCATTTTTCCTGGTAAAAAATTGAGCGAAACATTTTTATTAGTTTAATAATGAAACAATGTAGATTCTCTCAATACCTTTTAAAAAGACTATTTATGATTTTAGTAAGGATCTGATCAAGAGAGCCATAGAGATGAATTTTTTGGAAGTTTTTAATCACCAAATCTGTACTTACAGATAGATGTGATATCAGTGTTATTTCTTAATAAAAATAACACCTTTTCCTTTTCAACAAAGTCTTCAATTGACTTAATAGCCTTTGGAAATATTCCATAAACAGTTTTATTGAGAACTTCATGAGTAAAATCACCTATACATCACTAACACTTCATTTTTGTAAAACGATCACACAACTGTGAACAAAGAGACCGAAAAACGTTTTGATCCCGGTACAAGATACATAGTCTAAATCTAAAGCTTGTGTGAGGCTAGTTCTCGCAGATAGCGGTGCGATCGGTCTGGGAATTTATTGGGCAAGATGGATTCTATTGATAGCTGTCCTGGCTAATATCTGTGCAGTAAAAACTTTATTCCAGAGTGTAAAGTAAATTTACAAGTTTTCAAAGTGTGTGGAAAATGCTTCTTTAAACTGTGAGATAATAGTAGTGGTAGATGTCACATCAAATAGCTTTGTTTTCCACATCAACGCGAGAAGATAATAAAATATTAAGTTTTCTCCAGAAAATGAGAAAATTAAACGATAATGATTATACCTTCGTCAAGCATTTCAACAACGAAAATGTTATGCATGGTAAGTTCTGAAATCATACACAATCCTATTGTGAAATCTAAACAACCAATGTATTATACCTTTTTATGCATGAATTCAGAAAAATATTTCAGTAGTTAAAATGTATGATCAAAGAATACATGTGAACATTTATTACTAAATTAGTGCAAAGTTTGCAGAATAAACATGCAAAAAACTGAAAATGGAAGCAAATCCAAACAGATTACCATGTGATATTTCTAAGAAAGTGGACAATGGTAAACATCAGTTGATATGCGTTTTCAATAATATTAAAAAATAGTTAAGGTAACTTGTAGAGGTTATGATTTACAGACTAGACCTGAAGATAGTATTTCTTATAATTAAAATGGTAATATTTAAGATTAATTAATGTAAGAATTTATTTGTATTATTATTTTTAATTCTTTTTTAATTTTGTTGAACTTTCAGTTGATATTTGGGGTAAAGATAGAGAAACTGCCATTGGAACACCATGCCCGTTCATCAAACGTATTTGACAACTGTGAACCTCATACGGAACCATATTGTTTATTTATTTATTTATTTATTTATTTATTTATTTAACGTCAAAAAACAGTTAAAAACTGCGTATGACGTGCTATGGGGAAAAGTGAATTGTGTGCACATTTTCAAAATTCTGTGATCCCTACACTAAGTCATTTACTACTTAAATTTTGAATTTTGAAAGGAGAAAAAAAAAACAAAAACTCCCATGTAGTAAAATCTATTTTCAAAAGTAAATAAGCAATAAAATTTTGAATCCCATGTAAAAATCTATTTACAAGGATAAATAAGCAATAAATTTTGAATTTTGAAAGGGAGAAAAAAAACAAAAAAAACTCCCATGTAATGAACTCTATTTTCAAGGATAAATAGGCAATAAATTTTGGCTCTTATTACTTTCTGCCGCGACAACATGGAAACGATAATTTGAATAATGGTATTTCCCACTGAATTCTAGAAGACGTGCACAGAAAATGAAGTTACATTTATGTCCAGAAGCAAAATTATGGTAAATGTTTATGTTGTTTATTGTGGACTATTTTTAATTAACATTAATAATTGATTTTTTCTAATTATAGAGAATTACAAGCTTCATAAAGTACAATTTACCACCAAACAGTAAGAATTAAAAAAATGGTTAAAACTATTAAATTTTCAGAAGATGATTATGAAAACAAGTTGAGGAAGCAACTAATTCTTGAAGAAGATTCATTGAATATATCCGAAGGGTGCCAGACAAACGTACTGATATTTGAAAAATTATCTGAGAATAAACGAATGGTTGGTCTTCTTTGAAAATCATAGGACATATGATTACTTACTATTACTATACTATTATTGTAATGATGATGATGTTGATAACTATTTTTCAGTTATTTTAAGTATCTTATGTTTGAAGGCAATTAGTGGAATAAACAATCAACATCAATAAATTGTAAGTCAAATAATTTTAAAGATTAAAATATATTACTCTACTCTAGGTTCGTGGGAAAATGCAAGGAAATTTCAGGAGGAACAAATTTTAAAACTAAAATAACAGTTTATTTGAACCATTCCATAAATTAGACACTCAGTCTCACATAAAAGATACTTTGAATATTTTAAAATTCTTGCCTTCCTATATTTATCCATGCCGAGAACCATAATATTATCAATTGAAACTCAACATGCCTCACGTCTATTCACCACCATAGCACTACAAATAAACAATACAATAATAACTAATAGTACTCGGTGTAAGAAACGCCATACAAAGCAGAAATTACTAAAAATAGTTCTAAAAAATCTATACCCGTCACCAGATCACATGAAAAGTTTTCATGTCAGATGACATGAAAGGCTTTTCTCAAAAGTAAAATCTTCATGAATATATAGTCGAAACAATTTTACAAACAATCGGGTTCACATATCTAACAGCATTTTAAAATTGAGGCACAGGCAAATGACTGTCAATAAAAATAAATAATAATAATAATGATTATAATAATAACAATAATTCTGCGATAAATGTAAAACTTATATATGATACTTATGTGATATTTATATTAATATATTTAGGAAATTAAGAATATTTTAACTGTGTAAGTACTTATACTGCTTGTTAGCAGGTTATATGTGTTATTGAGAATTGTAAATCAAATTTGTAATTATTTCAGAAAAAATTTTTAAAATATTTGACAGTGGAAATTTTTCGTTTAGTACAGATTTAAGTACATTGTTTGATGTTGAAAATGTATTACAAGCCGCGGACAAGTTGGAATTAGTATGTAATGGAGAGGCTGCTCTGCACATTATAAAAGGAAAAGTTTATGAGAACGGGTCTGTAGTTATCATACTTGGGTTTGGATTTTTGTCTTGTTTGCAAAGAGGTAATTTTGTGGTTGGATCAACATATAAATTATTTTGTTGGTAAAGAATTTCTTTATCGGAATCAGGCCAGATCTTGATTTTGTTTTTTCATGGTATGGCCTCAAAGATGTGTAGTGTTTGTTCTTAACATAGTTTGAATATGTGACATAACGTCACACCCTCCGTGAATGGACTTGATTAACACCAGCCTCGATTTTATTAGCCAAAACATTAGACGCGGCGCTGGCCTTCGGCTCTTGCGGTATCCATCCTAGCCCAGCTCGATCAGGTCCGGACACTGTCTTCCCCCCCCCCCAAACATCACCACCACCACGCCCGCCCCGACAGCGCAAGCGTAGAGTTTACGACCTCCACTGGGACTCGCCGCGTGCAACGATTTTTTTTTTTTTGCAACTCAGGTCCGAGGTGCCGGCCACATGCCAGCCTACGAAGCATTGGGGCGCTGCAAAATAGATTGAAATGGCAGCCGCCTTTTGTTTTTAGGTGGACCCACCCCGCCCAGCGCCAGCGGTCAAAGAAATGTCTCCTCCACTAAAGCTCTCGCAGCGGGCTCTCGCGTGTAGTGTAGCTGGACAGTATCAGCGCGCAGTACTGTTTACATTTGCGTGGGGCATGATGTTGCGTATGGCACCGCGATTTGTCACGGACACCCGGGCGAAAGAGCGATCGTTTGACCCTCATAAAGTTGCAGGAGTCAGCAATTTGCAACGCACACATGCGCGTTGGCAAAACGGTTCTTTCTCCCAAAGAATTATTTTAAATACTGCTGCTGATGCAGCGGTGAACGCTGTTAGGGTGCATCTGCACTGAATTTGCACCACAAATACGGCATTTTTTGTGCCACATGAGCTAGCTTACCATTGGTTCAAGTGTCGCCCCACACCGCTCCTGATAGCTGATTTTACGCAATCAGGGTGAGGTACTCGGATCAGAAGAGGGGATCAATGCCTTCGTTTTGACGCGTGCGAGGCTGCAAAATCACTCCCAGCTCGAACTTACAACATGGCACTTCGCAATTATCATATTCATTCGAGCTTTTACTAAGACTTCTACTTCGAGTTCATACTTCTGACTTGTGTCTTGAACATTGCTTCGGAATTCTCACTTAAAGACTGCGTTCTGTACTTCTGCAATAGATTTTGAACTTTGAGGACTGCGCTGCGGTCACTGAACTCGCAATGAATTGCAATTGGGTATGACCCTGTGGCAGTTAAATAATAATAATAATTACAATAATAATAACAATATTAATAATAACAATAATAATAATAATAAAGAAGTACAGTACAAGCCGAAGATGCAATAGTCATACTATCACTAATATTAAGTATTATAACAATTATTTCAACTGTCGTGATATCCAATAATTATTGAATTGAATTTGCCTTATTTTACGTGGCGAAACTCAGGCCGTGAGGCCTGCCCTTCCGTCTGACCACGCAAATTCCGCTGCGCTCCTTTCACCAACCATGGGAGAAACAAGGTATTACTTTGGTGACGAAACAGGCGATTTGAATTTAGCTCAGAGGCATCATTTAGGCTTGAGGATCTTTTACATGCAGTAAATGTACTAACATGGGACAGCCGGCTTTATTTCCCCTCCGAAGGAAGGCGTACGAAGGATTTTTTCGCCCTTAAAAATCCACGGCTTCGATCGAGTTTGAACCCGCAAACTTGGGTATAGCAGTCCGATGCGGTACCCGCTACACCATGGCCGCCGATAATTATATAATAATTATATGTTGGTGACGCTAAAATTTAATACAAGCTACATAAATATTGCCTAAATTAGATTTTTTTAAATTTATTGATTGCGTTCACTACACTTAACTGCATTGCACTACACTACACTGTTTTTGCTTTGAATTACACTGACCAGCACTTCACAGCACTTACTCATTTAATGTCTACTACTCTCATATTGTTCGAACTTATTTCTAAAACTTCGGACACAGAGGAAAAGCTTTGAAAATTGCTGCGGGTAAACTGTTCCAATCTTTAATTGTTCTGTTACAATAGGAAAATTTCCCAAGATCTGGATTTTGTTTCTTTGTTGGAATTTTGTGAGTGGGATTGCTTCGGCCGAAATAATTTGTTTTTTCTAGTCTAACCTGAATTTCCTTCCAAGCTGGTTGACCTACGTACGATTTCTAAAGAGCGCAAAGTCTCGCTCTTGTTCTTCTCGTTTCTAGAGGTTCCCATGACTTTTTTTTTGCGTTAGTACTATAGGTAAACTTATTCGCTTTCCTCTGTATTCTATCTAGACTTTTCCGGTGCGACTTTCTGTATCGACCACAACATGCCACTCCGTATTCTATGGGAGGGCGAACCAGCGAAAGATATGCTAATATGTTTAGCCTTTTATCGTTCACCATAAAATCTCACGAATTATGCGAAAATTTACGACATTAATGTGATAGAAAACACGTGAATCCTGTTGCTGTGGCACGTTAGTATGATATTGTGAGGTGTTGTTTCCGATATATCTATATAAACAATAGTTATACATCGTGGTTCGAGAAAGATGGATGTTAATAATTCTCCTAAACCTAAAAATACCTTAAAAACGGTGCTCGGTTAGAAAATTGGCGCTTTGACTTCCAATGACGACATCTTCACATCATCAGTAAATACGATTATCGGAGTAGTTTCATTTGGTGGAATGTGAGGAAAATAAGTTTAAATTACCTTATATACAGTTCTTCAATTGTACTATTAATAATATTACAATTAAGAATAATTATTCCCCAATCCAATGTGAATAACTTTTGAATTGTCTGAATCTGATTTTTGTACATCGCATGTTTTTTTCCTTAACGAATATTTGACTTGCGATGAATAAATGGTTGTTTACGTTGCTAAGGCTGTTAAAACGCGTTCTTAAGGGTGTAATAGTATTAAACGTCATTGGGCCGATAGACACCAAATAACAGACGCTGTTGAAGTTTGTAAACCGAGGCGATAGCAAAGGTTTATAACCAACCAAGTCTGTTTGTGTTATCGGCCGTGTGTCGTTCAATACTTTTCGTAATACCATCTTCTTATAACAAAAATAATATAAATAAAAAATGTTCTTGCCTTTGCTTACGTAGGAATGCAACGCCTCCAATATCGATTTAGATGCGAGTCCAAGACTAACTGTAATATTCGTCTTGGCGAGACATTTCGATTCGATTGTTTAGTATGTGATGGCTTTGTTTGACACCATTAAAAAGAAACATTTTCCACAAAATTTGAGATAGATACTCCAGAAGATCTTGTGGAGACAGCGAATAGTGCTAATTTCGATGTGTTACCAACAAAAACGAAATTACGGTATGAGAATGAATACGAACATTTCAAATATTGGCGTCAATGCAAAACTGTAAATGGGGTGAATGAAACAGTAATGCTGGCGTACGCTAAAGAAAAATCTGAGTGATATTCTCCCACATCGTTGTGGACAAAATTCTCAATATTAAAATTATGTTTATTAGTTAACGAAAATGTTGACATATCGAAGTTAGTATTCCACATTAGCAGTAAGGCACTGTGTTTTCATGACTTTTTATATACTACTTATGAAATGGATAATGTAAAATTTTCGCAAAGTTTCATTGAACTAAATTTTTTTGACATAGTCTTCTTTAAATCACAACTGACGGCGTGCCTAACTGCAGACCTCCTACATTCTAGGTCAAGCTTTTTCGCTATATCTTCTTGATTTGCTGACGACATATTTTTTACATGTTAATGACGAGAAATTATGCATGGTGTCTTCGATTAAGGACATTCCAACGGAGTTTTTTTTTAATTTGTTGCATCTACATCTTGACGCAACGCGTCTCCAAGCCCCTTAAGGGGCGTTGAGCGCATTCTTTGGAGTAATCCTCTGTTAATTACTAATACTCCGTAATTACTATACTAGTCAAGTCTCGTCACGTCGCAATCAGTCAGTGCCTTTTATCCGAAGGGCTCGACGACGTTAGATCCCGGGGTTCCTGGCCGGTCACCCAAACAAGAACCCGCGAGTCTCGAATTCGCTTAACCTTCGTGACTTCACGGAGCGTAGTAAACGAATTCGGCTAGTGCCGCCGGCCGAGTTGAACTTATCTGGTGTTGATATGCAGAACACAGCGGTGATACCAAGCATTATCAGTTATCCAGCAATGAAGTAAAGGAAATGAGTGAAAAACTTGACGAATCTTATAGTTTACATTTGCTTTAAATCACATATTTTCTTTATTTCAATATACTGTATACCACGTTGAGGAATTCTCGGTGGCTTCTGCGCTAAAGAAATTCTGTGGTGATTTAGCAACGTACTTGGTGTTTGAAAAGAAATTACTTTGTCATCGAATATGCCGATCTGCAGGCATCAACGCAAACCAAAAAAATGCTCATTAAGATGCAAGAAAATGCAGACACTGATTCCAAGGATTATGAATAGTTTTCTGAAATTACATTACAATACTAAATTAAGTAATATGAGTTTTCTGCCGAACATTTGCCGTTTTCCAGCATACGATAACATAACGTTCTTTTCTTACGAAGGAAGTGCAAGAATATAAAGATATTCTATCAGATTATTTGACTAGTTGGCGTAAAAGATGGTTGTAAACGATGGCCAATGCAACTGTTTTTCAAATCCGTTGGCTTTTAAATATTAATCTTTTGGGTTCTTGAAGAACTCACAAGAGAAACGTTTACGAAAATAATATTTTCTGATGAGCAGAGATAGTCATTTTCAACAACAAAATTTGAAAAAAAAGATACAAAATACAACTAAGGCAAGTTTAAATACTAAAGCCTCTCTCCCCCAATAAATCAATGTGAGGTGAGGGTTACTCGGCGAAATACCGAAAAATTTACGAGATATGTTTCCAGTTCTTATGTACAATTATTCCTTGGGGTTTCGTATTTACTTCACTTGAATTTATAGTGGTCTATTAATTATCGTTTTTAAAAATTACATTTCATACGTTTATCAGTGAGTTTATATTCACCAAATTGGATGATTAACTCATGAAATAGATCATCTGTTAAAATGTCGACCTACCGGTATTCTAGGAAAACCCAACGGTTGGGTGTTCGCATAATAAAATAGTATATCTCTCTGATACTTTAATTCCTTAACATCTTTTCTTCGTGTGCTCTGGCTGACTGTATCTGGGTTCACCCAGTCAGCCTGCCTGCACTGGGACGAGCACGGTGGTGGCCGTCTGGTGGTGCTCCCAGAAGGCTTCCGGCGACCGCACCTGCCTCCCGGGGGATTCCACGCCCGCTTCCGGCCCCGCCCCCGCTCCGCAACGCCTCTGTCCTCGCCCCAGCACCACCAACACCACCACCCTCGCCCACAGCATCAGAATGACTCTGTGCCCACCGCCGCCGATGCCGCCATCACCACCGCCCTCAACAGCCTTCGCACTACAATGACTCTGTCGCTGTCATCATCCAATCCCCCTCCACTATCACTATCACTATCCCCCGCCACCTCATCGCCGGCGCCAACCCCCCCTCCCATACCCCCCGCGCAATCACTATCAACACCCATTCCACTATTGTCACCACCACAAGCCTCATCCACTCCCGCATCACAACGACTCTGGCCCCCCCCCCCCCCCTTCCTTCCTTCGCACGATAAGACTGTCCCGGCAATACCACTGCTACGGAACCACCTCCTTCCACTACCCCCTCCCCATCATTACTCCGCCTTCTCACCCCATCCACCTCCCCCACTTTCCCTACCTCACCACACTTTCTCTCTCCAGTAGCATCACCACCATTACCGCCCAACAGCCCGCTAATACTCCCTCCAACGACTCTTACCTCTTCATTTCCCCCATCGCCAACGCCTCTATGCTTCCAACACCACCTCTATCCTTCATACGCCTTCCTCCGGAGGAGAAGTGAAGACGGCTGTCCATGTTAGTAGATTTACTGCGTGTAAACGATCCTCAAACCTAAAAGAAACCCCTGAGCCAAATTCAAATTGCATGTTTCGTCGCCCAAGTAATACCTTCTTTCTCCCCTAGTAGGTGAAAAGAGCGTAACGAAATTTGCGTCGTCAGACGGGAAGAGCAGACCTCATGGCCTGAATCTCGCCACGTAAAATAAGGCATTCATTATTTCTACCGTTCCCGGGTCATCATCAACACAGTCTCCACCTAAATTCAGTCCACTCCACAACATCCGCCTTTCCCCCTAACTTCGAAGGTACTAAATCCATCATAGCCCCCGGCCTCTGCTTCCGCCTCATTCCTAGCCAGGAACTCTACCACTGCCCTGCCTCCAATCCACCACTTCTCTCATCTCCTTCATTGCCCACGTCCTCGAACCACTACTTTCTCGCCTTCTACCGGCATTACCGGCACCTGTAGCCACCAACGCCCATCGCCCCGCCCCCCCCCCCCCCCCCCCCCCCCCCGCCCCGCCCCGCCCCGCCCCGCCCCCCCCCCCCGCCCCGCCACCGCCACCGCCACCGCCACCGCCACCGCCACCGCCACCGCCAACTCCGCTTCCCCAACGTGCCCCGCTGTCTCGTCGCCGCTATCGCCTTCCCTCAAGCCATCTCCGCTGCGCTCACCGTATTTCCTCCCGCCGCGCCGCGCCTGTGTCTACCTGGCCCAGGCGCTCCCGGGGGATTACAAGGCGCCGGCCAGGGGATTTCGCCAGGGCGGGCGCAGGCGACGGGGAACGCGGCTTATGAGGCATTTGTTTTCCTTCCGCCGCAGCCTGTCCTTTGCCGCACCCACTCGCCCACCCCTCCCCCTGCCCGCCTCAAATATTCCGGCAGCGTAGTCACCGACGATACGTACGATTTAGTTGCAAAGATAGAGGTGTTGGTTTTAAATAAAGTTGGGGGTCTCGTTTATCGTGCACACATTCGAGTGACAGAATACGATTTTATAATGTTTTCTAGCAAGCCAATAATAACTCTTCTTTTTTTACGAAAACAATAAATCTCCCGCATATTTTATAAAAACACTGTAGATACACATTTTCTTAATATATCAAGTCAATGAAGACATTATTTGCGTAACAAAGAGACATATGAAACCTGATATAAATATTCGCCCTTCACACTTTGTGCAGGAAAGTAGGAAAGAATATAATCACGAGTATCACATAGTTCATAGTCCCAAGTGAATTTATTTTTGATTAACACAATCTTAACCAAAATGAAAAGAAACACGTCATCATTGATGTACTGACCATCTAATCTACTGAACTAAAGAAGAGTGGGATATCATTTCTATAAGTTTTATAGAGGAGCATCGCCCCAGATTGGACAAGCTGTAAGTTCTCAATCGTTCGATTAACTCTCCAACGAGAAAAAAGTTCCACTTTGAAAGTACATAAATTAAACTACGACAATTCATTAACATTTTTTGTTTCAGTTGTTCCGAGGGATAAGAATATCGGGGGTGGAGCCAGCCGAGCATTTTGGGGGTTATGGGACGGGCATCACACATTTTTGGTTAATAATAAATATATTTGTTATTATATTGTATATTTTTTCTGTAGCATATATATGGTACTATACAATAATATTGTTTAAATAGTTACATAATTATAAAATAAATAAATGTTTATATCAATTTTTTCAAATCAAGAAAGGTAACAAAAATTCCGTTTTTTGGGGGTGGGGGGAAATTGGCCTCCATATCCCCCTCCCCACTGAAATCGATGGCGCCCTTTCATTGTGTTTCCCCATCTCTGCGAAAGTGGAGGCGACAGTCCACTGGGTTGCGGCAGGGGCGTGGCGCTGCTCGGACGCGGCGGGGCGCTACGCAACGACGGAGCTGCATTAGTGGGAACGCGTCTCCCAGGGGGCGGTGCCCCGTCGCGGCCTCCATCGCCCTCCGGGGGGGGGGAGCTCTGGCCCCCCGTCGCGGGCGCTTCCTGGGCCCCGCGCGACCCGCCCCCCGCCTCGCCCTCCCACGGACCGATGTGCTTCTTGCACTCGCCAGCGCGATGGGGCGACCCGCTGCGACGCTCGTGACCCCTGGCGGTAATGTGCCTGACCTGTCGTATCCTTTCCAGAAAAGCAATTCCGCCAGCGCCTTTCCAGCGAATGTTATGAAATGACACGTTTCCATTAAGATAGAGGGCTTTTTTCCCATTCGTGGAGTTCCAGACGTCGTTCCATTTCGTGTCTCTCGTTATCTTTTTCTGACAGCCATCCCGCATGTCGACACTGTGGACAACACTGCCAGTCAACCTCAATCTCAACCGTCAATCTCATCAACCGTCAATCTCAACCGACAATCTCAACCGCAATCTCACCGTCAATCTCAGCCGTCAATCTCAACCGACAATCTCAACCGACAAACTCAACCGACAATCTCAACCGACAATCTCAATATCAACCGGCAACCTCAATATTGACCTGTCAATTTAAATATCAATCGTCAGCTTCAATGTCAATCGTCAAATTTGCCTATTAACCTCAAACCTATCCGTCACACTCCACCTCACCCGTCAGTCCTTATCAGCGAAACGAAAGGCACATTGTTATTGGTTATACTTAGTATATTTCCTCTCTGTAGAAGAGATGTATTTAACTGTTAATTACAATTTATTCTTTCTGAATACCAAACACCAATGGAAGTAATATTTAAATTCTAATTGTAATTTTTTATAATGACAGTGGTACGCTGAGCAATACCACATCTTTTCCTTGATAACTCAAAGTTTCAAAGATTTTCAAAGTTATTAATATGATCACAATCAACTTTCTAGACAGTTTAAAATATTTAAACCACTTTTAAATTTTTAGAAGATATTTTCAGTATTTATTTCCCACAAAAATAGTTTTTACATGCAAAGAATTTATCAAAGAAGCATAATTCTGGTCATATTTGTAGATATGGATGCAGGAAATATACACAAAAAATTTCAGTCAATTATTACAAATAGTGCGAAAAGGTTTAAAAAATTAAATTTAAGGAAATGAGCAATTAAGATGTATGACTACTTACAATACTTGTGAGAACATCTTTGCAGCCTACAATCCCACTGTAGCATCAGATGTTCCCTGTTTTGTAGATTTCTGGGTCACTTCTAGTTTGTCTTTTCCTGTATTGTCTTGCTTCTTTTGTGCTCTGCAATATTCTTTTCCTCAGCAGACTGTAATCAAATCAAATATACCTGATGCAATTCACGTTTACAAAATTCTTCTGACACAATACAATCTCACTGAGAACTTTTATTATTACTGTCATACCATCATTACATATAATAGTCATACCATCAATAGTTGCAATTTTCACTGCAGTCTTTCCACACAAACCTACTTTAGGGCAAATCTTCCTTATCTTAGAATTTAGTGAGTCGTTTGGGTTTCATGTATTACCTCTCAAGCACCTAGAAATAAGTTCAGTAGAAACTACATTTTTAAAGACTGGTTTAATTGCTTCCATCACTGCAGCATGCACTGTATTTTGCGTTTGTATAATTGCACAGTTCCATTACTGACTGCTCCCTGGTATGGACACGAAGAGTTATCTTCTTTGGGGCAGTAGTGCAAAGGATTTGTGTCGCAGTAGCAGTTATGGAGCCATATGGCCCAAATAGCAGTTCTCGTGTCACTTACTGATTGTGAATTGCTTCTAATAGTATTGCCATAATAGCATCTTAAATTATTTATAACAGAATCAGTAAATATATTCTTTCCCGAGAGAGGTTTACCATCAGAAAGTTTCTTGCCTTTGCACTCTGCTTTTTATTTATTTCTTATTTGTGTACCCATACGCTTTTCAACATGACAAACACAATCAATTTTAGTGATGGGCTCACTGTATTCATTGGGGGGCATATATGAAATTACTTTGAATGATTTTGTATCACCATCACCTATCTAGGTCATATAACGTACTCCATACTTTGCCAGAGAACGCAGGAATATTTTTTTTCATCCATCCAACTTCCATCCCCTCTCATGTTCATTCATGGTTAATTGGATACTCACTCTCATAACCTTCCCATTATTCAGAATATGCTATAGTATCCATATTGTTTCATGGTTCACATACTTTAGAATGGGTTGACAAAACTTTGGTATTAATTACTTTACCATATTTACTACCAATAATGATACAAACACCACTTGTGAAGTTAATGTTAAGTAAGTGTTCCATTACAAATAAAAGAAAGATCTGTGACAACATTAAATCTATATTCTGTTTAGCTGTATTTGACATGGACTGTTTCTGCACCGCTTTAGTAGCAGCAATTATATGGTTGTTAATAATTGTATAAGTTACAAGTGTACAAGTACATTTTTATTATGCCACAGAAAGCTTTAAGACCTGTCAGCCCTTGACCCACACACCTCATGGTATACACAGTTCGTTTGTCGATTTTATACACTTTGGTTGTCAGTCCTGTCATGAGACATTTGGAAAATTAACAAAATTTCAAAAAATGTCCGTAAAAATTAAAAATTTAGAACCTAAACCAAATATATTGTCCAGTTTCATCAGAATATTTCACCCACAAACACAACGAAGACATTTCACCAATTCCTTAATAATTATTTCAACGTGAATTATATTACCAACACTCACTGTCACACTCATTCGAGCTCCTATAACCTAACCTTCCTCTTGGAGGCATTACAGTTCTTATTGTCTTCAGGAACATTCTGTTTAAAGTTTTTGTGCGCTGCTTTACATAGACATTTGACTACTTATTCATATAAGACAGTTATTCTCGCCAGAGCAAATCCATAACAAAACTTTCGAAAGCCAAAGTTGCAAGTGCAAAGAACGTTGTTTACAATTCGTGACTACAGAGACCAGGCTAACAAAACTAAACAATCAAAATGGCGAAGTATGAGAAATTTAGGTTCCAAACACAGTTATTATGAGAAATTACACGTTCAAACACGATCGTGTTCAAAACTAATTAAAAAACAACAACAAGAGAAAAGTTGGTGTCGCTCTGTTCACCAACAACTGAAACAACATCGATCAGCACTTCATAAATTAAATCATAACTTTAAAACTACAATAGATAATTAAATACTTTTTACTTAATTAAAGCTAAATAAACAGTGAACAAATAAAAATTAAAACGAAAAATCAATTTTTACTTTCTCGTATACGTACGAATGTACAGATTATATAGAAATATATGTAGTATAGAGAAAGTTATGTAATGCTATGCGAGAAAACTTCATTGCCGGGCCCAGATAATGAAACTACTGACGCTACAGAATAGCACGTGATTTCTCGTAGTAAAGTTTTCTAATTTCCTTGGTGTGAACTGGCTTTACGGTCTTGCCCCATCCTCTTGCCAGCTGCTATCTATCGTTGTCCAAAGTACATATTTTTGACATTTTCTCAACTTTTCGGTTTCCTAATAAAAAACTAAATATTACTTCATTAATATTAAAGAACAGTAAAACTTCGTCCTAAATGAAAATTTTCATTGAAAAATTTAGAGCCGTTTTTAAGAAAATGGTGATTAAGCATTACTGTAAATGCAAAATTTCAAGCTCTTTTCAAAGGAATCTATTGAGTTTTCGAAGAACTTCATTTGATGACATTTGAGTTATGTCCACCCCAAATTAATAACGTATACAAATCGCTGATAAAGTGCACATTAACAGCCTGAGAGATATTTAAAAAAAAGTACATTAGTGTAATCCCAGTAATTTACGCAACTTCATAAATTCTCAAACGCCAATTGTTTAAAAAATGGCTGAAATTGTTTGTTCAAACGTTTCCTACGACGAGTGCTAATTGCACTGTTGCATATAATGTTAAGTTCATTCTGATATATTCTTTTGTTTTTTAAAAAGTTCTACAAATGTAATTTTTTTAAATATCTTTCCCGCCGTTAATAAGCACATTTTCAGAAAATTATTTACATTATTGCATTTGTGGGTAGAAGTGCTTGAAATAACTTTAAATGAAGTTTTTCGAAAACTCAATAGTCTCCTGTGTAAAAGAGCTTCAAATTTCGGATTTACAGAAATGCTTAATTGCCATTTTCTTAAAAACGGTTCAAAATTTACAATAAAAATTTATATTTGGAACAAGGTTTTACTCTTCTTTAATAATATTGAAGTTATATTTCAGTTCTACAATTTGGAAACCGAGGAATTAAGAAAATGTCAAAAAATTTTACTTTTTGCGGCGATAGATAGTAGCTGGAAAGAGGATGGGGCAAGAGCGTAAAGCCAGTTCACACCACGAAAACTAGAAAACTTTACCAGAAAGTCTGTGTCATTCTGTAGCACCACTAATTTAAAAATGTTAAGCAGTATCAAACCCAGAAAATTTAAAATTCATGTGAAGTAGTCAATGGGCTTGGGAATTGATCAACGAATATATTTCCAGGACCCGGTGTACTCTTCCGAGTGTTTACTTGGAGAGTCACAATGGTTTCTGAAGTGAGGCTTGTAACCGCCCATATGTCAGTTCCATTGATTTTTGAGAAGCACCCGAAAACGTCAAAACCCGACAAGATGCAATTATAGTGTTACCGAATTGCAAGAGATCGCGCCAGCAGTAAATGGTATTCCTTGCGAGAATTTATTTAAGTTTCTGAACGCACTCGCGTAGAATGGAGCGACAACCAGTCAAAAATTACCGTTGAAAATATCAGCACTAGCGCGAAGCACCGCTACGAAAAACTCTCTCTTTTGCTGCAGACCGCCAATCTGATCACACCGGAATTGTTCGTGCTGGACGGAGAGGAGAATTCGCCGTATTTCGACGATAAAAAGCTTGAAAAGGTAATTCGTCTCATGTTAAAATAGTGATACCAGGTATGAGAAAATTGAGAATTTTAAATAATGAATATTCTGATAAATTCACGTGAACTTATTAAGCAGAAATGTACTATTTTTCTATCAATGAGGAAATAATATATTTCAACGTTCAAGAACGTATACTGAAGTGGAAAGCATGTGCTATAGGAAATGTTTCTTTCTATTTCTTGGGTGTTCTCTCAGCTTGGGCAGAGAGAGCACCCACGATGACGAGCGTTCCGGACGGCCGTCAATCATCACGGACGAACTGTTGAGTTCAACTAACGAATTCGCGAAGGTCGATCGGCGCGTAACAATTGATAAGATCAGTGAAAATTTCCGCAATGTTTCACAAACAGTTATTCATGATATTGTTATGCAAAGATTTGTGCTAGATGGGTTCCTCGCATGCTTACTGACAAACAAAAACCCGTATGGCTGCAGCACTGTGGTTTTTGGAATGTTATTCTCCTGAAGACTCTTTCTTGACTAGCATAGTCACTGGTGCCGAGACATGGGTTTGTTTTGCTACACCTACGAGTAAATGACAATCAATGGAGTGGCGTCAGGCTCATTCACAAATTCAAAATGCTCATGTCTACCCGGAAAGTCATGGCAACCGTTTTCAGGGATATGCGAGATGTACTGCTCATTGATATCATGGTCCGTGGAGACCCTAAAAATGCCATTGCTAATTGTGCGAAATTGAAGAAATTAGGGAGAACAATTCAAATCGGCGGCGAGGTTTGTTGTCTAGCGGAATCTTTCTCCTCCACGACAATGCCAGGCTCACACACACACGCAATACACTACCACTTACGACGGGATATTAGTGGGAAGCTTAGAGCTTGTCCGAGGTGGGGGTGTGCCCTTCTGGTGGGATATTCCTGGTTGGGTTAAATTACGCTGCCGACGAGAAGGTCGGCGCTAGATTTCGTCATCCAGCGGGAGAAGAACACTGCCACCTCCCGCGATACAACATGCACTACACGTACGGGACTATGGGTCTTTTCAGTTGGCGCAGCTGGAAATCACTCAAACTAATCACTCAAAAATCTATCTATCTATCTATCTACCTACCTATCTATCTATCTGTCTCTCTCTCTCTCTCTCTCTCTCTATATATATATATATATATATATATATATATATATATATATATATATATGAACATAGTACTCAGAAAATCTATTTGCTAACCGTGAAGAGTGGGTCTCTACGCTGAACAAAACTTCGAGACTCTAATGCTTTGCTTCCGTAAATGGCCGTTCTAAAAAACCATACGTTATCATAATATGATGAGTAGCGCACCTAAAATCGGCCTGTGCTCTTATATTATATCGTATGAGTCCTGTAACTTTAGCATCTCCTGCTGTTTTTGAACGGTAGAAGTAATTGCAATGCCATTTTCATGGAAGTGCATGAGGGAATGAACATGTATTCATTTCTATTTTATCACTTGTATTTTACGAGATATTGAGGTAACTTTGTATAGATCCATTTGAAAGAAACATGTATTTAAGTGTAATATGAGTGTAAAAAGAAGAATCCAATGAGATATATATATATTTATTGTGACGTCACGGGGTTATACGAACCCGTAACGCCACCATAAGCCACTAGAAGAGACCAGAGAACTGAGAAATAGGGTACGAGGCGGAGCGATGGTCCGAGAAGGCGACATCTACCCGCAGGTTTTCGCACTCCGATTTCCAAAGTTAGCGGATAATATTTTCTCGAGAGGGCGCGAAGGAGGAGAAAATTCACCCCTCCAGAAATTTTTCCCCAGGCGGAGTCGCATAAATACCGTGACGCACTTCAGTAGAGCTCTCTTACGACTTCGACGGCGACGGTGACTCAACTAAATTCTTCAGCGGTAGTAATCGGTTAGTGTAGGAGTATAATTTCACTTGCTTTAGTAAAGCTGATTTAAGAAACACGGTGATCAGTGATAGAATTCAGAAGCAAAGTGCATGTACAGCATTTGCACTAACATTACGCGAGTAAGCAAGCGTTGTGACTGCTCGAACTTGAAATAGTTTCATCATCGAAGTAAATTCGCGCAGGACTCTGAACGAAATCCAGTATTTAATTTTGTACGCCACGACCACGCACGCTCAAAGTGTGGTATGTCGGCCGAGTGCTAGAAGTAGTCAATTCAAGCACGTTAGTTATTTAAAACTGGAAGCGCGAGCAACGGGTACGCGGCAGGCGGCAGAAGGACGACTCCAACACTCAAGCGTAGGCGAGAAAGACTTGGACCAATCCGTGGACGGTACGAGCCTGAGGACGAGAGAAAGGTTTGGAATTTGGACGTGTGGCGGCATCCTGAGATCGAGCGAAAGAAGAGGTGTGACCGAGGGACATCGAACCAGTCGAGTGACGTGGCGAGGACTGCGAGCGACCGAACACCCCAAGGTTAACTGACGGCGAGCGGGAAGGAAATGTCGAGGTAAAGAACTGGCAACTTCTATGCGGCAATTTGTTGGGAAACTGTGTAGCTTTAAACACCAGGCGTAGCGTCCTAAAATAGGTGAAAGTTCCAAACAATTACTGGGAAAATATTTCGAACGTATGAGCGGCAGTTTTGATTTCATTCGCTGTACGCACCAGTAAATTCGTTTGAATGACATACCTTGTACAACTTTTCTAAAGTAAATTATAATTTTCATGTAATGTAAAAGCAATCTTATTGAAAGTATTGTTTCCATTGTATGATGTTAGGGATAATCAGTTGCTATAATTTTTGTAAAGGGTACGGTTTAGTAACGTTTGTGTCACGTTTATTCTTGTGTTAGAGTTAACAGCATTGTAATAAATGCGCAGCTCAAGGCTGACCTCTGTGAAGTCTATAAAAGAATAATTGTAGAGAATCACTTAAAGGGCCGTGCACGGAGAAAACTTTAGGTTAACAAAAGTTAAATGAGGTACACGAAGTAATTGAGAAGGAGGTCAAAGCAAAAATATTGTAAATAGTGCGTATTGAAGTAATCAGGCAGTCAAGGTGACGCCTATACATTCTCTTATGGTTGTGTTATTTCTGTTCTTTTTGTTTCTGTTTTCTTTGCAGTGACCATCTACGTAAAATACATACTTATTGTATATTTGTGCCACTGCGTAATTTGTTTACTGAATATATGCTCATTTTACCAGAATTTTATATGATTCATTGTGTCAAGGGTTCAGACCTTTCTCATACCCGAAAGATCCTGCTTCCTGAGAATTCAAAGCTCGCTTCACGAGCATTCATAGTTTCACGCTTCATCGCCACCGGCTGGTAGGTAGTAGGTGGGCGTGTTATAATATATACTAACAAACAAAAACACCCGTATGGCTGCAGCACTGACGTTCATAGATGTAAGCATTTTTTGAGTAATTTTGAGCTCAACGTGTCCTCAAAGAAATTTTAACATCCATTTTTGTAAAATGGATGTTTCAATGTCTAATATATTGAAATATCACGGTCCTTCTACGATTCCTAATTTACTTAAATGAGTTAAACAATTTCGTTTTCTATTTGGTACCACATTGTAGTTTTATCATTTCTTTGCGAGATGCTATAGCTCAGATTGGGCACTTTCCTAAGAATTGCGTACTTGTATTATTTACCGGGAGCGGTGGCTCAGTGCATCAACTGTCACTACAGCGACTCTGACCGGGAGGTCCTAGGTTACACTCCCCACGGCGGCAGGATTTTCGACACTAGCTTTTCAGCTAGGTCGAATTCGTCGCTGCCTGGAGGAGAATTTTAGCGGTCGGCTGCTCTGATCGGTAGATTTCCGTGGTTTCTCCAACATTCATCAACATCAGGCGAATGCCGGGGCAAGCGGGCTCCAGACCGCGCGCGATCATTCCTTCCTCTTCCTTGCCTTATTTTCTCTCCTTACACACACACACACACACACACAGTTACACTAACAATCACTACGCTACCACGTATTCCGGGAGACCGGTCGGGAGCTTAGAGCTTGTCCCGGCTGGGGCGGTGCCCCGCTGGTGGGAGAGTCCTGGTTAGGGGAAAACCCCACTAGCCGACGGTAGGTCGGCGCAGGATCTCGCCATCCAGCGGGGGAAGATCACTGCCATCTCCCGAGGAAAACATGCACTACACTAACGAGACAAATGACATGAGCTGTTTGCCTGCCCGAATTCACCAACCGTATTAGGTCATGATGTGACGATGCTCCTGAGATCTGTCACAAACACAATCACCTGAATGTAGCTCGTTAGACATGTTTGCCTCATTCACTAGTACAATAAAGTCGTTAATACTCGAAGGTAAATACATTTTTTTGTGTTAAGTTTTTAATGTGATGTGCATAAACTGAAGATTTAAAACCATGCCAATAGTATAGATATTACAAATAATAGACCATTAAAATATACAATAAAGTCTTAGGAAGTAACCGTACTCAAAATTAAGTATTGCTGGTACAGAAAACAACAATTCTATTTAAAACAATCTGACGATTGCTTTTAGGCATAGCTGAGTCCACGGTGAAAGAAATTCACCATGTCTTAATCCATGGGTTGGTGTAGGCACCTCAGAAGGGCTTTAACTGCGTTCGGCGCGCTCAAAGCATTTGTCAGAGACAATGTACGATTCGGGATGACGTCATAGCGGTGCCGATCGATGGGTAGGATGCCGACCCACCGCCCCTTCTCTAAGCCCGCCCGCTAAATCTACACACCAACCCCAGTCTTCCAAGGGTCGTTCCCTCCCGAAATCAGTCTATGGGTCGTTCCTTCCCGAAAACATATTCTTGAAACCCACCCGGCCACCGTGACTGTCATTCCACCCCACAAACTCGTCTTACTGTCAATTCCACCCAACAAACATCCGGCCACTTCGATCGACAAACTCATCCGGTCAAATTGACCAGCATTCTCCCGCCAGACAACCTCACTTAAGTTACCTTTAAACGAGATGCAAAATTCTGGAATACGATCGACGTTATCGTGTTATTGTTGTATTATCGTCGTAATTGTTCAAGAAAAAATAGCCTCTGATGACAGCTCCCATTGTTTGGCAGTCAACCATTTTGGGGTTCCCACGTAAGCCTATTCTTCACGAGGTTTTGCTATGGCTTGCTTAGTTTCTTCGCTGCATACGATTGAAGTTTCTAACGAGTGTGGAGTGAACGTGCTCACATATATTGCCATGAGAATTGTTTCTGATTAGATATTGCTGTTTTTCACCTCTCTAACTTTTCATTTTACTTTAAATACTTTAAGTGTATTGTATAAATTACACTTGTATTTAAAACTTATCACTCTTTGTTTAACACTTACTACATAAATTCCAAAAGACTACTGGTGTTGGCTGCCGCCCAATCCTGAACTTTGGAGCAAGAAACTGTCAGCAATTGGCCCTACTAACCTTCCAGAAATACCTCCCCCTGAAAATTGTTCCCCTCCTCTGCGCGTTTTAAGGAAAAAATAGGCCGAGCTTGTTGTAAGCTCGAATCATACCATTTCCTCCCTGCGGGATCCACCAGAATGCCTAACTGACATATATTTATTTATAGATATTTCTAATTGAAGGAATGTACTTACTTACCTACGTATGTTGTATATTTCAAACAAATGCAAGTTTGCAATGTAGACATATTATTTTAAGATTCAATTATCCCAAATTCAGAACAATTCCTAGCTTTCAGTAGCATTATTTTTCCATTATATCCTGACATCCCAATGCTTTTCAAAACTACTCTCAGAATTTGAGTCGTTGTTCGAAGTCATTGCTTACTGAGTCAAATCACGGAAACTTGAGTTCTTACAAATGTTCTAAATACGTAAAGGCCAAGGTCATCTTAATGGAAACGCATAAAGTCTCTGAGCAAACGAAACAATCGGTCGCCATATCAACAACGAAGCCACTACCACGTAGTGGTCATAACATCCACAATGTCGTTAGTTTATTGTGTTCTTTCGAATGTGCCCTGTGCCTCTGAGAAGCAAACACTAAAACAAGAGTTAAAAATAAAAATATCAACTTAGGATGAAGAACTTCACTTCTCCTTGTAATTTTTTGTAGTAAATCATAATATTGGCAATAAAATTGTAAAGTTTTATTGAATTTGAAATAACTGTTTGGATACTTTGTGGTTTAGTTAAGAAAATACAGCTAGCTGAATTTGTCGATAGGAAAAGTAAACATTTCGAGCTTTCTTCTACGAGACGTTTTTTTCGTCCTTATTCATTCCCTCAGAACACTGCAATAACTTTCATTAATCATCGATCATGTGACATAGGGTTTCTAATGTTTGTATTTAATATGCAATGAAATTGCCATTGTATACTGACAGGCAGGAATTTGGTATCTCTAATAGGTGTTCTGATTTGCGTATAGCCTGCACTGTAGTTTGTGAAAGTGTATTATTTATACATTTATTTTTACTAGCTCGTAAACGTACGGAGTAACAATTAATAGGTATGTATGCAATGCTGCAACGAACCAATTTCGAGATGTCAACGAAAATACACGTTTTGGGACTTCATTTACTAAGACTGTGTTGTTTTTATTTTAAAACGCCTGTCTGTCTGTTGCTCTGTCTGTCAAAAGCACTCGTGCGTAAACTATTCGTAGAATTTTTATCAAAATGAATTTTTCATTACCGATCTGCCCCGACTCGAGGCCCTGGGATTTCGAAGAAATATTTATACTTCGGAGGTAATTTAGTAGAACTCCCTTAGAGGCATTTTCGAATTTTTCTCCACTACAACTCTAAAGTTTTTCGGCCTAGATATGTAGTCGAACATCCGCTTCCGACGATACTCACACTCCACGACCTCCCGGTCAGTGACGCTGCCGAGATCACTGCAATGATGCCACTGAGCTATTGCGGCCATTGAAAAATGCCGTTAAATACAAAGTAAAAGTCTCATCTCAATTACAAAGTTGTAAATTTTTCATAATTACAAATATTCAATTCTTTCACATTTTTCTAGCAAACAGTAAATACAACTCAGAACCTCTTGCTTAATTAACAAATCCGGTAAATTAAGTAACTAAAAAAGTTGCATAAATGGTTAAAGAAAATTCGAAAAGTTTCAAAAGCCATGGCAATAACAATTTTTCTAGAAACCCTTTAACTACAATTTCTAAAAACCGGCTCTCATTATTTTTTTAAACTGCTCTTCTTCTGAACAACATGTTCTTTTCGGACATGTCAAAGTGGCTTTAAAGTTTGATTATAACACTGCGGTTAAGTACTACGAACACGAATGAGTAAACGTTCTTTGGTTCATTTCTAAAAAGAAATTTATTATTTAGGTCAATTTTATGACAAAATTATCTGTCACTGAAACTGAAAGAATGTACCGAAAAGAATGCTTCCTATATTGACATTTTTTATATATTCGTTACTTTTCTAAATGTCTGAAGAATACACTGCGTTAGCCACATATTAATTATTTAGACTGTTTTCTTAATGCGATCTGCTCTTCAATACTAGTCTTTTAAATCATCTTAGGTACACATTTCCTCAAATATGAGGAGTTTTCATACAATTTTAAGTTTATGGTGACAATGTTTTCAAACACTAACACACAAGCTAGAGACATTTTTCCTCGAGAAATCTGTTCCTAAATATTCAATTTTAAAATGCATTTCATTTAAAATTTTGTCTCAAAATACCAGTAGCTTTTCCGTTTTTCTCGAGAGAATTTTTTCCTGTCAATAACACCCTAATATTCAAAATAGTACATACGTGACTTCCCCCTAGAACAGTATTGTAGCGTTATTGGTTGGGCGGCTACTTGCAATGCTAAAAATCGCAAATTCTAATTCTCACAAAAAATGTACGTGTAGCACAAGTGTTGTTGAAAACGAGAAAATCGAATAACCGATACATTCAGAAACTTGATTCATTCGAATAATCAATTTTTACAATATTCACTCAACAGAATAATCACTCATCAGAGTAATCTATAAATTGAATAACGTGAGGAGTTGAAAAATTAAACATATTGACAAATTCAAAACATCGACGTATTCGAAATAACTAAGAAATTAAAATATGAGAAATTCAAAATCTCGAAGAATTCGTGAAATCGAGTAAATCTAGTTATTAATAGGTTTTGTTGTAATTATTATTATTATTATTATTATTATTATTATTATTATTATTATTATACTATTTGGATTCCGACTTTAGTTGTATAATAAAGGCTGAGCCAACATTGCTTTTCGACATGTTTCGGAATCCAAATAGGGCATTCCTCTTCGCTGCAAAATATCACTCATACGAAGGTAGAGAACTTGCGAACACATCGCTACACCGCAACAGCGAAATAGCAGGTGCCAGTCGCAGCGGGGGCCCCTATCAGGTGGTGTGTATCTTGGGTTGCCAGGAGTACGCCGACACTCCAGTCCCCCACCTCTTGCCAGCTTTTTCCTCTCCGTCGCCACACCCCCACCACCTCCCCAAGACCCCGCCCCTCTCCCGTGCGCGTCACCCCGCACAACCGCGTCCCGCTCCGCCACAGTCTGCCCCGCTCCGCTCCTCCCGCGGGCTTCGTTTAATCCCGGAGGAAAGTTTTGTTCCTGCGATAAGCAGCGCCCGCCGCGGTGCTCGACTTCCGGCTACACAGTGAATGCCACATGCGGTTTGCTTGAAAAAGGATGTTACAGATTGAGGAATTTTGGGACAGGACTCTAGAGAACTACTCGATTTATTGATTAGTGTTTCCAGGTGCGTCAACTACTAAGGTCATTATTCCCGTAATTGTAGTGCATTCATCGCGGAATGTGGCTGCGATCTCTCGCTGGCTGGCGAGATCCGGCGTCGACCTACGTAGGCTTGCGGAAAATTTTCCCAACCAGGTATCTCTCATCAAGGGGGCACCACCCCATCCTGGACAAGCTCTAAACTCCCCTCTGGTCTTCCGATAAGTGTGATAGTGTGGAGTATATCAGTGCAAATGTGTGAGAAAGAGGGGTGAGAATAGAAGGAAGAGGAAGGAAAGATCGCGCGCGGTCCGTAGCCCGTTTGTTAGGGTACTGCTCCGGCATTCACCTGGTGTTGATCGGAGAAACCACGGAAAACTACCGATCAGAGCAGCCGGGCGCTAGAATTCTCCTCCAGGCAGCGACTGAATTCGACCTAGCTGAAAAACTAGTGTCGAAAATCCTGCCACCGTCGAGACTCGAATCCTGGTACCTCCGTGCCAGAGACACTACAGCAACATTAGTTGATGCCCTTAGCCCTTGTTGCCGAATACCACTCAAGCAATTTAGAAATTGTAATGAATCGCATATGAGATAATGTAAGTGAAATGGAAGTTTTCTATCGTCGTGGTCAACATTTATTTGGACCTTGATGAACGAGATAGTTTGGTTCATATCTAAGTGAGGTGTTGATAAATCCATTAAATGAACGCGTAATTACCAGCAGTAATAGGAAAAGGTTTCTTAAGAGCAATGCACTCTGTGTACTGCTCGACTCTAAATTTGCATCTATGGTGCTCACGAACGGTCTGGATTTCAAATCTAGGCATACACTTCATTTCTTTCTCTATTTTCTACGAGACATTTTAAAAAAAATTTAGTCATTCAAATAAATAATTTTTATATTCTTCGAAATCTGGATGGCAACATTACACTTTACAAAATATAATTAAGTTATGTGTTCATCACATTTTGAGATCTTGTCATGTAGAAGATTGTGTAGAAAATTTTAGAAAAGGGTGTGTCAAATTGAGGCAAACATTATTTAGGAACTTCCTAGCGGAGACGTTTAGAAGTAAAAGAGCCACATAGAATCAAAATTTTTTTCTCGAATCGGCTAAAAGTGCCCTCGCGTTCCAGCAAGATGTTCCAATGGTTGGATATACATTTTATACCCAGAGTGACCTACTTTTGTGAAGTCCAACTCTAGAGTCCTTTTTGAAAATGAATGCATTAACTGAAACAATATTATTATTATTATTATTATTATTATTATTATTATTATTATTATTATTATTAATAATAATAATAATGTTGAAATATCGAAAATTATAGAAGTAAAGTTAAAATTAAATAAAAGCCTAAAGTACCAACCGCAACAATTTGCATGCGAGTACAAAAACAATTAAACATGCGGTTCAAAGAGTACAAAGCAATGCCAAAAACCAAACCGTAACCGAAGCCGTTTCAACAGCGAGGGTAAAATCTTGTTATGGTATTATACAAACAGGAATCGCTGAAACAATATTCTACTGAAAATATTATAGTATTTTAAAAGTATATTTATAATTTAGTGCAGAAGGCTACTGTTCTTCGCACGTACGAGAAAGCAACGTTTCGGGATTTTTTATTGTAAACAACAGACGCACGAGTTTACGCCAGACCGAGTACACAGTACGACAAATATTCCTCAATGAATCATTACCAAGTAAGATGAATAAAAGAATTCATATTCCACAAACGTATATAACAGAAATTTCTCTTGGAAGGAACTGAAATTCTTTTCCGAATGATGACAGTGTAATTGAAATCACCTCCAGGGTTGTTCCTTTGAGAGAGCGGAAAATAATGCCTCAGTTAAAATTCATGTAGTCATATAATAGTCTTCATAATTGATACTATTGACTTAACATAAGTTCTATCTAAATAAAGGACATGATTGTATATTCCTAGTAAAAATATTGAAAACGAACATCTATCATGATTTATCTCATTTTGTCCTCTGTGATTACATGAAGAGCAGAGAACACAAAAGAGAGAAAAAATGCGTGCGATTTCATTCTTAAAAAATTGAATTTTTGTAGAAATACATTATATTTATTTTCAGGTTTTTCTAAGTTTGTAAAATTAATATTCTATTACCATATTCTATTTATGTTGTGAATTACTCGTGGCATTTTTTTACACATCCCAGTATCATTCTTATCTCTTGTGATTCTTCTGTCGCAAATGCCGGATGCACCTTGCAGATATAAAAACATTTTATTCGTCCATCTTCATTGTTTTCATATTTCTCACTGAGGAATTCTATAGGATATCCCTAATATGATTATTTTCAGGAGCTACTTTCATTTCAATCGTTATATTTCCCTTTCTTTTGATAATGCTCTAATTATATCGATATCTCCGCACAATAAACCACTGTACATATCTATCCCGTCCCCAAAAAAGAAAAAAAGATTTACCTATCCCATAGTTTCTCTAGTATTCACCAAATTCAAACCTTATCATCGTTCAACCTCTGTAAAAACCCTACTCTCCCCATTCGCTTAAAAAATATCCATTCCACATATTTTGTCAATTATTTTCAGACCTAGAATAGAATCTACGAGGTGCCATCATGGTTTCTCAGCCCCTGTATTAGAGTTAAGTTGGGGTAAGTTTTATGAGTTTAGACAGCGCTACATATGAATAGTTTTATGAACTGATCTATGTACAAAACAATAAATAGAAATAATATATACACACACACACATACAATATATATATATATATATATATATATATATATATATATATATATATATATATATTATATTGTAACGGGTGCCGGCGGCGGCGTGTCCGTACACCGGCCTAGCCCGAGCCCACCGTTGTGCGGCCACTTGTAATACTTTCTACAAGCCCGGCACGTTAAACTGCTACTTGTAATAGATTGCCCTGCTCTAGCCCTTCTTATAAACAAACAAACAAACAAACACTAGCCTCGCGTTGGGTTGCCACATATAATAATCTTCCCGTTCTCCTACTCACAATTTCCCGTCTGCTAGCTTACCTGGCCTTTTGACTCACCTGGGCGTGGTCTGCGGTGCGTCTGTACAGACGCGAGCAAGGTACTGCGCTGACGTGCGTGGATCAGTTCTAGTGCTACGTGAATGACTACGAACACATATCGATTTTACAAATCATGACCCGAAAGGTGGCCATGAAATTTATTTAAATTCCCTCTTTTCTCGTATTTTCCTTCAATTCACAATATCTAGTGCTGTAATAGCACTGGTGCCTCTGAAACAACAACAAATAGATAATTCTCTTCCCACAATACACGAAACATGGACATATACTTTCTCATTCACACAGATTATTTACAAGAAACAAAAAGCAAATGCCATTCACACATATGATTAAAACCCCAGAATGCATTCTGTCGAAATTTACGTATTAAAAATCTATTAATCACATAACTTGATCTTCGACAGAGCGTTCTTCACTTCGTAAAAAAAAAAACGAATGTCAAAATACTTGCTCACGTATGATGCTGCTTCCGGAAGAATCCGGGTGTTTGTGCGATTATCCACGCACAACAGCGCCTCCCGTTGTCGCCACCAGTTCCGGAACACACTCGCGTACGCATCACTGTTCACGTAACATGTCGGAATTCACGCTGCCAGCTTTTTCATAAATATTCCAAGTTATTTGAAAATATCTGAGTCCCGAATTGAATTCCGCGCCACTAATCGTAAATGCAACGTCGCGCTCCCCACCGTTGCAAAATTTCTCATACGGCCACGCTCATTATCGTTTGCTCTCGCGAGTCCAACGGGCGTTGCCGAATTTCACAGTAATTCCGAAAACCCCTTTTTTTATGAAATTCCTTTTCACGAAATATTAAATAATTTACATGAAGTATTCCCAGTTACTATTGCAAATTCTGTCCATTACTTCCGCACTTTAAAAAAAATTTCCAAACATCGCCTACGCGAATACACGTCTTGCCTTCACCAAGTCTAGGCACGTTCTCTCAATTTTTTTTCAACTTAGCATTGTTATTTTTGCTTCAACACTTTTCCAGATCGCTTGATAACTGGCGATCGCGTCACTTTGGTTCTCACAAAATATTTAATTTTTAACGTTTCCCGAAACACTTTATTTCCGTTTTTGTTTTAATAAAATTCTCCCGGCAATTTCCTAAAATTCGATGTTTTCCTCTTGTTTTCCTTTGGTCAAATTCCTTTTATTTTCCCTATTTTCCGTTTTTGGATGTGAAACGGAACGCACTGCAATTGTTCGCTAATCGCTTCTTGCTAAACTTTTGCTTGAATTAATTTATTTGTTTTATTAAAATTTTGATACTTCCCGTCAAGATATTTAAATGGGATAAATTTTGCATGATGCCGCTAATTTTCTTCTTCCCGAAAGTCTGAATTTGATATCTTATCGCGTTCTCTTGCATTATTCGAAAAACCCTCTTCTTTATAAGCGTTTTATCGCTCCAACAATGGACTCCATTAATATTCTCCTTAACACAAATATACGAAATACGAAATTTTCAATCACTTCTTATTGCCTGACGCGATTTTACTGGGATAACTTTTAAAATGTTCCTAAATTAAAGCCGGATCTAATGTCTATGGTCAAAACTTGCACAAGTATCGGGTTCACTTTATTTTCTTCCCCAATCAGTTTTTTTTAATATGGCGCCTTTGCTGTAAATGTTTTCAAATTGTTTATTATCCAAACGCATACTATCGGGGATCGTGTAAATATATATATATATATATATATATATATATATATATATATATGTCCCCACCACGCTTGAGCAGCCAGGGCCGGGACTCTCCCTTCCCGCGTTACCCCCGCCCCCCGCTCCAACTCTACCGCCGCCGCCGCCACCGCCCGTTGGAGTTGGGAGGACGCGAGATAAAACCCAACGGAGCTTTGTATCGCCGCGAGGGCTCGCTTTCCGAACTTCGGCCTGCGCACGGCCCCTCGCCTCCCCGACCACTCCCACGAGCCGCGCCTCTCCTTCCGTTGGCCCTTTGTCGCTCCCTTCGCCGTGCCTGCCAACACCTTCTTCGCCGTGCTCACCCCCACTTCTCTTTTTTCTCTTTCTCCTCCCTATCCTTTTTTTTCTTTCCACTGCTAATTGTGCATACCAATTTATCTGCATTCCCTTCGTTTCAACCTCCGCCTACCTTTCCTTATGCGTACGTGTCCCCTCCCCTACGCATCTCCCTTCTTCCCACCCCCACCACCGACCCCTCCGACCTCCTTTCCCTTTCCGCCCCCTCCACCTCCCTCACGTTTTCATCTCTCTACACTGCAGTGCCTCTGACCGGGAGGTCCTATGCTCGAGTCCCAACACTGGCAAGATTTTCGACCCGACAGTATCTAGCTTGTAAGGTTAGGTCGAATTCAGTCGCTGTCTGGAGGGGTATACTATCGGCCGGCTGCTCTTATCGGTAGTTTTTCGTGGTTTCTCCGATCAACACCAGGCGAATGTCGGAGCAGTACCGTGACAAACGGGTCACGGACCGTGCGCGATTTTTCATTCCTCTTCCTTGTCTTATCCTCACCCCTTACTTCACACACTAACATACACTACACTACCACACACGCCAGGAGATCGCTTTGGAGCATAGAGCTTGCCCCGGATAGGGCGGTGCCCCGCTGGTGGGAATTACCTGATTAAGGGAAACCCCACTAGCCGACAGTAGGTTGGCGCCGGATCTCGCCATCCAGTGGAGGAAGATCACTGACATCTCCAGATGAAAAAGCAGGTACTACACTTACGGGACTAATGAATTCTGTTGTTGACGAGCTCGAAATCTCTAACAACCAACCAACCAATTCACTCTCAACTTCCGTCTTCCTTTCCAAATACCTCCATCTCTCTCTTCACTTTCGTCTACTGAGCCTCCGCCAGCAACCGCATCACCATCATATTCCCCTTCCCCTCTTCGCTACCCGCTCCGCCTCCCTCGTCGCTTTAGGCCCCTCCGAAAGAGCCCTTCTGTCTGCGGGGGCTGCTTGCTCGCCTGCAGAAACTCCGCGCGGACCGGGTTTGTTCCGTGATCTGCGAGACGGTGCGGTCCCGAACACGCGCCAACTCACAGAGCGCGCGGTAGCCGTGAGACAAAGAGCAGTCGGCAGGAACTGTTCATCGCTTGGGATGATGGTATACCAGCAGTGTGCCCTTACCAGTACATTTTGAGGAGGGTCGCATTCTTACACGAGTGTTGTCGCTGAAGAAGCAGCGAGATCGCCTCAAAACAATACATATTATGTCGGCAATACACACACTCACACACACAAACATACATATACACATACTCATGCAAATAACATATGTATCATCAGAATAACTCCTTACAATTCGGATATTACGGGGATGTACGAGATGTGTGTGTGTATGTGAGTGAGTGAGTGAGTGTGTGTGTGTGTGTGTGTGTGTGTGGAGAGAGAGAGAGAGAGAGAGAGAGAGAGAGAGAGAGAGAGAGGAGTGAGTGTGTGTGAGTGTATGCTTGTGGTAAGAGGTTTGAATATTGGTTGTTGAATTGAACTCGGCTTATCAGACTAAAATATTTTTACAATGTTTTTTTATTACTGTTGTATACCTAGCCAGGCTACTAGAATGTGCTTAGCTTAAATCCCGAAAAACTAAACATGTGTTGTTCTGAGTTGTTTAACGAAAGAATAAATTGAAAAATATGATATTACACACCACTTTTACATCGTGTACACTTGCATTCTCCGCTCTGATGCTTAATCCTTAGATTCTGTTTGGGGTCTTTTTTTAACCCCAGGGGCACATAATAATTTGCAACACACTGAAAATTTTTCCATTAACTTCTCCTTTTGAGATATGCTATTTACATTCAATTTTACGTGTGCCGTGAACTTTTCAGTTTTGTTTTCTTTTTGTTAGAAATAATTTAATTTTGATGCCGTTGGGGTCAGAAATGCCAGATTTGAGGTCTTAATTACAAAAAGAAAAAAAAATTAGAACGTGTTCATTTCCGTTTTGTAGTATTATGTTGCGGTATCTGAGTGATAATTTGAGGTACTTGTCGTTTACGATTTGGTAGCTCTGTTTCTACCATTCTCATGCTGGTAAGATAGACACCTACGTATAGTTATGGGGATATGCTAGATAGATTTTCTGGAAATAACATTCTTTATTTAGTGCGATGTAATAAATAAAGCATATAAATATAATAATTAATTATTATAATTAATTATTAATAATTCAAAATCACATCCCTGCATCAAAAGTTTGTAAACTATTGTGTAAAACGTTTGGGGTCAAACATGACCCCAAACAGCATCCACGTAAGTATTGGAGAAAGAGAGTCTAAGGGTTAACCGCCCCTCGCCTCAGCTTTCTGCTCTTGATAAGCTTCTTATTTACTTCTCAACCAACTTGTAACCTCGTTATTCCTGTCAATTATGACGATCCTGGCCTCATCAGACCTTCACGGTCGAGTGTGCCATTTTTTATCAGGTTGTTTCGTTGTTAGTGATTCCGGGCGCGTCAACAGCTTAGGTCGTTAGTTCTTCCCCCGCTTGATGGCGAGATCCGGCGCCGACCTACCGTCGGCTAGCGGGGGAAAATAAATATTCGTCAGAATTGTTACGTTTTCATTATATTACGTATATGGCAAAAGCTTAAGGCTATCTACAAAAACTATAGATTTTGTTGGAATGCTTACGCATTGGTCACCGTACAAATCTGAAAAAAAAGCACATTGCGAGAGATCCGGTGACGCCTCCAGCATTCATTCGACGCGGTCGGCGTACCCCGATAACAGATCAAGTTTTGGTATCGTTCGTTCGCGATAATGGCAGTGGCGGAACTGGGATTATCGGAACAAGCACTATCGGCGCGCCTGGTCTCGCCGCCGAGAACAAATGAAACTGAGGGCGTTTTTCTCCGGCTCTACTATCAACAAATCTTCTCGCTCCCAAATCATTCCGGGACCTCACCCCTGTATTGAATATACACTTCCTCATCTCGTTTCCTCCATCAGTCTCTACCCACATCTCCTCTCCCCTCCTCTACCGACATCTCCTCTCCTCTCTTCACCCCACATCTCCTTTCCTCTCCTCTACCCACATCTCCTTTCCTCTCCTCTATCCACATCTCCTTTCCTCTCCTCTACCCACATCTCCTCTCCTTCCCTCTCCCTCTTCTACTCTCCTCTCGTCTACCCACATCTCCTCTCCTCTCGTCTACCCACATCTCCTCTCCTCTCCTCACCCCTCCTGTTCGCTCTCCTCGTCCCTTACTAATACTTCCTCCTGCAATCTCCACCTCTGCTCGTCTCGTCTCCTCCACCAGCCACTGACCCTCTCTCCGTCCCCAGCACTTTCTCCCGTTGGAACGCTTCGCACCCAAGGTCGGTCGATGGCGCCCGCCGCAGAGCTCGAGCGAGCCGCGGGCAGGCGAGATTTCCTTTACCTGCGACAGGTGATCAATTGCCTGCGTCCCCAGGCGGGAAATTGGGCCCCTGCCGCAGCCTCCGGCCACGCCGTCCTTGCGGGAAGCCGCCGCTGCACCGAAGGGTTTGCAGCGACATCCGCGCGCAGCCCCTCCACACATGTTCGCGCCATCATATTTGAAGGGCTCCGTAGAACAAGGGGCTATCCCACTTTTTTTGTAAAATTGAGATATTAGCATTATAAATACTTCAAATATTATTCTTTCAATGAAATATGTTATTTACATCCAGTATGAACGTATATGCAAGTGAACTGTGTTTACAAGTTTAAAAATGTTTTGAATTATATGAAGGAAGTTCAGGTAAAACTTTTATTATCTCATAACTATGTCTATGTGGGATAGCCCCTTGTTGAACGAACCTTTGATTTCAAATTCATGCCCGTGGAATGTTGATTGGTTGATGTTTCTGGGCACGTGAACTATAATGATCATGCGTCCAGTAAGTATAGTGCTTTTTTATTAGGAGGGCGGTGGTGTTCCTCCCTCGTTGGATGGTGAGATCCCTCACCGATCTTGCTACATTTCGGCTAGCGGAGATTTTCCCCTAACTACAGATATTCCTCATTGAAGGGTACTGCCCAGACAGGACGCGGCTAGTCTCTGGACATATGGGGGAATGTAGTGCCTGTAAGTGTGTGTTTGGGTGCGTATGAAATTACAGGAAGAGGATAGGACAAGGAAGAAGAAGAAGAAGAAGAAGAAGGAAAGAACGCTGTCTGTGGTTCGTTTGTCGAGGTTCTGCTGTGGCATTCATCTGGTATTGGCCATGGAAACCATGGAACACTGTCGATAAAAGGAGCCGGGCGCTAGAATTCATACAGCGGTTGAAATCTACCTATCTAAATATCTATTATCTAAAAGTCCATCCGTTGGGACTCCAGGACTCCAGGACTTCAGTGAAATGTGTTAGTACTCCAGGGCAAGCTTGTATCATGATTTCGAGCATTTATCACACTACCACTTTTGTTAGGTTCAAAATCGGCTAAATAACAAACATTTTACATTCTCTAATTGGGGGAGAGACCGACTCATAATGGTGGAGGTGGTGGAGGTCGCATGTTCATTGACAGAAATGGAGTGCTGAGAGTGAAAGTGCAGGTGCTGATGGAATTTAGATAACTGGATCATCAATGTCACATCAATGACGAATGTTCAAATTTTCGGATCATTTCATTTCTTTTCTTCTATGAAGTGTTCTCAAAAGCCTAGTTATTAATGACACCAATTCTCATTTTTGAGGCTTATGTTTTGATTGATGAAAAAGCACATCGATAGTTGTCCTAGATATTACAGAGCCAGACTTTGTAAGACGAATCGTTCCAACTGACCTATTAACCCCATGGGAGTTCTAATACATTTTTCTCTCTATTATTTCAATTTGAGGTTTTGAACGAAGATAGTATGGGGTAAGTTCAATTGAAGGTAAGTGTTGGAGTAGATTGAACATTTAATACTCTCTACATTTTCTTTTCAAAAAATATTTTTATACAAATACCTACAAATACCCAAAGAATAGATTGTGTTTAGAATAAAGTTATGAATATGATATATTTTCTATAAACTTCATTTTCACAATATCATCAACCATGTACATTAAATAATACGCATTGGGAAATCTTTTAATTGTTTAGTACATCACGGAGAAGAACTAAATATCCAATGTCATCACCCAATTAAAGATTTTACGTGTGAGCAAAAAGTAATTTATCGAATAAACATTTTCTCACAAAAAATATTTTATTGAAAATAAACCATATTCATGATGAAATATTACTTTATGGTTCTACAAATTCAATAACAAATAATTGCTTTTTACCACGATCTGAGACAAGAACTTACTCAAGAAACCAGTTACTGTGGCTAAGTGTCTTAGTATGACTCAAGCATCGCAGAACGAGAGGACTTAAGATTTCCAGTCCACACGGTGGTGAACTTTTGACACTACATACGTAGCTAAATCAAATACAGCCACTATCTGGAGAACGATTGAAACGGCTGACTGCTCGGATCGGTATATTTACGTGATTCGTCCTGTCAATGTCAGGTGAATGTCGGAGCAGTAGCGTAACAAACCCCATGGACCCTTCCTCCTCTATGTCCCAGCCTCTCCTTTAAATACTCACACTTACACTTACATTCAATATATAATCATAAGTGTTGGTTTTGCTTGATTGATTGGTCATTCTCGCCGCGTCAAATGCTAAAGTCGTTCGATCAGCATAGTTTTTGTCTCGGGAGGTAGCGATGATCTTTCCACGTTGGATGGCGAGATACGGCGGCGACCTATGGTCGGCTAGTGGAGTTTTCCCCAACCAGGTATCTCCCACCAGCGGGGCATCCCCCTGTCGGGACAAGCTCTAAGCACCCGACCGGTCTCCCGTCATACGTGGTAATGTAGAGCAAGTTTGTGTGTGTGTGTGTGTGTGTGTGTGTGTATGTAAGAGGTGAGGATAGGATAAGGAAGAGGAAGGAAATATCGCACGCAGTCCCTAACCCGTTTGTTAGGGTACTACCCTGGCATTCGACTTGTACTGATCGGAGAACCACAGAAAACTACCAATCAGAACAGCCAGCCGCTAAAATTCTCCTCCAGACATCGACTATATTCGACCTAGCTATCTGACTAGTTTCGAGAATCCTGTTACTGTCGGGACTCAAACCCAGGACCTCCCGGTTAGAGGCACTGCAGCGACATCACCTCTGAACCACCACGCTCAGTCCTCGGACCAGAAACTTGGCTGGAGCGTGAGCTTCGGCAGGGCTTGAAGGGCTAAGCAGAAGGGCCGTAATGGAGATGTGGCCAAGGGCGGCGCGGCGGGCGGAGATCACCCCACAGAAAGATTACTTCGGGGAATTGGAAGTTTCAGAACAATTTTCCTTCGACACGGCGCGTACGTCGCCCACAAAAACCGACACTCTTCAATTCCGCCGTCGCGAACCGCTTCGCCGCCCTCACCCCAAGCGAGAGCCAAGGGTCACGCCAAGCCGTTGGATCCATCTTTGAGACTTAGCAGGAAATTGAGGTACACTTCTACAATGAACTATCCCGAAAAAATGTAGTAGAAACAGTACTAATAGTGTTAATACGAAAATGCACCTTAAATTATCAAGAATTGGTAATTTCTTTCCCGCGGGACACAGGATTGGTTGATTGGTTAGTGATTCCGGGCGCGTCAACATATTTAGTCATTAGTTCCGTAAGTGTAGTGCACGATTTTCTGGGAACATGGCGGTGATCTTCTCCCGTCGGATGGCGAGACACGGCGCCGACCTACCCTCGCGTAGCGGAGTTTCCCCCTAACCAGAACTCTCCCACCAGCGGGGCACCGCCCTTGCCGGGACAAGCTCTAAGCTCCCGACTGGTCTCCCGGAATATGTGGTAGTGTAGTACATGTTAGTGTAAGTGTGTGTCTAAAGGGAGAGGATAGGACAAGGAAGAGGAAGGAAAGATCGTGCGCGGTCCGTTTGGTTGGGTACTGCTCCGGCATTCGCCTGTTGTTGATCGGAGAAATCACGTAAAACTACCGATCAGAGCAGCCAGCCGCCAGAATTCTCCTCCAGACAGCGACTAGCTGAAAAGCTCGTCACCAGTTGATGCACTGAGCTACCTCTCCCGGTACGGGGGATACAGGAGACCATGTTCGAAAACAGGAAGGAGAAGAAATCGAGGAACAATACAAATAATAATCGTAATATTATCCGTCAATGGTGAAAATTTATCTGACTATAAATAACTCGATTAGGACAGTACGTGAAACCTCTTCCAACGGAAGATAGAGAGAGTTCGTCAACTTCCATTCGAATCTCATGTACCATTTAGGAAATTGTACGAAAATGCTAAAGCTAACAGAGTGATAGCGGGGTATGTCTTAACTGAATTGGTATAGATCCGAGGTTGATATCAAGATATTACGGAAAACAATCACTTCGATCTCTGGTTTCTCAGATAATTTTGGAGCCAGTCAGAACACAGACGGTCGACAGCCAAACAGAGTAAACAACTCCATACGCCAATAGACGAAAAAAATTACGAAAGAAATAGACGATACTCAGCATGAAATATTATTCTTAGTCGAGGTATCTGCTAAATCAACGCATTCCTCTAACGTTCAACGGAAAATTCTCTATGTTAAACGAAACTACCAATTTCAAAGTGACACAAAGATAATAGTAGCTGAGAAGTAAAAAGTGAAAACTCAAGTATGAGCTAAACGCATTAGACGTTGCAAACGTAGAATAGATTTCCGTACACAGAATTGGTTGTTTGAAACAGACGCGAAGTGATTCTGTCGCAAACCGACTCAAAAACCGAATGGCAATGCTGTCACTCCTTATAAATATGACGTCAAAACATTGTAGACAGAAATCTGGGAAGGGAGCAGATCCTTCAACAAAGACGCATCTTGGGCTGAATCAGACGTGGAAGCTGCCAATGAACTTGTTGCATCAGTGGAACACGTTCACGAATTCTCAGAAGTGAACCTCTTCCAGGCAATTACGAACACGAGAAATTGGAAATTCCACGGAATCAATAGGATTCTGAATTATTGGATTATGAAATTAACAGCATTACATTCGCGTATAGCAAAGGCTGTTAATAAAATTTTACAAAACCCAAAGGAACTCCCTGAATTGCTCACAAGCGGCACCTCGTATTTACTACCCAGAGCGGGAGACACAGCTTTGGCGAAGAACTACAGATCAATCATTGTTTACCAGTAATTACAGTGTTATTTCTGCAGCATCAAAGTTATAACATAATGTACAGTCATCTATAGAACCATATAGTGCCAGTTGAACAGGAAGGGTGCCATAAAGTTTCCTATGACTGCAACACAATCTTGCTACTAAATAAAGTAATCTTGAATTATGTAAGGACAATAAAACGTAATTTAAGTATGGCTTGAATTGACCACCAGAAGGCCTTTGACTGTGTACCAAAGGATTTGATTTTGGAGACTGGAGATCTATCGATTTCGTCCTCGACTTACTGAGTTTTTCAAGGCTAGTATGAAGTCGTGGAGTACCAGATTGCTAATGCACAGCGGAAAGGAAGCAGTAGAAATATGAAGTATTTAGATTTACAAGGTAATTTCTCAAGGAGATTCGCTATCACTCTGCTCTTTTGCATTAGTTTGATCCCACTTTCTACACAGTTCTCGCAAACACTGGCCTTTGTTACAAGTTTCATGGTGATAAAAGACCAGTATCACATTTGTTTTACATGGGTAATCTTAAAGTGTTAAAGATAAGAGTGAAGGGAACCTCTCCCAAATACTATGAATGATTTTAGTAATGACATCTGGTTGAAGTTCGGTCTTGACAAGTGTGCAATTATCAAAGTCAAGACCTTTGGAAATTGTCGATAAATTCTTGACAAGCGAGGCGAGGAGGAAATTTATTCCAAAGCTCGAGTAGTATTTAATAGGACTATTTCACGAGATGAATGATGTCCAACAGAGTTCCAAAATGCAACATATAATGAAAATAACTGGAACCAATGTTAAAATCAAAGATGATATGTTACACTACATACGCAGTCTATTGGACATCGACAGAGTCCGATGACATACCGTCTCCTACGATAGATGAGTCACAGTTTATAATTGCCCAATAGGGAGAAGCGGTAAGAAAACTCAGATAGAAAAAACGATAAACCTTTTGAGAAACACCGCCATGATTGGAGATTTTGTATGTACAGTTAAACACTATTTTAAATTCACGAGAGGAATAGTCAGTTTAAAGAGAGGCAAAGCGATATCGTCAGTGATCATTAGATTTGATACGCACACTGTGGTTCTAGATCTTGAACCAGGTAATGCTTACAAATATCTGAGCACTGAAGAATGTGAGAACATCTTGAAAGACACAACAAAACAGAATTTGCGGAGGGGGGTATTACACACGAGTGAGACTTCTTCTTCCATCCACCGGGAGCGATAGCTCAGTGCATCAACTGATGCCACTGCAGCGCCTCTGACCGGGAGGTTCTAGGTTCAAGTCCTGACGGCGGCAGGATTTTCGACACAATATTTTCAGCTAGGTCGAATTCAGTCAGGAGGTGAATTCTATGGGCCGGCTGCTCTGATCGGTAGTTTTCCGTGGTTTCTCCGATCAACACCAGGTGAATGCCGGATCAGTACCGTAACAAACGGGCCACGGACCGCGCGCGATCTTTCCTTCCTCTTCCTAGTCCTATACTCTCCCCTTACACGCACACTTACACTAACATGCACAACACTACCACATATTCCGGGAGCCCGGTCGGGAGCTTGGGGCTTGTCCCGGCTGGGGCGGTGCCCCGCTGGTGGGAGAGTCCTGGTTAGGTGGAAACCCCACTAGCCGACGGTAGGTCGGCGCCGGATCTCGCCATCCGGCGGGGGAAGATCACTGCCATCTCCTGAGAAAAAAACATGCACTACACTAACGGGACTAATGACCAAAGCAGTTGACGCGCCCGGAAATACGAAAAAATCAATCAATCAATTTAAGGTCTTGCACCATTCGCTGGCCAGCTACCATCTATTGTCGCCCTAAGTACATTTTCTTTTACATTTTCTAATTTTGGTTTCCTAATGGTAACCGAATTATTAAGAATATTAAAGAACCTCGTCCTAAATAGAAATTTTCATTGCAAAATTTGAGTCCGTTTTTATGAAAACGGCTCAATTGAGATTAAGCATTACTGAAAACTGAGTCTTTTTTACAGGAATATTTTTGAAAATGTCCGGGAGGCTCCATGCAAAGTACCTCCAAATTTTTAAGAAACTTTTTCAAAATATCAAAGCTTCCACTAGAGCTAGATGGATAGGGTTTTCTTCAATTTGGAAAGGATCGTACGTGTTGTTTAGCCGCTTGTAGTGTTCACGGACGGATGGTCGGACGGACGGACGTGCTGAAAAAAATAAACACTTTTTCGGTATCAGGACTCCGACACGTGTATTTCCGTTGAAATCTTCAAATCGATTTTCCGCAGCATTACATAACTTTCTCTATACAACATATAGATATAATATTATAGATCCGAATATACGCATGAATAAAAAGAAAGTTTAAAAATTGCTCTGTGAGAAAGTATGTGCCACTGTGACACCTCTAGTTTCATTTTGCACTTTTCTTCAACTCATTCAAATTTTTCCCGTGAGGATTGTGTCTAAAGATCCTAACACCAGTCAGAACTGTGAAAAGTGAGGTACGTCGGTATAACATAGCTCATTTCACAAATTATAGCCATTTAAAATTATATTCAAGTACTTTGACCAGTAATACTCGTATTTTTGGTATCTTTGAGGATGTATTGAATATTTCATTGAACCTAAAGATATTACTTTTGTGTCTCTTGTTATATCTTGACTTTCTCTTGTTTCCTGAGGTCTTAATTTAAGATGCTATGCCTAAAGTGTTTTTTGAAGTACTAAAGATTTCCATTAATGTCAAAACTATCATATACGATTTACGACAATTTTACTACTCATGTTTGTATTCAGTGTAACTGTGAAAAATTATGAAACGCCCGGTCATTCCCTGAATTTAAAAATTATAAATCACACGTTGCTACTTGCGTTGCGCAAGCTACGCTGTAATTTGACTGAGGAAAGTATATTTTCTTACGGCATACCTACACTTTCATGAGTGAGTAAAGAATGACTATTGTGAGTTGGCCTCACATTGAGTAAATGTTTGGTTATCTGCAATTTATTATTACGAAGACGATTATTCATAAACCAATACGTAATACAACTGTCAATATCATACTGCACCAACGGGTCTGCAGAGTTGCATGTTGAATAAAACAAATAAATTTCACAATACATTTAATTAAAAGCTAAGGTGATGATGATGAGCATTCGAATCAATGAATTTTACAAAAGATTATCACAAATTTATGATAAGTTATTGCGGATTCCTATTTTAATTGAAATTATTACAAGCAAAAAACAAAAAAAAATATTCGTTTACCGCTGCAATACCATGCCGTATTGGTGGCATTTACGCTCTCAGCTTCCTTTGATGAAGTCTTTTCGCAGCTCGGCGGGGAAAAGGGGCTGAAGGTGATCCGTTTACGCGTCATTTACAAAAGATTTTCCTGTGTTGACGTGATGTTCCTCGTCGGCTGCGGGCCAGCGAAGCCTTCAGCGCAGAGGGCGGCTTTGAGATTCTGGCCCGACTCTTTCTCCTGCAGCAACGCGGGACGTCGGACGACAGCGAGCGGGCAACTGTGCCATCGGCGACGTCACGCTATCGTGGCGATTATCTGCATACGCTCCCCCACGCAGGCGAGAACGCGGGCAAAGGTAATCTCTGAGCACAAGTTAGGACGAAATCAGGGGCTGATGTAACACGCACAAGTTTAGTGCCGAAATTAAATAACATAAACGCGTCGTTGAGGCATCAGTGGCCCCACGTTTTGGCTCGAGATGCAATCCGCTGTCACTGCATATTCGAAGCCCAAAGTGTATTGTAGAAGTTCATCTACGGCACGCAAAGACTTATGTGAGAAGTGTCGTCTCTGAGCACACGTTACGACGAAATCAGGGGCTGATGTTCCACGCACAACTTTAGTGCCGAAATTATATAAAATAAACGCGTCTTTGAGGCATCAGTGGCCCCACGTTTTGGCTCGAGATGCAAACCGCTGTCACTGCATATTCGAAGCCCAAAGTGTATTGTAGAAGTTCATCTACGGCACGCAAAGACTTATGTAAGAAGTGTCGTCTCTGAGCACACGTTACGACAAAATCAGGGGCTGATGTTCCACGCACAACTTTAGTGCCGAAATTAAATAACATAAACGCGTCTTTGAGGCATCAATGGTCCCACATTTTGGATCGAGATGCAAGTCGCCGTGACTGCATATTCGAAGCCCAAAGTGTATTGTAGAAGTTCATCTACGGCACGCAAATACTTATGTAATAATTTTGAAGTCACCATCGAGGCACAAGTCAGAAGTAAAAGTGAACTCAGTAAAAGCTCGAATAGACGTTAATTGTGAAATGTCAAGTACGATGTTCGAGCTGGGAGCGTTTTTGGGGCCTCACACGCGACAAAACGAAGTCTTTGATCCCATACTCTGATCCGAGTGCCTCACCCTGATTCCTTAGAATCAGCTATCGGGAGCGATGGCGGGGCGACTCTCGAATGATTGTTGCGCCAGCTCATGTTACACAGAAAAAAACCGCCGTTACATTTTCGGAGCGAAAGTTTATTTCACAACCCAATGGGGCGGGGGGAGGGGGTACGTTGCGGTCAGTGCAGCTGTTCCTCTTATGTTTGAAATTATTCCTTGGCCGAAGAACCCTTGTCCGCGCGAGCAGCGAATTGCTGGTCCCTGCAATATTATGAGGGGGTCCATCGATCGTTCTATCGCACGGGCGTCCATGACAAATCGTATAGTATTTCAAGGCATCACGCATCGCTCAAATGTTAAGAGTACTTCGCCCCCGTTACTTGCCCTTATCCCTATGCGTGAAAGGCAGCGGCGCGGGCTTTTATTATATTATGCATTTTTTATCCCTAGTTCTGGGCGGGACTGGTCCATTTTAAAAACAAAAAAGAGGTTACCTTTCGAAACTATTTCATGGCGCCTGTCCGGCGTGACACGTGGTCGGCCAGACCGGTCTGTCGCGGTGGCTCAGTGCATCAACTGATGTCACTGCAGCGCCTATGACCGGGAGGTCCCAGGTTCGATGATTTTCGACACTAGCTTTTCAGCTAGGTCCAATTCAGTCGCTGTCTGGAAGATAATTCTCGCGGCCGGCTGCTCTGATCGGTAGTTTTCCGTGGTTTCTCCGATCAACACCAGGTCAATGATGGAGCAGTACCCTAACAAAGGGGCCACGCACCGCGCGCGATCTGTCCTTCATCTTCCTTGTCCTCTCCCCTTACACCCACACCCACACACACGTACATTAACATGCACTACACTACTACATATTCCGGGAGACCTGTCGGGAGCTTACAGCTTGTCCCGGCTGGGGCGGTGCCTCGCTGGTGGGAGAGTCCTGGTTAAGGGGAAACCCCGTTAGCTGACGGTAGGTCGGCGCAGGATCACGCCATTCAGCAGGGGAAGATCACCCGCGAAGAAACATGTACTATACTTAAGGGACTAATGGCCAAAGCCGTTCAAGAGTGCGGAAACACGAAAAAACGGTGGTGGTCGGAGAGGCGGCGGCGGCGGTCGGGCCAACGCTACGGCATTCGGCGGGGGGGGGGGGGGAGACGTTGGTCGGCAGGGGAAGGCGGGATGGCCGTGCCAGGCCAATCCGTAGCCGAGGGTTGCGCAGGCGAAGCCGCGTCGAATATTTTTATTATTAGAATCGAGGATGGGGTTTATCATGTCCGTTCATTGAGGATGGAACGTTACAAAACACACATACGCACTATCTTAGTTCAGAATATTCCTAACAATATGTATACTATAACACTTTCAATACGAGGCCCCATACCACAGTCACCTATGATCAAGGTCTTTGAAGTACTAACTTGAATTCATGATTATTTTTCTTAAGCTAATAAGTGGTATTTTAAGCTTCATTATAAAATGTAATAGATTATGATATCCATCGTTCACATATACGAATCGTTAATAAAAGGATTAGTAATTCAATATCATGTGAAAACGGTTAATGTTTTTAAACTAGTGGAGATACAACAGCACATACTACATTCTTGCATTATTTCTAACTTTTGCAATTTTCAGTTTTTTAGAGAGATTTATGAAAATAGGTCATTTTGAAGCGTCCCATTAGTTGCTCCGAGGAAAAATTTAAGAACAAATTTGAAGCCATTTTCGAGACTCTTATTAATTGCATTTACTTCAAGCAGAATTTACGGAAACTATTAACTTTTTCAAAAATAATACAAGATCTCGTTTAAAGATCTATCTTTTGGAACAGATTTCATACAAGGCAAAAATCTTTAAATTCAATATAGAAATATTGAATTTTTAATTCTGTTCAGTTTTTGGAAATACAGAGTTGGTCGGAAATGGGTCCAGCTCCATTTTTATCGATAACTGCGATAAACAATTATATTTGATACTTGCGATGAGAAAATCCAAAGAAGAAATTTGAAGCAGATTGCGAAAAAAGATTGTTTAAGAACGGACAGTATTTCATGCAAAATCGTGAGATAAATACTCATGTGTTTGAAAAATTGTTCCTGAGTTTATTTTGAGATTGTCGTTTAGCAACAAATAAAAAATCTATCTTCAATGTAGTTGTTATAGGACGCCGAAAATACTGACCTTCAGCAATTTTTGAAAAATCAGAGATTTCAATGAAAGTAGTTCATGCGCCATTATTTTAATCGTTTTTTCTGAAAAGTTTGAGGTTTCATGTAAAGTAAAAATCCAAATTGCTGTTTTAAACTTTCAGAGCAGGGAATATGATTGTTTACTACCCACAGGTACCACAAGAGAATTAGTGAGTAGAATAAAATGAAATAGTGGCAGATTTCGAAGTATTGGTACCGGGCAGGCGAAAGTATGAGAGTGGAATGTTGTATTTACAAGTGAAAATTGGGTAGCCATGTTGTATATTGAAGTTTCAGAAGAAAATATTGTGATATAAGTTTTAGGACTTAGAAATATTCTAGGCCGAAATAAACAATAAGTATAGGGCATTGAAGATTCCAAGAACAAAATTAAAATAAAATACCTGTGATATGACGTGGAAATTTATAGAATATACATTTTTGTTTTGGAAGAGTCTCCAAACAAAATACAAGAAATATGGACAGCCAATGGTGACAGATTTAGTAAAGGCAAGATAATTGACTATCACGAAATGAGTTACAGCAAATAGCAAAATTACTTACAAAAAATTGATAAATAAACGGAAACGAATGTGACATGTTGCATCATAGCCCTTATTTTTCTCAGAAGATATTTCGACGACGCCGTTCCGAGCCAATGTAATAGATCATATTAATAGTTCGGCAGATGGAATTTTTAGTTGTTAACGCAAGAAATCTGGAATAGGAATGTTCACCTGAGGAAATTGCGAGTAACTATTTTATGTGAACAGCGTAAAATGTTGAATTTTAGATTTAGGACATTAGCTTGAACAGAATATCTACATCAAGAAAGATGATGCAGAAAATTTCTAGTGGTCGACGGGGTTATTCGGGGAATATCCTTCAATTCGGCAGCGCGGGCTACGAGAACGACATCGATGTCACAAACGCAAGCGTAACGAAAAAACATCTCGCAAGATAGCAAAATCATTCTTTGCAAAGAAATTATATAATTTTTTATTAAGGTAAAGGCCTTTAATTAACAAAATCCATAATCAATTTGATGGCATGGTGACTAACTTACAAAGAAAAATATTATAAATAAGATAGGAATATATCAGCAATAAATAATGTCATTATGTTAACGAAATATGAGGGCTGATTTTTATTAATTGACAGACTCCGCAGATCAACCATTTTGTGTTCTTCGTAACAATAATTTTTCAGTATTTACCTACTCCATACTAGATGGGCCTTCGGCCCACGTAATATTTAATTATAAAGAACGTGAAAATCGCGAATCAATGAATAAGAACAACAGTTTGAAGCACATATACGTTCAGATTGATTGACTGATTGTTTAGTGATTCTGGACACGTAAACTGATAGTGTCATTAGCCCCGTAACTGTAGTGCGTGGTTTTGCTCGGGAGGTGGCGGTGGTCTTCCCCCGCTGAATGGCCAGACGGTAACGGGGTTTTCCCTCCACCAGGACTCTCCCACCAGCGGGGCACCGCCCCAGCCGGGACAAGTTCGAAGTCCCCGACCGATCTCCCGGAATATGTGTTAGTGTAGTGCATGTTAGTGTAAGTGTGGGTGTAAGGGGTTAATATGAAAAGGAAAAGGAAGGAAAGATCGCGCGCGGTCCGTGGCCCGTTTGTTTGGGTACTTCCCCGGCATTCGCCTGGTGTTGATCGGAGAAACCACGGAAAACTACCGATCAGAGCAGCCGACCACTAGAATTTTCCTCCAGACGGCGGCAGAATTCGACCTAGCTGAAAACGTTCAGAATTGCATACCTATCTCTAATTTGTATGTGGAGATATTCTGTTGATAATTACGTGAGATTTTAAAAACTTTACAATGTCAATTTTGTAGAAAATCATCAGAACGCTTTTGGCGCTAGCGTTGAGAACAAGGTAACTGACGGACGAACGGAAAAACGTTTTGCAATTATATTATTTTTCGGTATCAATGACGCACAAATCGTGTATTCTCACAACAGAGTGTATTAGAGAACGTAATTTTTCACATACTGGAACATGTTTTAACCAATATTTCGATACCAAGACCACACAGGAAATTTATCTGTTGAAAAATCGGCGACTTTTTTCGGCAGTATTACAAAACGTGTTTACTTCATAGAGTAAGACGAGAAACTAAAACATGGGCATAAAATGAATCAAATATTTACACAATAAGTTATTAAAAATAGGACCACTCCATAAATTATTATTATTATTATTATTATTATTATTATTATTATTATTATTATTATTATTTTATCATCATATTCTAATGCTTGTAAAAATTATAACTCATTCACATATGGCCCTTCTATTTAGAGTACATGATTTTCCCATAATGGTTTACTTCCCTTTCGTTGAATGTTGACTGCAAATTGCGTTGTTGACCATGTCTCCGTCCAAATACACGGCGGTCAATCAGTCCAACACACGAAATACATTTTCGAACATTTTCAAATTAATAAAATTTTGTCAAACAATATTGTCTATCGTCTCATTTGGAATTTCTATAGTTTTCACTTTTTTCTAATCAATCCACTTTCGATTCCAATACCTCAACTTTCGTCCCTGCGTTGCTGATCCCCTCGACGCGACCGCTACCAACCAAGTATCTTTCTGATTTGCCTCCTTCCATTTACCCCGGCACGCACAACCGCTACAAAACTCTTGCTGTCATCTTCATTCTTCCCTCCTGCCTTTGGCTTAGCCTTGAGTAACCTTTCAATTGTTCCATCTCATCACACGCACATCATTCCTATACATTATTATTGCTTTCGCTGCGTACGTGTCTCTTACTGCCTACAAATCATTACACAAAGTTCCCTACTTGTCTAGTAATTATTCCGTTATCTATAGTTTTTGTTTTTTATTTCGATCTTCTTTTCATTATTACATATCAATATTTTATAGGATTTGATATGAGGAATTGTCAGAGTCTAGTTTTTTGCGTGCAAATTATTACTTGGATAGCTTAACCACAAATTTCATTCACTCGTCTTTATGTGCGTATTCCAAACAGGAAAGTAAATGTATCCATTTATAGATTTATGAACCTAAAAATTAAAATAACTTATGGTCTAATAATTTCACACATGTTCATATATTAGGTCTTCAGAGAATAATTTTAACTCATAAAAATAAAAGTATGCTTCCAATCAGCCTTTGTCTTCTGCTGTGCATGAGTTTATTCTTTTTAATAAAATTGTTCACAAATCATATTTTATAAAATAATGTCTGTCTGCCTGTCTGTACTTGCCGCGATAGCCCGCGAACGGGCAACGTACGGGCGCCTACCAGCTGCGTCCCAGCCTTGCAATCATGGGTTAAGGGCCATGGGTACGTGTGGTTAGCACGAAGACATTCACCGGGAGCGGTAGCTCAGTGCATCAACTGATGTCACTGCAGCGTCTCTGACCGGGAGGTCCTAGGTTCCCACTCCCCACGGCGGCAGGATTTTCGACACTAGCTTTTCAGCTAGGTCGAATTCAGTCGTTGTCTGGAGGAGAATTCTAGCGGCCGGCTGCTTCTGATCTGTGTTTTCCGTGGTTTCTCCGATCAACACCAGGCGAACCGGAGCAGTACCCTACCACGGACCGCGGCGATCTGTCCTTCCTCTTCCTTGTCTTATCCTCTCCTTACACACACACTAACATGCACTACACTACCACATATTCCGGGAGGACGGTCGGGAGCTTAGAGCTTGTCCCGGCTGGGGCGGTGCCCCGCTGGTGGGAGAGTCCTGGTTAGAGGGAAACCCCACTAGCCGACGGTAGGTCGGCGCCGGATCTCGCCATTCGGCGGAGAAAGATCACTGCCGTCTCCCGAGAAAAAAACATGCACTACACTAACGGGACTAATTCACAAAGCAGTTGACGCGCCCGGAAACACGAAAAAATCAATCAATCAACGAAGACATTCCTACGCCGTATTCTAGTCTTCTCAACCTGAGAAGCGAATTTTCTCTTCGTCACACAGCAACATATACTGGGGCATTGCAAAGGAAACGCACATTATAATATTGTCCGACCGGAAAACGAACTCAGAGTCGCGTCATGGAATGGGAGCACGCTGACCAACGAGCTAAATCACGAGGACTATAAAATAATGTATGTATTTTAATATTTTAGCCGTCAATTTGTACTTGTAGATGGAAACACATTGGATCTCCAAAACGTTGTTAAACGGAATAAAAAATTATTATTTTATTTAAAAAAATGTTAGTGTCTCAAGAAAAGTGATGATCTTAAAATTAAATTTGGAAACTTTATTAACACAACATAAAAGACGTGTCAAAAGGAAATAGTTATTCGAAATTATTAATCTGATAAGGCAAGTTATTGAGCGGGGTGGACTGAGGAATGCATCTTTTTCGAAACCCATTCCCGAAAGTTAATATTTGTACTACTAAATATTTCTTTCTACTTTATTTTTTACGTACTTACAAGTATATACGGATTTATATTCGTAGTATAAACTTATTTACTGTGGAGAAAACGCTCATTTATCGTCGGAAAACTCATATTGTGAAGCCCCGGTACAGAAAAAATTGATAAATCATGTTCGAATATGTAATAAATTAACACTTCTAACACTTCATGTAGTCAGATTTCACGAATAGTGATCCCTTGATACCTATTTTTTTCGAAACGTCCGTCCGTCTGTCGATTTGTCTATTCTGTGTCTGAACATCACTAGCGCCTAAACCGTACGTAGAATTTTTTTCAAAATGTATATTCCCCGATCGATCTGCATTCACTCGAAGCTTTGCGATTGCTTTATAAGGCAAAATAATCATTACATTCCGATAGGCTTACAGTGTATCCATCTCACCAATGTAACCATTTATCGTGAAGAATTGTTCGCGCAGTTGTGCTCTAATGTCTACAGTAATAATTTAATGATCAAATGAACAAATATTTTTGCTTAATCGAAACAAATATTCTCTGGCAATATCTCTGGAAAGAAGTTCATATCTGCACAGATCACAAAAGTCATCAATAACTCAGTTGAATTTAAGTTTCGTAAGATCCTTATTATTAATTCATAAGCTCTAAGGAATGTAGCTGGGTAAAATGTTCCAAAACACTTTTTTCTCTGGAGAATTCTTCAGAGCTTTTTGTCTGACTCAATTGGTGGCTTTTACATCGCATGAAGGGCACTTATCCTTGTAAGTGCCGTTTTGTTTCAAGAGACACCGATTAGAGACTCTCCGATGCGGAAAGATAATACATAGAGTAAGTTTTATGAGAAAGTATCACGGACTAGTGAAACGTAGCTAAGGCTGTATCGTCAGCGTAATACAAAATAATTACGCTATTTTAATAGGTGCAAGAACTGAAAAAGGTATGTGTGTGTTTTACGAAGTATATTTTTTTATTTAACCTAGCATAACAATGTTCATATTAAATATTTTGTAAACGATTTGCATATTCTAGACTCAGCGTAATAAAAAACAATTTAACACACTGCAATATCCCCTGAAATATCCGTACTCCGTAAATGTTGTAATTTCTAAAATGCAAGTGATATCTTAACATCAGGTCCTTGCATATAAAATGTCAGTTTTTAGATGTCTTAAGTGCATCATTTTCATATTCCGCCATATTTTGTTCGAGTCTCTCATGTGTACAGTGGCATATTGTAAGCAGAGACGAAGTTGTTACGGTTAAGGCAGCTTCCATGGGTTCAAGTTCTAGTTTCTTAGTTAGTGACTGCAACACTCGAAAGAACTAGTGGTGCTAAAAATGTCACAGACTTTCTCGTACAAAAGTTGTCTAATTTACTTGATGTGGACTGAATTTACGATCTTGCCCCATCCTTTAGCCAGCTACCATCAATCGGTGCACAAAATACATTTTGAAATTTTGCAAGTTTTCGTATCCTAATAGTAGAACAGAAATATTACTTCAATGATATTCAAGAAGAGTAAAACCTTGTCCTAAATAGCAAATTTTCATTGAAAAAGGTAGATCCGTCTTTAGGAAAATGGTGTTTAAGCGTTACTGTAAATGAGAAATTTGAAGCTAGATTCACTAAAAAGTTTTCGAAAAACATCGTTTAAAGTACTTTAAAGCACCTGAACTTACAAATCCAAGTGTTTACAAATGTCTGAAAATGTGCATATTAACGGTTTAAAAAATACATTTGTGTAATTTTCGAAAAGACAAAATTATACATCTAAATTGACATATTTAACAGTGAAATGAGCATTATCTCTTGGAAATGTTTGGAAAAAAAATTTGGAGCCGTTTTCGAGAAAATGACATTTCATCGTTCTCAAAATGAGGAAATTTGAGCTCATTTTCACAAAGAACTGTTGAGTTATCTAGAAACTTTATATGAAATAATTTTAAGCAAATGGAATCATAAATATAATAATGTGGACAAATTGCCGCTAATATTTATATAAAAGACGTGGGAGACCAGTAAAACAAATCCTTTTTTTTTTTGTAATTTTTGAAACGATAAAATTATAGAGCTATATGGCGTTTATGTCACCTATACCTTAGCATTATCTCTAAGAAAAGTTAAAAGAAAAAATTGGAGCCATTTCCAGAAAATCTTGTTTTTGTTATTTTTTAATAATGCACATTATTTCGCGGAAACTTCTAATAGAACCTCACACAAATCTTATGGAAATGAGGTTTTGGTCAAATTGTCTGAAAATTTCGTATGTTCCTTCGATCATACTGAGCAAAAGTCGTTCATATTAAGTGTACTAATTATCTTTTTTTGAAAATGAACCCACAATGCCTCGCCTTTCTTTTATTTCGACAAAATGTCCAAACTTCCGTTTTAATAATCAGTCCACGCTTCTTCAACCAATCCACAAATCTCTTATATTTCCTCCTACTCACGCCGCCACCTCCACGGTCATGTTTGTTTATCCTGACAACAACCACGACGTCGTTACTAACGCCATATTGCTTATTATTTGCCCTAACCATTTCGCCCATATTCGACAAATATTCTGTAATAAACCATGTCCCCTTATTGGTATGTCACAGTATAGCAGTTGCCTTGTAAACCATCCTGAAGAATATTAAATTAAGAGTGGAAAAAACATTGTATTTTTAAAATATTTTTCTCAGTTGGCTAAAAAATAATGAGTCGATTTTCTGGTTTATCACCGATATTAGGCGTTTCTGAAACCACATCCTTCTTTGCTTTCTTGAAGACAAAAATAAAAATTTGGTTCAGAATAATGACGAATAGCAAAGACGAATAGATCACAATTATTGTCGCCTGTCATATTTTAAACCGGCGTATACTATCCTGTAATTATATATTATGTACTGCCATTCACGTAAGAGAGTGTAGACTTTCATGTATTTTCAACAAATGTTCAAGATTTTGTAATATGACCCTACTAATTCACAAACTGATAAATTATTTTTTATTAATTGTTTAAATATGCAATAATTGTTTTGATACAAATTACATAGTTTCATATTTGTTACTGTATTCGAAATCGACGTTTCACTTCATTAGTAATAATAAAAATAAGCTCAAAAAATCAGCCAAATAAAAATGTCCTTTAGGAACTTTTCTTTGAAGAGAATTGTTTGTTCTATCAAAGCCCTTTATCACGTGAAAATTAATAAAATAATGTCCGCAGCAAACTAAAACTTGAAATTAACGAACATTTCATTAAAAATAGTTTAGTTGAAGTATCGACGCAACAGGGTAAATCACTCTTTCACCTAATATATTAAAAAGAATTCCATGTATATACAAGTTTGTTACAAATGATTGAAGCAATTTTACACATTCACTGTTACAGATACGCACCTTACAGATTTACAGAAACACTCTTAAAGTGTATTTTTCGTATTACTATCGCTCCATATATGCCATATATCGATTCTGCAGATATCACATGGATAAAAATGTTCGTTCCACACTCGGTGCAATATGGCCTTATCAATCTGTTCAAAAGCATTGTTGATACGAGCTCGCAGTTCTGGGAGGGTTGTTGGTGGATAAGGATTAATCACTGAATCTTTCACATAATTCCACACAAAGTCGCAAGAGGTCAGGTCGCGAGAGTGTGGAGACCATGATACGACTTCCTGATCATCATCATCATCATCCTCATCACGTCCAATCCATTGTTTTCTCAATCTCCTGTTTAAGAATACACGAACAACGTACTGAAAACGAAGTGGAATCACATCCTGTTGGTTGATGAAGTCCACATTGTCGTCTTCAGCTGTGGAATGCGCCAATTTTTCAGCTTATCGACATACACGAGTCCTTTGACAGTACTTTCTCAAAAGAAAAAGAATCCATTAAACATTAAACTGTGAAACTGTACTGAACACGATATTTCGAATCAACTGCACTAGGGCGTGTGCATTTTCTGTCCTTCACATTTACCCATCGTGCGCGTTCACGTATTCACAAAAGAGATTGCTATATCACTGAAGAGTTTTAATCAAAAACCCATCTTATTTCATAAGCTGTTGCAATCCAGAAAATTCAAATCGTCTGATCCTATCATCGGATGTCAGGGATTGAGAGAACTGCAGTTGTAAATATTCTGATTTAATCGTTTTCGTAAGATCTTCTAAATGGTCGGCTGTGGAATGTTCGGCTCGCTGCATGCTCTGTTCGTCGACTTTCGTGGGTTACAAGTGATAATCATCTATACGCGCTCAGCTGTTTCTTCAGATCGCCGACCCGTTGATTTCTACTTAAAGAGACATTCTCAAGCTATAAACTGCGTATACCATCGCCGAATAGAATTGGCAGTAGGTAGATCTTTCTTGAACTTCTTCCAAAAATGTCATTGAACTCTTACGACTTATTTATGTGAATGAAATTCAAGCACATCTTAGGCTATCTTGCCGCATGTCACCATCTTGACTAACCGTCCACCGCTCCGCTCTCGTGGCAGAAATCTGAAGTTAGTTGGAAGATACCAAATCTTTTGAGTTTTTTAATATGACTGACAAGATTTTTGGCAATGTGTCAAATAATGGAGCTACATGTATTTATTAAATAGTTAAATCATTTATAAGAATCCCTTATATAATTATGTATATAAGTGCCATAAAAATTTGAAACTAGAAGTGATTGCTCCAAACTTCGGTAATTTTTTAACAACGGAGAATCAAAACAAAAAGTTGATATTTAGAATAGAATTACCCAATTTTAACAAAATTTGGTTTTAACCCTTCGACTCTGTTTTTCCATTACTTACATGGACTGTTTGGTGTTAGATGTGACCCCACACATTTTACTCAACAATTTATCTGTATTTCATACACGGATGCTACACTCATGACTTTGGAATTATTAATTAGCAAAGAAAGCTATTATTTGCTTAATTTAGTATATCGTTCTAAAAAAAAGAATAGTATTTCCAGAAAAACATTCTAGCATTTCCTCATAACTGTATAAATGTGTCGTCCAGTATAAGCTACTAACTCGTAATAGAAAAATACGCCAATTTTAATTCATAAACATCATTATAAAACGTAATTGTTACATACGGATGGAATTTTTATATTTTTTTTATAATTTATACGTGTAGTGTGGAATCTATTTCGGTGCATTTCTCACCCCTCTTCATAAAAATCAAATTACTTCAAACCAAGAAAACTTAAAAAACTGATTTTTTTCTTGTAAAACTGGACAAAATAGAATACCTAAAAGTTTCATGTGAATATTTTTCACTGTGTTGCAAAACATTATTTGCGCTTGGGGCCAAACAAGATCCCAGAGTATTAGTCAAAGGAACCCGTAATACACGTGTGTATTAAGAGGTTGCGTTGCAACAATGACGACAGGGGCTGCTCGTGACTGCACCGGGTGGTGTGAGGGGGAAATGATGCCGATGGGGGAGGGGTAGCCAATCGAGTGATTATTTCCAGATTCCAAGTGCACCAACTCTGACGACTAGTCCCGTATATGTAGAACATTTTTATCAAGTCATGTGCTGTGTTCTTACAACGCTAAATGGTGAGATCCGTCGTTCGAGCGACACGTCGGCGTGCGAGATTTTCCCCACCTAGGTATCTCTCAGAAGTGTGGCACTGCCACAGCAGGGACAAACTCTAAGCTCCCCGCTGGCCTCCCGACATGTGTAGTAGTATACTGTAGCGTCACGTTGGCGGCCGTGGGTGGGAGGAGGAGCGGAAGTATCGCATACCTGCAGGTATGAATAGCCAGGCGCCCGGCGTTCGGATACATTTAGACAAAGGGGATGCCAGCTTGACCGGGAAGGTCACGTGGTAGACGCGAGCCTCCCTCCCACACCTAGGACGGTCACATGACGGCTGCACGCTGGTATAAAATCGAGCCGAGAGCTCACACGGGATTTTATTCTGGAAACCTCGCGCGATGCGCACAGAGGAGGCGGGGCCTCCCTAGCTATGTGGGGTATCCACAGGGAAATACAAGGGTGTAGTTTCGGAGCAGAAGTTGGTTATTGTACATTCATGTAAATGTCTGTGTGTTTTTCTCCATGACGCCACAATACATTAAAGTTCACGTGTGTAAGTTTGAGGTACGAATAGAATAACTAAGTGGAAGAGAAGATCGCTCGGGTTCCGTGGCCCGTTTTTTAGGGTACAGCGCCATCAATTCACTTGGTGTTGATCGCGGAAACTACGGAAAACTACCGATCAGAGCAGACGAACCCTCGAATTCTCCTCCAGGCAGTGGCTGAATTGGACTCACCATCTAGGTAGTGTCGAAAATTCTGCAACTGTCGGGATTTGAAGCGAGCAGTTCATTAACTGGAATGATGGGGACGGACGGGTAGAGATGGTGGAACGGAGCAGCGAGGGCGAGGCATGACAGAAAGAGAGGGTCGGGGTAGACTGGTGAGAGGTGTGTGGGCTTGAGCAGAGTGTGGTGAGGTTGAAGTGCCGGGGCGGAGTGAGGCGCGGTGATACAGAAGAATCATTAAAATTACTTTTATTTCACTTTATAGATTGAATTCTCTCCTTTTCCCTCTTGTATGGAGTATTGTGGTAAGTAAATTCCTTCCAAGACCCTCCATTTTGTTTAAATGGATTGGAGTCATTTTCGAGAGTAATTGGGGAAGTTATCATTCTTTCGTTGCCAGCTTTGTCTTATATATTTGAATCTTCCCTTGTTTGTTTATTCCATGACTTATGCCTTCATTTTTTATAAGTACTTTTTATTTATTTTTATTATACAATTATTTTCTAATACTTTTCCTCTTTATCGATTCAACTGACCTGAATAGCCGAAGTGTCTAAGAGCGTTTACGCCTTGGGAATGGTTGTCTTTTGTCTCCCATGCATGTGTTGTTACAGAGGGCTTTGCGTTCTGCTGATTCCGGATATAAGAAGCCCGCAAGGGTATTGGTGTCTAGTGTATAGTTCCATCTGGCCATAAATCGTAACCGGCTGTCGGCTGGATAAATGTAGCTCTAGAAAAAATGATTAATTCATTTATTTATTTTCAGTGTACGTTCACACGGTCTGATCGTGCACGTGACTACTTCTGACGCGTTAGAGACTAAACACGCTGTCGTTCGTGTGTTGATATGCAGTGTGTAATAGAATATTCGTCCAACCGGGCCCTAAAGGGAGAAACCGGCTGTCGACTGGATAAGAAAGCTCTAAAGAAAAAATATCCTTCACTCATTCGTTTTTCAGTGTCCATCCCGATTGTCCAGTCGTGCACGTAACTCGCTCAGACGCGCAATGGCCGGGAGAGCGAGCTGCGTCCTGATCCTGCTCGTGACCCCGCTGCTGTGCGCGCTAGTGCACGAGGCGCTAGCGCAGCCTCATCTGCACCCTCTGACTGCGCAGCTGCGCGAGGAGTCTGCGCGCGGCCCACCCGACGGCGCCTGGACGCAGTGGCTGCTGGCCAACGCCAGGCACCTCATGGTAGATTACGTTTTGCGCATAGAGTATGGAATGGCGAAGCGAAATTTTTTCGAATTGTATGTTGTTGTTATGCTTCCTACGCGGACTCTGGAAAGCCGAACCTTAATCTGGAAGTTCCTTAATTTGTAACTCCCTTGTTAACTTGGTCCGCTCGAACACTTGCATCTGACCATGCCGTCCTATAAAAAATATCTTTTTACGAAAGCAAGGCAAACACGTGAAATAAATTTCATAGTTTTTTAGATGTAGACAAAAACAAAAAAATTCTTTCATTGTTTGTAGTAACTCAAGTTTCAACGGATATATTTTGTGGCATACTTCAGATTCGTATCACCCCAAATACCATAAAGAAGCAAAAACTCAAAACTACACCAAAATATGTTTTACAACAGTATTTTTGAGGACTTAATGACTGAAGCATACACGTGTTAGAGGAAGTAATACACAGGAACAAGAGTTCTTTTACTTTTTCGTTACCCGGGCCAGGAAGAGTTTTTGTGTCGAAAATTCGTTTCCAGGAGCACGATTTCAACATGATCTTTTTTTACGAAGGGCCAAAAAGTAAAAATATTTGTATACTAGTAGTAATATTCACTTATAATTAAATTTAGAATTTCGCGCTCCCATATCTTTTCAATAAATTACTACTTGTATGACATTTTAATGAAAATAATACTATTTTATGTATAGTGATTTGCTCTATTGCATACACACATGTTTTGAAAACGAGAGACGTTACGAGCAGGTTCAAATTTCTGCAAATGCAATAAAGCAACATTATAAAAGACCTGCAGACACAATGTTATCGTACAACAGCATTATAAATTTATAAAAGAACTAAAATTAATTTTATTTTTACTGACATTTTATAAATAGTAACTGTGAATCTGAATTATTAAAATTAGTTAAAAACAAAAGATTGCATGGCCAAAGACTCGGGCATGTTGTCACCGCTTGATCATTAAAACCCTAACAACAGCCTTAATGCTTAAATAATTAAAAACAATTGCAATAATATTTTCCAACTGGCAACATATGTTGGTTCCTCTGGCGTCACGTAGGCGGGCAGTGCGGACGGGCAGTGCGGAGGGGCAGTGCGGACGCGCAGTGAGAACGGGCAGTGAGGGCGGGTAGTGAGGGTGGGCAGTGAGGGTGGACAGTGAGGGCTGGCAGTGAGGGCTGGTAGTGAGTGCGAGCAGTGAGCGCTGACAGTGAGAGCGGGCAGCGATGGCTGGTAGTGAGGGGGACAGTGAGGGCTGGCAGTGGGGCGGGCAGTGAGGGCTGGCTGTCAGGACGGCAGTGAGGCTGGTAGTGAGGGTGGAGTGAGGGCCGGGAGGGCGGGCAGTGAGGGCGGGCCGCCAGTGGGTAGTGAGGGCGGGCAGTGAGGGCGGGCAGTGAGGACGGGCAGTGACAGCGAGCAGAAAGTACGGGCGTGACTGCTGGTGAGAGGGCGGGCAGGGTGGACGTGTAGGTGGGAACGAGGGAGATCTGGTAGTGTTATAGAAGGTCATTGTAAGAAAGACGTCTTGCTACGGAAACGGTCGATTATAATGCTGGTTTACAAAAAAAAAACATTTTGCAAGTCTAGTTTGAGCAAAATAAATGCCCAAACGTGAGAGATTTACTCATCACTCCCACGCACATACCGTGTTTTTTGACCAGGTGAGCCTGCCAAAGCCGCTTCGAGGACCTCCGTCAGCATTTGTTCAGCGTCTGCTGCCAGCTCTGCATCAGCGAGCGGAGGTCCCAATCTGTGTCGTCTCCACACCACGACATTTGGACCAACGCCCTCGATCTATGGACGCCCACTTGATACTGCTGGATGATGACCAATATTTGGCTGATTTTCTTTTCAACTTAAAGAAAGATTCTGAATCTTATCGTGCTGGTCATTTCCACGCACTGTCTCACGTCATGTTTATATTTTTGCACGAATACATCTGTCCCGATGATGAAGACCATTGGCACACAGTTCTACGTTTCGCTTCATGGGAGCTGTCCATTTTCAAAGCAGTTTGGATGAAGAAAAATTTAGGAATGTGTGCCCGGATCTATCCTGATGATCTGCTTTACTTTTATGACTCGTTTACGATTGACAGTTCTCTTTTAGCAGGTTTAATGCATGCACCCAACACCGTGAACGGAGTGGAAAATCTTATTCGATTTCACAGTCAGATACTTGATGGACGCGGTTACCAGTATGTGAATGTGTTTCATCGAAATGAAACACAGAGTTTATTCGAATATCAGTTTAATGGAAGAAAATATAAAGGACTTGCGCTTTATTTATTGGAGTATTTTACGACGAAACACAATTTAACTTTGGGTTGGTTAGATGTGTCGCAATTTGGTGCAAAATATCCAGGATCTGCTTGTTCGACAATGATGGAATTTCTATCCATTGGATATGCTCATCTCGCTCCGTTAGAATGCTCACTGAGTTCAGAGCATTTGCCATTAGTGGAGCCTGTTAATCCCACGTATATTTACAAGTTGAAGGTGATCGTCCCAAAAGGACAACTAATACCGCCACTATCTCTATTGGGGTATTGTTTCCAGAGGGCAGTCTGGGTGTACACAGTTGCAATCATCACTGTTACAACTTTCGCTTGGTTCATTCTGAACACTCGCAAAAGCATTTTCACAGCTGCCAGCGACGTAGTGATAATATTCTCTTCTGCTTGTTGGTTAAATATTAAGAAAGTTAGTTCTTTGTCGCAGCGCCTTTTGGTCGCCGTTTGCCTTTTGACGGCTAATGTTGTTCTTATTACAGCTTTTCAATGTACTCTCGTGAGTTTGCTGACGAGTGGCATTCGCTATCACCCTATAGATACCCTTGAGAAGTTAGTGCATTCAAATGTGCGGATACTAATGGACATGAAATATGTCAAAACGATTTTCGGGAGCAACGAGATGGATGCTACTATCAAGCGTGTTGCATCTCGTATTACTCCAAAACTGAACTTCGAACCAATGAATGAAATAATTAATTTAGTTTCTACAAGGAAAACTGCTGTAATACTCTCCTTGAGACAAACACCTTCGGCTCAGAGTGCTGTGCCTTGGCTTTATGAAACTGTTCACATAATTCACGAATCTCTGACAATAATGGCTTTGTCATACACCCACAGATCAAATTCTGTTTTTAAGACACCTTTTAAGGCAATGGTCGATTCTCTACTTGAGGCAGGTATTATAGTCTCACTGGAACAAGAGTTGAATAAGTTTGTAAGTGTTGCTATGATTCGTAATCCTCAAAGCGAGGAATTTCATCTTCTAGAAACACTAAATAAAGAATCAGGGAGACTTCGTTTGGTAAAATCGGTTTCTTTAAAGGATGCCGCATTAGCGTTTTCAGTACTTTTTATCGGATTATTTGTAAGCTTTTTAGTATTTGTAGCAGAAAGAATATTGAATAAATATTTGAAGAGCAGAACACGAAAAGTTATTACTAGATTTTAATTGTATAAAAAATAGTTTGATTGGACCTTAAACTAAAATACCAAAATCTAAATCACTGATCGCTGACTAAATAATAGCTGAGAAAAGCAATATAAGAAAAAGGAATTTCTCTTAGAGTACAAGTAGTGAAATACCTAAAATAAAACAAACAAATGTAAAATTATAGAAATAATAGTGCAAGTCACTCGAAATAATGGCGAAAGATCACAATGTAGATGCACGGTTAAAATTTTAGCGGAATCTTCAAAGTCATTTTTTATTGCAAATATAAATCAATAACAAGACACTACTCGCATTATTACGATGTATATCGGGTAATTCTGGAAATGTTGACAACTACAATTGCCAACAGAAAAGAAATTGGAAATACCCAATGTCACTTTTCAGTACGTATATCCATGCGAGTGTGACATTTTTATAGGTAGCATTTTAGTCCTGATTTAAAGTGACGAGAACAATATAATTATTATCTATGATTGACAAAATTAAAATCTGCTATTTTTAGTTATCTCTGAAATAGCTTATCTTATTTTACAAGGAAAATGGGATATGTGAAATCCAATGTAACCTAAAACCATATCATTAAGAAAGCTTGCTATGAACTGTACAAGATCACTGAATTGTGTGAATCATACATTTAAAAAATGTTAAACTATATAATATCTTGAAAGTGTAGTGGAGAAGTATCTAAAGTGGAATAACAAATTGCAAATATTTGTACAAATTTACGTAAGAGCATTCAAAAATTTGTTATTTTTAGATATGTAATTTCTATTACTGTAAATTTTAATTTATATTAATATATATATATATATATATTGAGACGAGTTCTGATATACGCCCCAGCGAGGAAGCAGAACCCCAGGCAAAAACGCCCAAGATAAATCGCGGGTGTTTACCACTTCGAATGTGGCGCGTTGGTACGTCATCATCTGACGTCAGCCGCGGCTGAAGTCGGACGTAACGAGTGGTCGCCAATGATTTCTCGGGGCGATAAGCGCTGGAAAATTAAATCCTGCGATTGGCACGTTGATAGAAAAACGAGGGAACAGTCTCCAAGGGGAGGAAGGGGTTCCCGGGAAACCGGACAGCCGGAGAAAGGCCGCCGGAGAGTTTGATAGAAATCGCAGAACATTCTGAGACAAACCGCCGAACAGTCTGATAGAGATCGCCGAAGGGTCGAGTATACGATCATTACGTCGCAACTACGCCGCATCGCCAAAGCGGAAGGCTGAGGCGACATTCCTGGTGCAACACAGCCAAAGAAGCAAGTTTGTTGGGAACTGAAGACGGGCGTAGAGGCACGGCCGTTCTACGGAAGCGAGCCAAGGAGCAGCGCGGACCGGCGAGCGTATAGCGCAGCGAGCTGGGCGAGGCCGAGCGTCGCTGCGGCGCGAGCAGCCGTCCGCAGCGATAAGCAGCTGAGGTCGGTCACTGCGTTGGCCGAGGTCCAGGTTACGTGTTCCCCAATCGCCGAAGCGTGAGTACCCGTGCGACATTCAGACCGCGAGGTCGTAATATTTCCAAAGGTGTGATTAAAAGGTATAACTAGGAAGTATTCTTGCCGAACGCTTAACACGGGAATTCAGTTCGATCCAACATAGTGGAACGAACAGACTGAAAGAACATTTTAGTGCCAAGATCAGTAGGTTTGCATAAACAATTAAATTGCCCGAGTATTGTAATTAGCGGGCAAGATATGATTTTGAGTATTTAAGGTAGGGAGGTTATTGTTTATTTGCACAAGATGGAGCAAGAACGTTAATCCAGACTTAGGATTATAATTATAATAGAAATAGGATTGCAATTTGTTTATTATAATCTAGTGTGTATGTGTATGTGCCTCTGGAAAAAGTTTAAGAATACATGCCTAATTTTACCAGAGCCATCCAAGTGTTTCATTAGAATTCGATCCGCCCTGATTCTATCCATTGCAAGCTACCCCTTATTTGCCTCTCACAGGCAAGACGAACGAACAACCTGACAGGCCTGGCGTCGGAGCGACAGTAGGCTGCCGCACGGCGCTGGTAACGCCCGAGCGGTGCTTCACACCCTCAGGGCTAACGACCCCTGATCAAAGACCAGGTTGCATTGTGTGCGGCGCGCCGGAGGCCAGTCCACGGCGTGTGTGTTCCGTCACATAATATATATATATATATATATATATATATATATATATATATATATATATACACAATTATTACAAAATTGCATTATCAAAACGAAGTTACGTAAACCAATAGATTACAACGCTGACTGTCAGCAAATGTAATGTTTGTAAAATTCATGAATTACATAGTTTACTAATTTTATGGTAAAATCATAAAAATGAAACAAATGCCAAGTTGTGACTCATGAACACTTACATTCGAAATAGCTGCATCTTTTATACGTTTGAATAAAACATAATAATAATAATTGCACATAGATCTGAAGTATATTAAAAGATACACTGTCAGTCATGAAAAGTAATATTTTTATCGCATTTAATTAAAATAAAAATTTCCATCTTTCGTTTCAGTTCAATTTCAATTCAATTTCATTCGTTTAAGGGATTTACTAATTACAAATATCTGTATAAAGCACACAGTTTAATCACAATCACTGCAATTGTTAATGGATTAGTGGAAAACGTTATTTGTGCAGAAATTTCCTTTGGAGATAATTGAAGTTATAACTTTTAAATCGATATGACAGAAAACTGTTGAGATGTTATATATTTTATTTTTTTAGAATGTTGTGCCAAGCCATCCAAATATGTTTTGAGGAAATTTGAGATGAAACTTCATTAATGTGTTATAATTTGATAAAAGAAATGTGGACTTGTACTGTGTTTCATCACAAGTAAGATTCATCAACTAAATTTATTGCAAAATAACAATGTACCACAAAAATACATTTTATTGTTGCAAAAGTGCTGGCTTACGAAAAAAGCACATAACTAATCTAAAACACAGTTTGCTGTTATGTGTGGTTTCCAGTTTGATACTGACATGCATCTCAGAAAAAAAGGACTTCGACAATGGAATTAAGTATATTGATTTGAATGCATTCATTAACAAATATGAATATCACATTTGAAGCTTTGAAAGCTCTCCCTTCGTGGTATATGTAGCAATGATCTGTATTATCTTTGAGGTGGTGGATTTCACAAACACTGACACAGAGTTGACAATATTAAAACATATTTTGCACTGGTATGAGAGAAAGAGGGGGAGAGAGAAAGAAAGAGAAAGAGGGAGAAAGAGAGCAAAAGAAAGAGAAAGAGAGAAAGAGAGAGAAAGAGAGAGAAAGAGAGAGAACGAGAGAGGAAGAGGAAGAGAAAGAGAGAGAGAGAGAGAGAGAGAGAGAGAGAGAGAGAGAGAGAGAGAGAGAGAGAGAGAGAGAATCACAGTAACTAGAACTCCCTCGACCTTGGTTGGGTGGCTCTGCCTCCACAGTCCTCCATCTTAGGTCAGCGAAAATGACTGACAGCACCGACAAGAAACGAGAGAGGTTGATCGAGAGAAACGAATCGGGAAAGGCAGTCTCTAGTTGGAACATTGAGCATAGTAATTTATTCATGCCTTTGTTAAAATAAATTAATGTTGATTCATCAGCATTTCAGGTCATATTTTCTTGGTCTTTCTTCAAAAGGGAGCGGACGAAAATAAAATAACAGACCTCAATTCTGTAAAAATGAGTAGTTTTGATCCATATAACAATATTATATTTAATTATTGAATTTTTCTATCCATTTGCATCGTGTTATTAGCGGCATCGAGAACGCTGATTTGCGAAATGTGTATGCCCTACAAATCTTCCAGCCACTGTTGCTTTCCAGCCCTAGAGAATTCAAGAAAAAGTATTGTAATCATGCGATTGAAAAAGGCGAATATTTGAGAGAAAACCTTTTATTCTCAGCCAGTGGTATCAAAAAGTAGATAAATTCTATTCATATATCTAGTAAATTATTACATCTAACATATGGTGTAGCCAGAGTCCATGTTTTGTGGGTACTTGAGACCGAAAAATTAACTGTTGGCAAAACGTCTGTCTGTCCATTTGTGGTAAACATAGCATCTAAACTTTCCAGCTGATTTTTATCAAAAATTCAAATTCCCAAATCGATCTGAACAAAATCACGGCTTTGGGAGTTTCTATCCGTATATTTTAACCTTTCAGGATACTTAACATAAAGCCAAAAACATTTCTAAACTTTTCTCAAAAATAGTACTAAAGTGTTTCATTAAACTTGGTCTTCGGAAAACACAAAGAATGGTGCAGACCCCATATTTGCTGAAATTCCCAATTTTTTGAAAACTGCAAAAGTGCAATTTTTTTGGCGTCTTCCTACAACTATAACATTGAAGATAAAACTGTATTTCTTACAATCCTCTCTATAAAGACATCTTTAAATAAAGTCATGTTAAAATGTTTAAAATTTTTAATTTGTCAATTTTTTTACTTAAAATCTGCTGCAACTTTTTTCTCTAAATTTTCTCAGACCGCGAGTTATATGTAATGTATCTGTTTTTCTATTAGTTTTTCTATTAGTTAGATGTTATTAACATGAATTATTGCTCTGTAATAACAAATTTTTTTTATTGTATATTATTTTATATATTAATCTTTTAATAACAAAGAAACAACATTCAATGTTATTATTTACTTTGTAGATTCTTGATCAAGTTTGTAATCTTTGCGACATTGTATCGTCTCTGAATCAATTACTCTTTCTAACATCCACGTGTGCGTCTCGTTAGAGATCTGCCTTATCGATCCGCTCATCATTCGATTTAAGCGCCAAATTTATATATATATATATATATATATATATATATATATATATATATATATATATACACATACATACATACACACAGTGAGCAATGAATGAAACAGCGGTTTAAAATTTTGGCAATTCGCATTGTTGGGTGATAATTTTGCAGGTTTGGTCATTATGTTTGCGATGGTGTTTCGTTTCAAAATAATTATTTTCGTAAAATATTTCTGTTTTGTTCCAGACATAATCCACCAGTTTGAAAAATACTTCAATGTATGTTTAAGTAGTGATATAATGTTATGTAACTGTCATAAATATTGCGAGAAAGTACGTGCTGTTGTAGCACCACTTCTTTCAAGTTTTAAAGAAAACTTCTTCGTATTTGATTGAGAAAAATAGTACACTTTGTTAAGAAGGCGTTAATTCTTATATTCTGGATTGTTTTCACTAATTTTGCCGGTATCATTTGTTTTCTTCTTGTAATATCTATTATCTGCAGTGCTACATAGATATAGTATCTTAAGAAAATGCTGGATGTACCTCAAGTGCCACTGTTCCACTCATAAATTAAAGAGATCCGTCGACGCCTTTAGGGAGGCAAAAGCGATCGAGTGTTAGTGCAGTGCAGTAAAGCACGAGTGTGTTTTACAAGCGGTTTAGGGATACGTATTCGGGATGAGATTAATTTTAACTCATTTTGTGGAAATTTCAAGTGGTAAATTCTCTGTAGCACTTTGACAAATGAATGAACGAGTTTTTATGAATAAATAACGTCGTTAAACTTAACTTGCACTCAATTACTACCTCACAAGCATACTCTGAGCCTCATTGTCATACTAATTTATTTACTTATAAACGGACTATGTAATTCATTGGTATTGTTAGACCTTTATTTACAGTTTGGTAAAGCCTAATTCCGGCATTTCAAAAATCATCCAGGAATATAAGTGAATGTGAACATACTTGCATTTTCTAACTATAATCATGTAGCTTCAAGCAATTTAAATTAAAAATATCGGATTGGTTGCTACATATTCTTTTCTATTTTCTCCATATTTTGCAGTGTTTATAGCAAATCTGTGAGATTTATTTTGAATGTCTCATCTTTTATTATGTAAACGGGACTAATTTTTTTCGGAAGATACAGAACAGACCATGCAATTACTGTTTTACACAACTGTACAAATCATGCTCTTGTTCTTTGTTTTATTTGTAATAAAAGCAATTCTTTGTAAATTGAAACCTGTAATTTTTTAATTAATCTATCCTCTTCAATATAACAAGAAATATAATGTAAAATACGAAATAAAGAATAATATAGCACGAAAACAAGTTTTTGAAATAAAACTTCATGTAAATGCAATGCAGAAATTTTTAACGGAGTACAGATGATAGTAGAACTAGTAAATATGATCTGTGATGACATAGCCAGAATGATTTTGAAATATTGTAGAAGTATTTAATATTAATTGATAGTTAGGGAGAAGTGCAAACTGAGAAAAATGATGTGTTTTGTTGCAATATACACTATTCAATAAGTCTGTAGATAGTGATGAAGATGAGAAAAAATGAAAATGATATTAAATTATATTAAGATGTGAATAGAAAAAACAGACAATTGAAAAATGAAACTGGAAACTGCGTGTTATGGGTCAGAATAGAACTTGTAATTCCGTTGAAATCTTGAAATAGATTTTCCGCAATATTTAGTGCCTTTCTCTATGTGTATTACTCCGTATGCACGTACGTTTAAGAAAAATTAGAAGGAACGTGAAAGAAAACTAAAAAGTTGAAAATGGATCTAGGAGGGACTATGACTAGTTCTTCCCTAGGAATTGATTTGCGTGGGAGGCGTGTGAGCACATCTAAAACAGTCGTCAATTCCCCCTGAAATGCCATCCACAGGTTACATATGTATCCTAGGGATATGGTCAACCCTATGGTCACATGATTTGGCAAAAAATACCGTAAATTACATAAAACGTTTAAAAAATATGCTCACTTAGACGTTTTGTCGGACGCGCGTTTCGGAGTGTTGATTCCGTCGCGCACGATATCTTGCGGCGTTAGTGAGAAGCTTTTGACTCGCGATCACTGTGCCATCTCGTAGCGATCTGTTGAAACATTAGTCATTTTCAAGCGTCTGAAAGATGGCATCGGAGTCGGTGTAAAGGCATATAGATGACTAAAATCATTGTATATTTTAAATGGTAGACGTAAAATTCAAATGTACTATTATTGTAGAAGTTTGTAGGTTGTAACATGGATATGTAAATTCTATGAGCCAATAAACAATGCTTTCATTCAATCGGCTATTACATTTCTGAGAGAAAGTTCGATGAAATCGTAGCTGATGTTTCGTGATAATCAAGAACAATAAGCACTTCACACCTAATTGACATGCTCTTTTCTGTGCCAAAACCTAGATATATTAGATAACAATTTAATATTCAAAATTGATTCGTATAATTATAAAACTCTTTAATCATCTGACCAAACTCTGCACACTAGCGCGGTTACAGGAAATAGACTTTCGAAATTTCTTTGACGGAAACTTCTAAAAAGTTATCTATGGATGAAAAAAGTGATATTGTATTTTGCGATGAAGAAATGTTGCAACACGATGCCATTAAGCCGAGTGGCGCAATTCTACGACGAAAATAAAATCACTTTTGCCACGTGTGTCATACACTGTATTTTACACAACATTACAGACTTTCATTTCATTTTAATTCAAACCGGGAGCTCAGTGCATCAACTGACGTCACTGCAGCGCCTCTGACCGGGAGGTCCTAGGTTCGAGTTCTGACGGAGGCAGGATTTTCAGATAGGTCGAATTCAGTAGCTATCTGGAGGAGAATTCTAGCAGCCGACTGCCTGATCCGTAGTTTTCCGTGGTTTCTCCGATCAACACCAGGCGAATGCCGGAGCAGTAAACGGGCACCAAACGGGCCACGGACCGCGCGCGATCTGTCCTTCCCCTTCCTTGTCCTATCCTCTCCCCTTACACACACACTTACACTAACGTGCACCACACTATCACATATTCCGGGAGACCAGTCGGGAGCTTAGAGCTTGTCTCGGCTGGGGCGGCGCCCCGCTGGTGGGAGAGTCCTGGTTAGGGGGAAACCCTACTAGCCGACGGTAGGTCGGCGCCGGATCTCGCCATCCAGCGGGGGAAGATCACCGCCATTTCCCGAGAAAAAACATGCACTACACTCACGGGACTAATGATCAAAGCAGCTGACGCGCCCGGAAACACGAAAAAAAAACAATCAATTTAAGTCAAACTATCGTATCCGTGCGAGACCTCTCGCATGTGAAACCCCATCGTCTTTCCTATTTTTCCATTCCCATATAAAGTCTATAACATATCTTTTTAATCAAGACGTTCTTTTCATCCGTCACTTGTTCTATAAGCCTCCTTGTAATTCACCCTTATCAATAAAAAATATTCTTATTCAATGTTCTTACGGAATAGAGAAGTACACTCATGCAATTCAATCGCAAATTGAATATCACGTAGTTATTGAATATCGTGTAGTATTAGTTAAATTTCACAGGTAGCAGCAGATTCTACAGGCTCTCAACAGTTGGGGAAGAAACGGGAAGAGGCGAACCAGCAAAAATGTAATATCTTCAAAAAGATGTCATCCTGCAGATTGCAGTATCAAAAAGGTTTCATAGAGACCTTTGGGCTAAAAATTTTAGTTTGGAATGCCCTAAAACGCTTCTTTTAAGAGTTATACAATTATATATATTAAACCAAAAATTTAAAGAAAAAAATTGGAGCAGTTTTTGAGAAAATTTTGAAAATGTCCGGGGGTCTTCATGTAAAGTACCCCCAAATTTTAAAGAATGTTTTTCAAAAATTCAAAGCTTCAACTAGAGCCAGAAGGACAGGGGTTTCGGGTGACGGACTGTCGGACTTTTTGAAAAAAAAAAAATCCGTATCAGGGGACCCCGAATAGTGTATTTCCGTTGAAATCTCGAAATCGATTTTCCGAAGCATTACATAACTTTCTCTATTCTACGTATATTACTCCCGTATATACGTATGTATAGGAAAAAGTAACTAGAGGTGCTACAAAATGCACAAACTTTCTCATAGAAAATGTTTTTAATTTCCTTGGTGTGGACTGGCGTTACGGTCATGCTCCATTCTCTAGACAGCTGCCAACTATGATCGCTCTAAGTAATTTTTTTTTTACATTTTCTCAATATTTCGGTTTCGTAATAGTAGAACCGAAATATTACTTCAAGAATATTAATAAAGAGTTAAACCTAGTCGTAAATAGAAATTTTCATTTCAAAATTTGGAGCCGTTTTTAAGAAAATGGTGACTAAGCATTACTATAAATGCACATTTTGAAGCTTTATTTCGCAGGAATTTATTGTGTTTTCGAAAAAGTTCATTTAAAAACATTTAAAACACTGCAACTCACAAATGCAATAATGTATGCAAATCGATGGAAATGTGCATAACCAAGAATATGTCATCTTAAACAGTGCAATTTTCACTATCCGTGCACAAAATGTGAAGAATAAATTTGGATCAATTTTTGAGAAAAGCGTTTTGAGCTTTTCTGAATATGCGGAATTTTGGTCTTACTTTAACAGCAAACAGTTATATTTTCGAGAAACTTTGTTCCACATTTTTAAAGCATATGTACTTATAATTACAATAACGTGAATAACTTTTCAAAATATGGTAATGTTCAATTTTTCGAAAATATGAGTCGTTTTCCTCTAATTTTGCACGAAATATAGGCAATTTAAATTTTTTTAAACAAGATATTTTCTCAAATACCGCTTCAACTTTTTACTTTAAATTTTCTTCTCGCATTATCAAGTAAAAAATATGATGCTGATTCCATTTTTGGTGTACACTCTTTTTTTTCGAAAATAGGAAGTTAACATTTCAAAACTACAAAATTGAAGATAGAAATGTTTGCCTTAATCAAAGTATTCCAAAAATCTTAAAAAAGGTCTTGTGCATTTTTAAAAAAACAAATAATATATTTCGGGTAATCTGTATTAGAAATTTATAAAATCATACTATTTTTTTGTCACAAAAACTGCTCCAATTTTTTCTTCATACTCTCTTTAGAGATTGAACACTAGTTGCTTAAAACAATGGAATGGGTCTCATTTTCGTTGGAGACTCTGAATTTACGAAACTTGCAAATTTATAAATAATGCAAGAAAGTATGTGCTGTTTTAGCATCACTGGTAGGAAGAGGTTTAGTGGCCACCACGCGCGCGTTGCAAGCGAAATTTCAAAGATACAGTAATATAAATGTGGTTTAATCTTGCATGTCAAATATTTCTTAACAAGAGGACAATGGGAGAAGCTTAAGGAATTTGTAAATGAGTATGCCAATGACTTTACCAGAGTGGCATAATATATTTTTAATACGAATTCGTAGAAATAACAAGTAAACACACTTGGGGTTTTTCACAATATGTGAGACGGCATCCATTTTGTTTTAATTTGCCCTAATTTTTTTGTTTGCTATGTTATACTCAGGGTGTTATGTAATCGTTTTACTGCGAGCGTTGTCGCACGTTCTGCTGCCCGCGTCGCGCAGATAACAACTTTGCCACACACCTACAGCAAAGAAACGCTTTGTAATGAATAATCATCGATGATTTACATGCACGTGTATTATTTTTTTTAATTTCCTGACATGGTTAGGGAAATATAATGTAACTTGCAAACATACAGTGTTCGCAATTTTGGTCATATACGGAAAACCCGGACACCAATGTAGCAAAAGCAATTAAAAACGTGGAATTGAACAATGATCAGCAGCAAGGAGAATGCATATGAGTTGTTAAAAAATAGCACAGAAACGTAGAAGCATTCGAAGTGTTATCTAGTTATGGGAACCGAAACATTCTAGAAAAGCAAATGACCGAACAATCGAGAAGTGAAACCTGCATCTACATGTCAAGCACCGCTCAACTTCACAGGACAGGCTACTGGAAAGGAACATCAAGGGAGGGAGGAAGAAGATAAACTGAAAGGAATAGCAGCAGCAGCAGTGAAGAAGGTAGTGATGGTCAATGTTCAAAGAACAGCGTGCCAGAAAGCATTTCATACGTAGTTACGAAAAATTATCAACGGTCACTTACCAATGGGTAGAGTTGCCACATGTTCGGATTTGACCCGGAGACTTCGAGACTGATAAATCAATATTAATATTTAGACAATATTTCAAACCTCCGCTTAGTTCACTGAAATGGAGTTGTTGTCAATGAAGGGCGAGTAAATTCCCTGGATCTAATTCATATGAGACCAGCCAGTGCCAACTCTTTGCATCCAGAGCATCGCCGCACCGGTTTGATACCTCCGCGGGTGACATGAAACGTCCGCGTTTCATGTGAAGACGGCAACACCCAACACATATTATCCTTAATTTTTATTTAAAAAATCCGATTTTTAATAAATTATATAACAGGAAACTTTCCAAAATTATTTTAATTAATTTACCATTGACCACTGAATCAATATTTACACTCTTTGAAAATTCTCCATTCTTTTGCTGCAAATTTCTGGTGCGAAAAGGGCATTTATATTCCCTATTTTTCTTCAATAAGAAATGTAGCATAGAAATGTTGATAGGATTGTTTCAATGAAATTAGATGATCTTTATATATTTTCAAAGGTTTGACATATTAAATTATTTTCATTGCACCTAATTCATCGGCCTCACCTGAAATTTAAATATTAAAATTATTTTGGTTCGTAATATATAATCCTAAGTAGCTTGACCTTTGAAACATTTAAATTTAGACAAAATATATTCTTGGATAATTTATTATTAGTGATTGTGGGCGCGACAACGGCCAAGGTCAGCCCCGTAAGGGTAGTGCATATTTTTCCTTGGGTGGTGGCTGTGATCTTCCCCCGCTAGACGGTGAGATTCGGCGCTGACCTACTGTCGCCTAGCAGGATTTTACCTTTCCCGGGAATCTCCCACTAGAGAGAACCCCCCCCCAGCCCGATCGGTCTCCCGACATTTGAGGTAGTATAGTGCATATTAGTATGTGTGTAAGGGGAGAGGATAGGACAAGGAAGAGGAAGGACAGATCGCGCGCGGTCCGTGGTCCATTTGTTAGGGTACTGCTCCGGCATTCGCCTGGTGTTGATCGGAGAAACCACGGAAAACTACCGATCAGAGCAGCCGGCCACTAGAATTCTCCTCCAGACAGCGACTGAATTCGACCTAGCTGAAAAAACTAGTGTCGAAAAATCCTACAACTGTCGGAACTCGAACCTAGAACCTTCCGGTCAGAGGAACCGCAATGAAATCAGTGAGCCACCTTCGGCCACCACACCCAGTTTTATTCTTGGATTAGAAAACTACTAAATTTTGGTATTAGCATTAGAGTGTCTAAATGCCCCATGGGGTCTTCAACTTAATTGTATCCACCTCGCACTCAAATGAATTTACCTTCTTTTCGTAAAAAACAGAAGAAAATACATCTGGGTTACTTTTCAGAACAAATTTCTTTACAGTTGCCGAAATTAAATCATAATTTTTAGTGCATTAGAACAAAACCTTTGCCATTCTTTACATAGAGAATATTGTTCAAAAGAACCACCTTGATCGATTAGAAGTAAATCAGTATCACTTAATAATATCCATTGATCCTGATCCATTGAGCAAATGCTGAGATGGCCCCTTGTTTTGCTTCTGGACATAAATGTAACTTCATATTCTGTGCACGTCTTCTAGAATTCAGTGGGAAATACAATTATTCAAATTATCGTTTCCATGTTGTCGCGGCAGGAAGTAATAAGAGCCAAAATTTATTGCTTATTTATCCTTGAAAATAGAGTTTATTACATGGGAGTTTGTTTGATTGTTTTTTTTCTCCGTTTCAAAATTCAAAATTTATTGCTTATTTATCCTTGAAAATAGATTTTATTACATGGGAGTTTTTTTGTTTTTTTTTCTCCCTTTCAAAATTCAAAATTTTTTTCCCCTTATCTAATTTTTTGTTTTTTTATAAATAAAATAAATAAATAAAATAAATAAATAAAGCGCGCGTAAGGCATTAGGTCTAGGCGGTACGATCATCTCAACAGAGACCTCTCCGAAAGGGAATACTATCGACCGCAGTGCAACTACATTCTGACTAAGCTCTGTACCCTCCAGGTAATTCCTTGTATTGCCCAAAATTATATCCACAATGGCACAAATTAAATTCATTAAGGTCGTATTGTTTTCCTTCCGTGTTTCTCTTGCATTAATCAATACATTGTTCTACTCCAACAGCCAACCAAATATATAGCCGCTCTCTGAGTAAATCCTCCGGACCAAGACTCGGCATTTGCATTGCGGATCGGGCAACGTTGGTGTGTGTCTGGCGGCGAGAGCCCCAAATCCTCACGCACACGCACACGCACTGTCCGACGGGCGGTGCCGCAGCTGCTCTAATCCGGTGCGGCACGCACAGCTACGCACGCACAGCTCAGCGCGGGCGACGGAGGAGCAGGTTGTACGATTAGGTTCGGCTACGAGGAGCTCGCAAAACGCTATAAGCAATAAGGAATTCATTTGAAGAAAATTATAAAAATGCAAAAATAAAAGAAGGAAGGAAGGTATGCAGGTGTGTTGGAAAATAGGTATAAAGATAGGAATAAGTCAGATATGAAGCAAAGTGTTAAAGAAAAAGATGAAGCGAAGTAGTTCGTAGGTAAGAAGGAAGGTAGATATGAAGGAAAGTAGTTCGTAGGTAAGAAGGAAAGTAGATATGAAGCAAAGTAGTTCGTAGGTAAGAAGAAAGTTGAGGTGGGGAAAAAAAGGAAGGAAGGAGGAAGGAAAGAATGACGAAGGAGACTTTTTAGAAAGGGGGAGAGAGAATGGAATTCTGGATAGATAAATATTCTCTGGGGGCTTGGACTCTTACTTCTCGGCAATTAGTTTTATCATCAATATACTAATTTTATTATTCGCTATTCTACTTAATTATTTAACCCTACAATTGCCCTTTTTATATACCGAGGTCGATTTGTACTGATACAATTTGTTTGTAGGTTTGACAAGACGTCTATACAGATTTACGAACATTCACGTAACAAATATTTACTTCATTTGCGATTCAGGAATTTTCCTTATCATGACTAATAACCATAATAATATATTTTAAAAATCAACTGGCATGGTACTTTCTGGTTCTGCTTCACACCGACACAAGAAAACACATACTTGACATTTAACATAACAATTCCCGAGAACAATAACAATAAAACCCTGTCGTTTTAATATTTCCGATTCCTCTCCCCTTGCATGCATGGTCATTACCTATTATTATTTGAATTGAAAACTTATTTAAATCTATTCCAAAACTTAGTCTTCTTACATTACTCAGATTTATATGTTCCATTTAATAGCTTTCTCGTCCTCAGCCTACTTGCTCGTAGCCCTCGCGTCCATTACGTATTTACATTTTCAGCTTAGTCCAATCTTATTGTGGCATCTTCTTTCCATACCTAGTTTATTCTTTGTTACACAGAAATCTACAATCAACAATTTACACTATCTCGGAGAACCTTCCATCAGTGATCGTCAAGGCGTTGGGATCTATTCTCCCGTCTGTTTGTAACACGCGCTATTCTTCTCACACGATGCACATTACGTACGTAATTCCCTTTCTCTTTAGTTCTATAACTCCAGGTTCACCCCTTCCTCGCACGTATTCTGATTTCCAATGGGATAATACCACCTAATCATTTTATTTAGTTATTCTTTGACTATCGATCCTTGGATTCTTTTCGTTAGTTAACTAAATACCCACGGAAATTACCCACGTGTCCATATGATATTCTATTCACTAATTGCACTATTTTCCCCTTATTAATCACACTGCCTTTATCGTCATTTTCATTATTTATCACTCGCCATATAATACCTTTATGTACCCCCATTATTGCTATTGGTTCTCCTTACATTTCATATGAAATTTGTTTAACGTGTGATAAATCATCGCAATAAATAAGCTTATGGAGCATAGAGAAGAATGCGTATGCTGTAAAAGCAAAAACATGGAACTGAAAATTGAAAACAAAGAAAATCCGTTATGAAATTAATATAGAAACCAAAAGTGTGGTATCATTATGGAATAAAAGATTTAATTGCATTTAACAGTTTTGTTTTGCTTTAGTTTGTCATAGTATTAATAATTTATAATCACAGTTTTATTATTATTAATATTATTATTATTATTATTATTATTATTATTATTATTTCATTTGTAGACGAGAAATTGTACATACGATTTTTCCGAGTGCGAGGAGCTACTCTTCCAGATTATGAACTTAATTAAAACTCCTTAAACTTTTATAATTGCTTGTAGTTTATATACATCCATCTTTCATTTTTATGAAGAACGCCAGTTGGTCGTAATAAACAGATGATTGCAATGAAATTTACATTATACTTCAATTTCTTTATAGTGGGCGATGATATTAGGTCATTGTTACACGTCCTGCCTTACAAAATGAATATTTTTAATTAATTTACGAACGTGGGGCTCATGGTATCCAAAATGTTCTTACCACTCTTAAAAAGATTCATTTTGTAAGGCTGGAGGTGTATCAATGATCTAATGTCATCAGCCGCTACAGAAAAATCGAATTATAGGAAATATATTTCTTTGTATTTTACGTAAATTATTGTATTTGGAGGCGATGTTGAGAGAGAGAGAGAGAGAGAGAGAGAGAGAGAGAGAGAGAGAGAGAGAGGGTTAGAGAGAAAAAGAGAAAGAGAGAGCGAGAGAGTTAATGAGAGAGAGAGTGAAAGAAAAAGAAAGAGAGTAGTTGTGTGAAAGAGAGTGAGCGAGGGGAAGGAGAGAGAAAGGAAAAATATATCTTTTTGTTTCTTATAGGGCATACATTTTCAACATTTTTTCGTCCACGGCCACCTTGACCTAAACGAAACTTCCCGCGGCTCCCCTGGTAACAACAATTACTTTCAAATATATTTTAAGTATAAAGGTTAATATAGGCCTACTAAAGATTCAACGCAAATGAGTGATATAACAGGATTTTTATTTCCCCTTTCTAATTAGGTATTATAATAACACATAACACATTTTATTCAACTTTTAATTTTATGAGAATTTTTTTGAAAATGGAAAGATTAAACTTGCTTCTTCATCAACAATTGTTCAAATTTGGGCTCCATTATTTTAAACTGCGTCTCCCAATTATTTTTCGACTTTAAATTTAGATCTGTGTTTGGTCTTCATTACTGCCAATGCTGAAAATTGTACTTCATAAGTAGGATGTGGCAAATGGAATCAAAATTCGATGGTGCCATGTTACCTACTCCTCAATACCCCTTGAGCTCCAGAACTCAATGAGCTTCAGAATATATCTTCCTTCCTATCTTTATATGAACCTTTCTACACACCTGCATACCTTCCTTGCTTTACTTTTATTTGCATTTTCATATTTTTTCGTCAAATGAATTCCTCATTGCTTACAGCGTTTTGCAAGCTTCACGTAGCCGAATCTAAACTCACTCCTCCTCGACCGTGCTGGAAACTGGAAAGGATTTTTTTATATTGATTCAGTGGTGAGGTGTAGTTGACATTTACATAATTGGAATGATTGAAGGCGTTGCCATTGTCAACAATAGTATATTGTTTAATAGTATATAGTACTATTGTTGACAATGACAACGCCTTCAATCATTCCAAGGATTTTTTAATCTAATTATTATGAACAACGTCTTCTGGAAAGTACTTTCTACTGTTCTGGAAAGTACCTCTGCTGGAAAGTCTAAAGATCATATTTAATTAATCACCACGACGCCCCTACCATATGGCTGCGACGCCCCTGGTAGCCGTGACACTGTTTGAAAACCCCTGTTATAATGAATTCAATACCCTATACGAAAAATACAGGCTAATTTTTTGTCCATTCCATACAGCTATTACAAGGGGCAACAAATCTCAAAATTCCCCGAGAGTTGAATTAAATCAGGCATTACGTCAACGTATAAGTGACTTATCAGAGTAGCTCCATCTTCATCCACCCTTCGTTTTGCTCGTTCCCGATCCCAAGTCCGCCCTGTGAGGCAGTGGCTCATTTAAAGAGGATGGCGCATTCTCGCGAGTTTGAGGGAGATGGGGAAGAAAATGAAGAGCGAGAACCACAAAGCGATAGCACTACTCCAGCCTAGGCTTCTACATAACCCGCACGGGACGTAGGCGTGGGAGGGAGCAGCGGGAGAAGGCGGGACAGTAGGCAGACAGGAAGAGGATAAGGGTGAGAGAGCAACGGGGAGAGGGATGACGTGAGGGCGTGGAAGAAACTGAGAATGGGCGTGGGAGAATGAGGGAGGAACATGAGGCTGAAGACGAAGGGTGGGCAGGGCAAGATGACGCGGGAGAGCACAAGGGGTAGGGCAGAGGGGTAGGTGAGTTGGACGACGAACGCTGAATGGACGGGAAATCTGGAATTCGTGACAGGCGCTCAGAGGACACGATGGAGAGATAGCGAGGGTAATTGCGAAGATGGAGTGCGAGGAGGGGGGGAAAGCAGGAGGTCGAGAAAACGGGAGGAAAGACGGGAGTTTGGGAGAAGGGCCCGGGAAAGGGAATGGGAAGGAGGAGGAAGAGCTGGAGGAAGGCAAGAGCTAAGAGGAAGCGGGGACATGGTGGAAGAAAGGGGGAGGAAAAGAGTAGAGGAGAAAGGGAAGGTCGAAGCAAGAGGAGGGGCTGAAAGAAAGGGAGGAAAAGGAAGGGAGAGGGGAAGGTGGGAGGGGGGCGGTTGGGAGGGAGGGGCGGTTGGGAGGGAGGGGCGGTTGGGAGGGAGGGGCGGTTGGGAGGGAGGGGCGGTTGGGAGGGAGGGGCGGGGGAGGAGGGGCGGTTTGGAGAGGGGCCGTTTGGAGGGAGGGTGTTTGACAGGGAGGGGAAGTTGGGAGGTAGCGGCGTGGGAGGGAGAAGTGTTGGGGGAGGACGGGAGGATGCATAGCGGTGCGTATGCGAGTGCGCGTGCGAGGGCGCAGGGGCGGAGGGGCGGAGGCGCGGAGGCGGGCGCAATTAGTGGGTGTCGCCGCGGGCAGCGCCGCGTGGGCGCGGGGAGGCACGTGCGCGTGGCGAGCGCCGCCGCCGGGGCCTCGCGCCCTCGCTCCGACGCGCGCGTCGCCCCAGGCGCCCACGCACCGCGACCAATTCGCCCCTCAGGAGCTCCTACACTTCCGTTAAACCGGGAGCGGTAGCTCAGCGCATCAACTGATGCCACTGCAGCGCCTCTGACCGGGAGGTCCTAGGTTACACTCCCCACGGCGGCAGGATTTTCGACACTAGCTCTGGAGGAGAATTCTAGCCATCGGCTTCTCTGATCGGTAGTATTCCGTGGTTTCTTCGATCAACACCAGGCGAATGCCAGAGCAGTACCCTAACAAATGGGTCACGGACCGCGCGCGATCTTTCCTTCCTCTTCTTTCTCTTATCGTCCCCCATTACACACACACATACACTACCATATACGACACTACCACACATACCTGGTGATCAGTCTGGAGCTTAGAGCTTGTCCCCGCTGGGGCGGTGCCCCGCTGGTGGGAGATTCCTGGCTAAGAGGGAAACCCCACTAGCCGACGGTAGGTCGGCACCGGATCTCGCCATCCTGCGGGGGAAAAGCATCACCGTCTCCCGAGAAAAGACATGCACTACACTAACGGGACTAATGACCAACGCAGTTGACCCGCCCGGAGACACTAAAAAAAATTAATCAATCACTTCCGTTAAACGGCGGCGGTGGTTACCGCTCTTGTTCAAGCTCCAACTCGGCCAAGGCGCTGAGGTGTTTCCATTTCGTGTTTGCCGATTGTGGAGCTTTGCCAACTACCACCAATGTCCATATAATCATTTAATTCATACGTATATTGTTCTGGAGTATCTAAATAATGGGAGTGCAACACTGAGCAGTGTTTCTCCCAATTTCCTCCTCTCTTTTAAAGCGACGGAAGAAAGGACAATATTCTGCAGTTGAAGTGTTACGTAATGCCAACACAGATGCCACACAAAATTATACATTATTATTATTATTATTATTATTATTATTATTATTATTATTATTATTATTACATGCATGCTTTCTACATTTCTCAATTATAAATCTAGGAATCCTAAATCACAACAAAAGGGTATTGTATATTCCCTATACAGAAAATAAAATAGTTCCCTTAATTTTATCGTGTAAGGTCATTTTGTTGTTTTCCTTCAATTTAATTTTACATTGATTTTGGCTTCTCTCTTTTGTATAACTTTGCCGTGGAGAGGGAGAACCGAAAAGAACTAAATATGCAAAATTGTAAAAAGGAGGACTATAAAAGTCGTATTTAGTGGAATAATGCCTAAGAACATAATCCGGATCCAACCTTTTCCCCTTGATTTCCGCACTCTCGCCCATCTATCCTGTACCTCTACCCGAAATATTCATCATTTCCCCATTTGTCATCTACCCATCCTCCAAAACACGTTATCTTCAGAATTTACGAATTCAAAAAAATTCGTGTCGCTATGAGACACGCAAACCTTGGCGTAAAAGGTCTATACCCTTCGGCGTAATTCGCAATTATAATGTGTTGCAATAATTTTTTCGCTGGTCATTAATCCGCAAACTTTTATTTTTTCTTCTGAAACATTACCGATGTAGGATAATTATTTATCCACCAATATCACACTTTCAAGGTTTTGTTTCGATGGTTTCTTATACACTGCCAAAGACTATCGTCTATCCTTCAAGAAATATTTTGATTTTGGAATTTAGTTACAAATTATCATTGTTTAAAATCTTTCTAATCCTTTGTATACGTACATCATACACCACTTAGAATAGTTACAATTAATGCAATACTAGTGTATGATGTACTTACGCTAAGGATTAGAAAGATTTTAAAAAAATGATAATTTGTAACTAGATTCCAAAATCAAAATATTACTGGGTGCTACAACAATGTAACCAAATATATAATAAACACTAAAATAAATGCACAGAGCTGTGGTAATCATTTTCAAAGTATACTTAAAATCAAGGAGATTTAAAGGCCGGAAAATGGTTTTTATTTTTTAGCTGCAGCCCAGCTGTTGAAAAAAAAATGAAAAAAGTTCGCAACAATTTGTGTTTTAAGTGAATTGTTTGGTATTTTTTCCAGCCTGTTCCATGGTTCTAAGGAACAATAATAATTATTTTTCGTTGTTTTTTTTCAATTTTTTTTGTTTGAGTTTGGGTCTGCGAAAATATCAAAAATTATTTTTTGATGGTACCAATTTTTTCTTATTTATCATTTTTTTCAGTCAGATAAAATACCTCTACCTTAAGTTGCCGAAAAAATAAATTTTGAAAAATATTATTTTGGCTGTAGAGGGATGTGAGTGGTGGGATGGGGCTAAGAAACCTTTCAAATATATGATTTTTATGTTACAATTATAATGTAACCATTCATACGTGATTTGGTTTAGAGAAACATTTTAACATATTATTCGGGGGTAACCTTAATTAATTATAGACTAATTTTTAAAATAAGCACTCATCATATATGCAATTGTCAATATTTTACATTTTACAGTCCTCATCCGATTCCTACCCTCTTCCCCTCCCTCCGTCCTATCTATTACCCACATTGCCCTGCAATTGAATCAAAATCAACACGTCTTTCGCGCGGTCCACCGAGTCGAAGGCTACCATCAACCCCCTCAGCTACATGCTAGATAATGTCTTCATTTGAGTGATTAGAAATGATCTTGGCTGAGGAGAAAAGGGAACAAGTCATTTTTTGCAACTTTTCAGGAGGAAGGAAACTTTAAATAGTACTTTCACGTTTTATATTAACCTGATCAATTTTCTGTGTGAATTCACTGTGAAAGCAATTAATTGTTTTTAATGTACTTTCTACCAAATAACTTTTATGATATCAGAATTTGAGTTTAATTGTTGTTTCTTACATATTTCCTTCCTCCACAGTGTCTGAATCGAGTTTAATAACAGGGTACCAAAATCATAAAGGCAAACCATTTTACATAATACTATTTAAAAATATTATATTTGTTTAGAACAGTCATTCAGCAAACAAAATAAATATTTGCGTAGTAAAAGTTGGCTAAATTTATTGCATGTCACGTATTGTAAAGAGTTTGGAAAAATAACAATAACATGGGTGAATTCTCTTTAGCTTCTGTCACTGATTTATAAAATTAATCAGCTCTTTTTTGTGGCTTTTCTGGTTTTCTCAGCTGCCCGTTTAGCGCTGTCAAAAAAATGCACTCTTAATTTTTGGTCTAAGCTCTTCACATATGGAGCAAACATCCACTTCAGGTAAGCCTAATTTATTTACACTTTTCTTTAAAAAATAAATTTAAAAAAGTAGTATTGCGTGTATGGTATTGCATACCCTGCATGCTGAGGCGCATCTATATATTCAGGCGTCATAGACTTTTGCGCCCCTATCAGGATACTTCAAATCAGGATTGTTATTTGTTTTAGAGAGTGTACTCTGAATAGCGCCCCTGTCAGTGGCTCTGATGCCTTGTGCTGTGTGTGTCGTACCGTAGATACGCCACTGTATGCATACATAATGCGATACGTATTGCAAACATTCAAAATCAAAATTGTTGTACTGAAGAGAAACGAAACATGTCAGCGACTTGATCCGTTCCTCTGCAGTACATGTACCTCGATCTTGCAATGTTAAGCGTAAACTCTATTAAACATTGTTATGACGTTATTCCTTTCATCATAGTACAATTTGCCTTGCCTTAAAGAAAAACTTTCCAAAATAAAAATAAAATGACTTGTTTCCTTTCTCCTCATGCTGATTCAATTTCAATTGAGATAGTTTTATTATTGCATTTGGTTTCGATTCATTTATTGATTGATTAGTGATTACGGGCGTGTCAACTGTTAAGGTATTTAGTTCCGTATCTGTAGTGTAGGCTTTTCCCCCCGGAAGGTGGCAGCGTTCCTTCCCAGGCGCTGGTGAAATCTGGCACCGACCTTTCTTATTTATTTAGTCAAAAAACAGTCAAAAACTGTATGTGACGTACGGGGGAGAAAATCATCTGCGCACGTTTTCTTGAGTTTCAGAGTTCCTTCCCAACCATTTAACTATTAATACTTAACAGACAAATAATAATAATAATAATAATAATAATAATAATAATAATAATAATAATAATAACAAATTTAAAAAAGCGAGGGTTTAACATTTCAAAAACTAGATATTTTCGTTGCCAATTTATGGAAAACTTATTTTTAACGGTAAAGAAACAAACAGACTTGACTTTTCTGTATTGTTAACAAAATAGAAACTCATCCTAAGCTCTACTACCACTACAAGCAAAAGGAAAGTTCAACAAAACGTGCGCATAGTGAAGCTACATTTACGTCCAGAAGCAAATCAAGGGGCCATCTCAGCATTTGCTCAATGGATCAGGGAAACTGGACAAATACCCGATGGAGATGGGGGTCATTGACCGGGCCCGACCTACTATCAGCTGTTTAGGTTTTCCTAACCAGGTATCTCCAACCGGCGGGCAACAGGGCAGCGCCCCACCCGATTTGATTTGATTGATTTGATTTTTTCGTGTTTCCGGGCTGCTTTGGTCATTAGTCCCGTTAGTGTAGTGCATGTTTTTTTCTCGAGAGATGCGCGGTGATCTTTCCCTGCTTGATGGCGAGATCCGGCGCCGACCTACCGTCGGCTAGTGGGGTTTCCCCCTCATCAGGACTCTCCCACCAGCGGGGCACCCTCTAAGCTCCCGACCGGTCTCCCGGAATATGTGGTAGTGTAGTGCATGTTAGTGTGTGCGCGTGTGTGTGTGTGTGTGTGTGTGTGTGTGAGGAGAGGAGAGAATAAGGAAGAGGAAGGACAGATCGCGCGGGGACCGTGCCCTGTTTGGTAGGGTACTGCTCCGACATTCGCCTGGTGTTGATCGGAGAAACCACGGAAAACTACCGATCAGAGCACCCAGCCGCTAGAATTCTCCTCCAGACAGCGACTGAATTCGACTTAGCTGAAATGCTAGTGTCGAAAATCTTGCCGCCATGAGGACTCGTACCTAGGACCTCTCGATCAGAGGCGCTGCAGTGTCATCGGTTGATGCACTGAGCTACCGCTCCCGGTCTCTACTAATGTGTGTGTAAGTAGGGGGGTCAGGATAAGATAAGGAAGGGGAAGGAAAGATCACGCGCGGTCCGTTTGTTAGGGTACTGCTCCGGCATTCACCTGGTGTTGATCGGAGAGACCACGAAAGAACTACCAATCAGAGCAGCCTACTGTTAAAATTCAGAGCAGCCAGCAGCGACTGACATCGACCTCGCTGTCTAGCTAGTGTGGAAAATCCAGACACCGTCGGGACTCCAACCTACGACCTCCTAGTCAGAGACACTGCAGTGACATCAGCTGATTCCCCTAGTCTATCTCGATTTGCATTTGGTACTCTTTTGTTTTACATCGATTTGAAAATGGAAGTGTTTGCTCATGTCAATAGTAATCCTGTTTTTAACAAATGCTCATTGATTTTACGGATCATGATATTAAAATCGTCAGCATCTTCTGCAATTACTACCTGATGATAACTACCTATCGAAAAAATATAATGTATATAATTTATCCCTTCCGATAGTCATTCTCATTATTATGCATTGTTTCTCCCACTGTTGTAAAATTTGACAGATTTATTTTAAGCAGTGTTGGGGAAAGACAATAACCCTGACGAAGATCTTTACTGACTGGGAATGGATCCGACAGCCTGCTATAGATCTTAATCTCAGAAGTGTCGTTCTTACATAGATTCTGTGTGGTTCCGATTAAGTTCTCACTGACTTTAGATCCATCCATTTGCTCCCATATTCAAGCAACCGGTACATTGTCATACGCCTGAAGATCAATGAAACCTAGATCAACTTCCTTACCTCTCCTTGTTTTTTGTTTTGTAAGTTGTTTAAATGTAAATAGACTGTCTATAGCTAATGTACCGGCAGTAAAATCACTTTGTTCCTTTCATCACTTCTTCTATTTTATTTCATATTATTTTCCTATACAGTCTACTTACAGATCCAACAACTGCTGTTCTTCTAAAGTTTGTTTCATTGACTCTTTATCCTTTCTGATCAGTGTCAGGTAAAACGTTCGCCACAACTTAGGAGGATATTCTCTATTCATGCACTTTCAATACATGTGTTTGAGCATTTGCTGCAGTTTACAGAGACCATATTGTAATGGATCATTACAAGTAACGATACTTGTAAACAAAGTAATTCGTAAACGAAAGTAATACAACGATAGCAACAATGGAGACAGGAACGAATCCAAAGACTTGAAAATGTAAACAGTTACATAAGAGAATGTGCACGTATAAAACAACGCGGAAAATAATCAATACAAGATACAATTAAAATAAACTAATGGACATGTTAGCTAATTCCAGGGGGGAATGAAAATATTTTAATAAATTGTTTCGACAAGAATCAAAGAATAGACATATGAAACGTGTAACACAAGCGACCAATGAGAATTTAGAAAATATTCGAGTTATCGAAGGAGATGCGCGGTAGAAACATATTGGTGTATTAGTAGCTCAATATTCTAAAAACAGTCGACAGGCACGCAGGACGAATGAACGGGCAGACGAGGCGTAGATCCGGTGATGGTCGGAGGTAGAGACGAGACAGGACGGTTTTTCGTTATTGTTGAAGTGAAGTCCAGACTTATAATTTTTACGCGATAGTGGTAAACGCGAATGATTGCGTCATGAGTTTGAGAGGAATGTCTGACTAAAATTATCTGAGAATTTCGAAAGGTGGAAATATGAGTGCGCGTATAAAACACGGACATTTTTGTGCGGATTAAACAGCGAGATTGAGACGGAATGAACCGGGAGCGATGGTCAAGGGTGCTGTCCTGTTGCAACAAGAAAGTAAACACAGGGAATTATGTTCAAAATTGAGATAACGTAGGAAGATGAAGTTTAGTTTAATTTTAAGAATTAATTTAATATTTTGAAAGAAGTCAATGGCCACGCATTTATTCATGGAGGGAAATATAAAAATATATGATGCAAAACAACAATGAGGAATTAAGAATAATGTTTTGTTTATGTGGTTTTGGGGTTTGGATTTTGTTTATCGACTGCTATGTATTGTATCCATGTACATGTTTGCAGAATACAATAGCATATGTTAATTTCAAAGTAAGTATCATTATTTCTGAGTATAGAGAGAAGTTTTTCAGATCCCACATCGTAAATAATAAACAAAATTGCATACGTAAAATTGCACTGCCGAAATCCTTTATAAATGGTCTATCGGTCTTGCAAAATAAAATGTATCATTTCTTCGTAACTAATGATAGTAAAGAGGTACAATGGGAAAGACACATTGATTTATCATATTCATTTGAATATAAATTGGTCGAAGAAGATACAGGTCAGAATATTTCAGTAGTTCTGCCGGTATATCCTCCGAGCCAGGGACGTATTCTATTTCATGGTCTTAAGCGCTTTTTCTAAGACATTTTAAACTATTCAACTTTTACAGTACCTGATGGTAGGGTTAGAGGTAGACCTCGAAATGTATTATAAATCAACATATTGATCATTAACTCTATATTGAATTACGCGCTCACATCTAACAACTGCAATGTATAGTATTCTTAATCCTGATTGAAAATAATAAAAGATGAGAGAATTAACATTAGTGAATTCTGACTCAAAATGGGTCTATTCAGCCCATTTTGGACCCACAGTGGGTCCATTCAAACGAAGCCATAAAATAGAGCAACATTACAAAATATTCAATGAAACTGTACTCATGAGGAATTTCAAAACATCTTAAATCACTTATTAAAAGAAACAAAATGTTTCTTATTAAAAGACAAGTTAATTGACGTGCAACTTACAAACTAAATAATAATTTATTGGAGAATGTATTGTTTGGTTTGCGAAACACCATCTCTGAAAAGTAACAAAACAACGAAACAAAAACGAACATACTCTATGAGGATCCAAACGCCCTAAGCAAATACTGAAATGTTAAGGTGAAGGACTGAAACTCCTCTGCAACCAACGTCTTTGCCTTGGCAATTCAACCTGCAATGTCGTGTTGAATTACGGAATATACATGGTGACATCCATCTGTCAAAGGCGACCTTTTGGAGCTTAGGGATTTGTTGAGCAAATTGCGATATCTTAGCATATACAGCTCGCTTTCCAGACAGTTGAATGCTGCCGTGGGAGCTGATAAGGTGGCCTACTTACGTCACGACGCAGCGCGAGGAAATGCGATTGCTATCTCCTAATGAGCAAGTTTCCGGCTACACCGCTCTTTGAGCAACAGCGGCGCCATCGATCTTCCTGGCGGTCGTCTTGAGAACTCAACCAGCAATAGGATTGGCATGCTACGTCAGTTCCCAAGCGCTATTGTTGGCTGAAAAGGTTTCCGAAGAAATTCATACAACAAACACCATACTTAATGGTGGTTCACTCTATGAATTTACTGCTAAGATTTGTTTACAGCACTTTTAAATACACAAGTGAATTTCAACTTTAGGTTATTATCTACTATTTTTCAACTGATTTGCGATGCCATTATCAGGATTGCCATTACCAGGAGTCATTCTCAGTCCTGCCGCTAGAGTCGCTTGATCTGCAGCACTGCTTGATGCGGTCGCGATCATGCGACATCTTGCGGCAGGACCACAAAAGACGCAAAACGTTGTGCCGAATTCTACCTTAGAGATACTACCTTGGAGATACCCTAAGCCGCCACGGTAGAAAAAAACAAGTATAGACACGATTTGTGGGCTGCATCGCTTAGACAATTAGGCAGTAAAATTCACGAGTTACGGTGTTCACTTACTTGATTTAATATTCCCCTATCCGTTATCCTTGAACCAAGTCAATAGAATTATCTTATCATTGCTATACAAAAGCGCATGTAAAGCCTAAAGATGAGCCTCGTCCAAATTCTAATGCGGTGTGTAACAAAATTATTCGTATCAAGGGCTAGTATATTCGAAGTTCGGTACACTGTTGGGATGTACTTCAACGGCCTAAAAATATTTTAGGACTAGTTGAGGCATAAACCCATCATTATCATCATCATTGAACAACATCATCATCATCATCGTCATTATCAATTAATTATACATAAATGAGGACAACTAATTGTTCCTTATAGGATAATAAGATTTTGATTCATGAATTATAAATCTAAATGTGATTAAAATTAGTGTCAAGGAAATTGTACTTTTTTATCATTAAAAAACCATAAGAAATTCCCTAGAATAAAATATTTGTATTCTGTAATTTAACAAATAAATACGAAACGTTTCCTCAAAACACATATAATATGTCATCATGCACGTTCTAAACTAATTAAAGCTTTGTTATTTCTTAAATCCAATATAATCTCCATTTAAAGAATAACAGGTTTAGCAGTCTCTTTAATGAATTAAATCACTTCAAAATTATGCCAGTATTATTTTCTATTCAACAGGACTAAAAGGACAATCCACGTAAATCTAAAAAGGAAGGACGACAATATTAAATAAGGAGGACAAGTCCTCCAAAAGGAGGACAGATGGCAACCCTGAAAATTGTCCTTCCCATCCTCAGAGGTCAAATTCCGAGTGGAATTTGTGCAAGTTTGAACCAATGAACACATGAAATTAAATCTATCCACACTAAAATATACGATACTTTCAATATGTCACAGAATATGCAGAACTTAAATAACTGCCTTTGAATTAGCTCATCCAAACTTGTCATTTGTCAAATTTGGAAACAATCAGTTTGACAGTATTATAAATACTTTTTAGGGTATTAACTTCTCAAGAACCAATAACTATAACAGCACAACGCACTTTATTTTTTTAATTATTTTACAAATTTTCTAACATAACAGTTTCCGTTTCGTGTTGCGAGAATCAGCTGAGGGAAAAAATGGGGTCAAAAATCGATACATAATCTGAATATGCGGCGTCCACTTACGTCCACAGGCGTAAGAAACCTGCCGTTCTTACAAAAAATATTTATTAACCCATTCCAATAATTAATTATTTGTATGGTTGTTTGCCATATTTTTATTTTCCTGCCTTCTTAACTAAGTATAATCCGTTCCTCAATAAATAAATTTCATCTAATGTATTTAGGAAGTTATGAATATTGTGTCATGACTATGAATATTGGGTCCTCCTTATTATAGGTGTGAAAGTACGGCGCCAAATTTGAATTAATTTTGGCCGCCGATGTGCTAATAGTATTGTAGCCTGAAGATGGGGTAAAAATTAATCTCTGAAACGTCGCTAAGTAAATAAAGATTAATAAACTTTTTGGAAAGATACTATCAATAGGATAGTTTACACACACACACACACACACACACACACACACACACACAACACACATATATATATATATATATATATATATATATATATATTATTTCTCCCAGTAATTATTTGGAACTTTCATCTGTTTTAGGACGCTTCGCCTGGTATTTAAAGCTACACGATTTCCCAACAAATTGCCGCATAGAAGTTGCCAGTTCTTTACCTCTACATCTCCTTCCCGCTCGCCATCAGTTAACCTTGGGGTTTTCGGTCGCTTGCAGTCCTCGCCGCGTCGCTTGACTGGTTCGATGTTCCACGGTTACACCACTTCTTTCTCTCGATCTCAGGATTCCGCCACACGTCCAAATTCCAGAACTTTTCCTCGATCTCTGGCTCGTACCATCCACGTATTTGGTCCAAGTCCTTCTCGCCTACGCTTGGGTCTTCACTGGAGTCGTCCTTCTGCCGCGTGCCGCGTACCCGTTGTTCGCGCTTCCAGCTTTAAATAACTAACGTACTTGAATTGAATACTTCTAGCACTCGGCCGACATACCACACTTTGAGCGTGTGTGGTCGTGGCGTACAAAATTAAATGCTGGATTTCGTTTAGAGTCCTTCTGCGCGAATTTATTTCAATTATGAAACTATTTCAGATTTAAGCAATCACATCGCTTGCTTTCTCGCGTAATGTTAGTGCTAACACTGTACATGCACTTCACTTCTGAATTCTATCACTCTATTACCGCGTTTCTCAAATCAGCTTTAACTAAGCAAGTAAAAATATACTCCTGCACTAACCAATGACTATCGCCGAAGAATTAGGTTGAGTCACCGTCGCTGTCGAAGTTGTAAGAGAGCTCTCCCGAAGCGCGTCGCGGTATTTATGCGTCTCCGCCTGGGGAAATTTCTGGAGGGGCGAATTTTCTCCTCCTTCGCGCCCTCTCAAGAAAAATATTATCCGTAACTTCGGACATCGGAGTGCAAAAACCTGCGGGTAGATGTCGCTTTATCGGACCATCGCACCGCCGCGTACCCTATTTCTCTGTGTTCTGGACTTTTCTCGTGGCTTATGGTGGCGTTACGGGATTGTATAATCCCGTGACGTCACTATATATATATATATATATATATATATATATATATATATATATATATATATATATATATATTCTAACACGCCCACCTGCTATCTTCCACACGAGGGGAGAGCGTGATAGTATGAATGCTCGTGAAGCGATCTTAAAATTCTCAGGAAGCAGGATCTTTTGGGTATGAGAAAGGTCTGAACCCTTGACACAATGAATAAGATAAAATAGAATAAAATGAGCATATATTCAATGAAAAATTACAGTGGCACAATTATATAATAGGATTATACACTTTAAATAGTTGGTCACTGAAACAAAACAAGGCAAAACAAAAAATTGGCGTCACTTCGACTGCCTGAACACGCTTTCACCAATTACAATTCACAATTTGCTCATTCCTCTTTCTGAATTTATATCTACCACATTCTTTTATTCTTTCTACTCTTTAGTTTTTCTGTGCAAGGTATCCCGTTCACAGCTGCTAGCCTTGGGCTTCGCACTCACTATAACATTGTGAACTTTAGAGAGAGAAAAAAATAAACTAACATACACGTTACTTAAATCTGACCCCTTTACATATCACAGAAAGCAATTACACAAAACAATTAAATATGACTTTTCCAGATAACAACTGTACAACTTGTGAAAATCATGATTTATTCATGTGAAACATGTGAAAATCATTCGAGCCGGACACCACTTTCAGCATCTTCTTTAAGGTAAGTTAGTAGCGAGTAAGTTAGTAAGTCGGTAGCGATAGTTCTCGTATGGCAGCACGGGCGGTGAATCAGCATTTCTCCCGGCGAGTGAGCCCTCGATTGCCCGGGCGACGCGGCCGGGCAATCTTTTTATCTTCGGCGAACGATAAAAAAACCACTCGTATAAGAAATGGCCTCTTTGAATGAATTCAATAACACGCGCAGTAAATGAACTTGAAACTGCCACTCACATCGTTCAGAATACTTCTTCTCCCTATTCTTACTTTATACTAATACTTTTCACCCACTTTTAACATGAATTGTCGTGTATTTACTGCTATTCTCTTTCCCCAACTGATCGCCGCATAAAAGCTGGCAGTTCTTTTACCTCAACAGCTCCGCATCGCTCGCCTGTAGGTAACCTTGGAGATTTTCTGCCGCTCGCAGCCTCACGTTGCCACCCGTCTCCGCTCGCGGTCCCACGATGTTACCATTTTCTTTCCCTCGAGCTCTGGACTCCGCCACGCCTCCAATTTCCACACCCTTCTCCCGTTCTCCGGACTCTTACGATACTCGTTCCAGTCCAAATCTTTCTCACCTACGCTTAGCTCTTCCTGGGATCGTCCTTCTTCTTCTTCTTCTTCTGCCGCGCCTCGTACAAGTTTGTTCGCGCTTCCAGCCTCGAATAATTAATGTTGGTGAAGCTATGCTTTAAATGCTCGACCTACCTACCACACTTTGGGCGTGTGTGGTCTCAGCGTGCAATATGAGATGCTGCATTTAGTTAATGTCCTTCTGCGCGAATTTTACAAATTTGAAATTATTTCGAAGTCAAACAATCACTTCACTTGCTCTCTCAAATATTGTGAATGTTAATGTGAAGAATGTTCGTGCACTCCACTTCTCAATTACATCACTTTCGTTGATACGCTTCTCGAGCTAACTTTTAACTACCAAGTTAAAATAAACTCCTTTGCTATCAAGTTATAATCGCCTTCAGAACTCAGTCTAGTCGCCGTCGCTGCTGCAATCAAAGAGAGCTCCTCCGAGGCGCGCCGCGATACTTATGGTACTCGCGCCTGGGGAAATTTTTGGAGGCGTGAATATTCTCCTCTTTTCGTGACCTCCTCGCGCCTGGGAAATTTTTGGAGGGGTGAATATTCTCCTCTTTTCGTGACCTCCCGGAAAAACATTATTCGCTAGTTAGGGCGTCAGAGTTCGAAAAGCTGTGGGTAGATGGCGCGTTTACAACCCATCGCTCTGCCGCGTACCCTACTCCTCTATGTTCGTGGGCTTCTTTTCGTAGCCGATGGTGGCGTTATGGGGTTGTCTAATCCCATGACGTCACAATATATAAAAAAATCTATATATGTAAACCAAGTGGCAAAATACATTTAAAATATGACATTCAAATTAACATACTCGACATCTCTACGCATTCGCCTTCTCTATGCGTTGGTCCCGTTAAGTTGACCTGCGATTGTGCTGTAATAGACGGAGAGCTCGACATTGTCGAAATGTTATTGAAATTTATTTGTAACTTTATTTAAGAGTATGTGACGAAAAATGTTATATATTTTATGTCTATTCTCTTTATGAGAAATGTTGTTTATTAAGAGTAGGATATTCTACACATAGTCACTAAACCCATTAAGAACAAGGTAAAATTGGAAGAAGTTACTATTTACAAATGTATTTCTTTTATTTTACCATTAATTTCGTTTAATGATTTATGTGCACTATTTAATACTTTTAGTTCTTACCTCATTTATGAGCTGTATTAGTGCCATTCAGACACCTTTAGTGTTTTCAATATCGCAAAACAGCTTTCTTGCAATAATATGGCGTTTTCTTGCGACGAACTTTACACCACTTTTCGCCATACCTGTTTAAATGAAATATTTCAGTTTTCTCCTCATGTTTCTCCTAAAGTATCCTGTTCTGATTGGCCATTCAGTCGTTATAGTTTGTAATTTCTTTTAATAGCTCAGACCTCGTAGATCGTGGACCTTCCAGAGCGAATGACATCAATTGCTGCGAACTTTGTACTTTAAATGAAATTTCGATTGAATCACTGGATATCCGCAAGGATAAATGGTCGTTGCAGTACACGCTTTGTTAAAAAAGTTTGAATTTTGAATTTTTTAGTTTCATTATAGCTTCTTGAAAAAGCCTACTTCTAGCCCGTAATTTTCACGAAACGAAGACTTAATAATTCCGAATAACTTTATTACTAAGCTACAAAATGATCAGCAATTGTACAAAATCCACTGATAAAGTGTTCATAAGAAAAAAAACCATGTGCTTTATCATAATAACGAATTAAATATTTAAAAAATGTAAAACTACTTGTCATTAATATTTTACATTAATTTACTGCCCTATTGGTAAAATTCATTATACACATTTTTAATTGAAATGGAAATTTATGATCATTATTATATGAAAATTGCTACTTGCATTCATTTAAAATAACATAATGATTTCTTTTAGTATAAATTGCACATTTAGAATATTACATTATCAAAGACATTGATTAAATTCAAAATTATTACTTGTCTCACATATCCAATAATATTAAATAAATCGCGTTCTGCGATCTTCTATATCAGCTGTACTCGTTTCGGATTTACCGATTTCAAAAGAAACACACATTAAAAAACAGTAGGGTCACTACGAATGTCGCACATCACAAACCTTCTCTGCGGGAGAGCACGACATTAGATTAATTAACTTTGCAGCGCCCCCAATCCTTTCCCACGCTGGTCACTGCGTGGTGCGGGTGAGGCCTGTGTTTGTTGGCGGCGCAGCGCCGAGGGCGGGCAGGGGCAGTCCCAGTTAATTAATCTAATCAATTACGTCACGTGGGGGCTTGATCCGGGAACGAGCGCGAGTGGGCGGGATGAGGTGGGGTAGAGTAAAGGGGCGGGGGAGGGGGGAGGGATCAGAGGAATACAGAGGGGAGGTAGGAAGGGTGGGGCAAAATTCGGAAGATGGGAGGAAATACATGGGAGTGACAAGAGGGGGGAAGAGACGGGTAGTGGGAGGGATGTGACGGGATGGGAGAAAATTTTGATTAATTGATTAGTCATTCCGGGTGCGTCACCTACTGAGGTTATTAGTCCCGTAAATGTAGTGTATGTTTTCATCGGAAGGTGACGGTGACCTTCCCTCACTGGATGGGGAGATCCGGCGCCGACCTACCGTCGACTAGCGAGGTTTCCCTCAACCAGGTATCTCCCTCCAGCGTGGCTCCGCCCCAACCGGAGCATGTTCTATGTCCCCGACCGGTCTCCCGGCATGTGTGGCAGTGAAGTGCATGTTAGTGTAAGTGTGTGTGTAACGGGTGATGATAGGACAAGGAAGAAGAACGAAAGATCGCGCGAGGATATGTGGCCCGTTTGTTAGAGTACTAGTCCGGCAATCGCCTGGTGTTGATCGGAGAAATCACGGAAAACTACCGATCAGAGCAGCCGGCTGCTAGTGTTCTCTTCCAGACAGCAACTGATTTCGACATAGCTGAAAAGCTAGTGTTAAAATCCTGCCGCCGTCAGGACTCGAACCTACGACCTCTCGGTCGGATGCGCTGCAGTGACATCAGTTGATGCACTGAGCCACCGCTCCCAATGTTGGAGAAAAGAATGGACGGAGGAGACGAGTAGAAAACTGATGGGAAGCGAGAAATGAGAAGGTATGGTGAGAATAAAGAGGGGATACGCAAGGGATGATAAGGAAAAGGAGAGGATCAGAAGGGAAGGAATAAGACGGTGTATGGAGAGAAAGAGGATAGTAGGGAAAAGGAGAGAAAAATGGAGGGTATGTAAAGGAAAAGTAGGAGAACAGCGTGATGGGAGAAAACGGGAGTATTGATAGGGGAAGAGAGGTTTATTAGGGGATAGAAAGGATGGACAGAAATCCTCTTTGTAATCCAATGTGCCACGTGGCCTTCTTGAATGTTCGTAAAATATGTTTTAGATGATTTATCATGCTTCTTACAACTAGCAGCTACAATCAATTTGACACAGTTCGGGCCTTTCTCTTATTTATCACATTAAACAATGAATATTGTATTCAAAATAATCAGTTACCGACAAACTAATAGTATGAACAATAAATTATAAATAGCAACTGCTTAACGTATTTGTGTTCAACTTTTTATGGTTGAATTATCATCAAAACAATTTGTGGTCTGGAATCAAGATTAGTTTGTAGCCCAGGCCAACTCTATACCTTTTCTATCACTAGACAGTTGTGTGGTTACATTCATTAGTCCCAATTATGTATTACTACCGTGATCTGGGCTGTCCAGGTGACGCCGCGTCGAAGGCTGCTCTTCAAGGCTGTACAGCCCTGAAGAGTACCACGATATGTCGGTCGAAACGTCGGCACCTCAGTCTCCAAAGCGGCGTCACCCCGACAGTCCAGATCATGATTCTGGCCGCGGAAGCTTACGATATTGTATTACTACCGTAACAAGGTAACAGTTTCAGATCATGTATAAGTTTCAAACCCTGACCATATGTTGAAATTTGGATCATTTATTATATATTATGAATTAATTTACTATAAGAATATATAGGATTTTCAAGAACGCATCTACTTCAGTTTCAGTGGTCGTAAATTGGGCAGTTTCCTATCACAATCATTGCAAAATTGTCTCCCTATAAATTATAATGCAGCGTTAAGTGAACTCGTTGAGAGAACTACCATTAATCTGACATACTCTCCACACACATAAATCCAACGTATTCCAAGCATTAGCCAATAAATTCAAAACGGTTCATATCACTTTCTGGGAACTCGTAGTGACGTATGAAAAAGAGGAATTCAAAAATAGATTTTGGTTATCTTGTCAAGAAATATATGAAATATCTGCATAAAAATAAAGTTGCATATAATAGTCGGCATGTACAAATCAGATGCATAAATTATTGTATATTAATCACATAAAAGCATTATGTGATCTCGTTAATAAAGATCAATATTTAATTTCGCCTTTTTCTCCGCGGTAATACGTTCTATACATGGCAATTAGGGGAGACCATCACGAAAAAACAGCAAGAGTCACCATGAACGCAATTCTTCCTTGTTATTTTTTTCTGAAAATTTGGATTTTTCGGATAGGTAATGAGATTAGAAATGAAAATGAAAAATTTCATGACTTGATAAAGCCCATAATAAAATACTGTAAGGAAAAAATTATATCATGTCACTATCTTGACATTTTTTGTAATTTCCCAACAAATTGTCTCAGTCTGTTTATTTACGAATCGCATACAATGAATGTGTTATTAGAAATCATAGTATACGTTAAGAAGAGTTTAATTTGAAATAAAATGCAATTACAAAACTGATATGTATCAGTTCAATGTCAATTTTAGAAAGAATTTATTCCAAGGCTAATGTACATTTTTACAACTGAAGGAACAAGAAAATCTACTGGTAGGGCATGCAAGCGCATATGCCTTTTGCGTCACCTGCATGTCAAGGTCAATGCTACCAGCGAGAATCCATTGCACTGGTAGCACTACGAAATCACCCCTCCACGCAGATGATGACGACGACACAAGATAGCGGTAGGTAGTGAAAGTCACACTAAATGCTTTTGATTTGAAATACAAGTAGGCGGGATTATGGGAAGTAAATTTACGAACATTTGTTATTTTTTATTTCAATTTTTATTTTTATTTCTATTTTTTTAACTTTTAGGCTATCACTATCAGAAAACTGTGGTATTAATATCGATAATTTCCTTTCCTGACGCTAGTTGCGCTGAGAAACTCGTAGCATGCCACGTTGCCACTGCCACCAGTAGAAGACATTGACATCTCTATATCCCGGAACTTCATACACTAAAAAAGTTAATATGCATACAACCATGCACTTAAAATTGGCAATGTATGCACTTAAAATTCGCAATATATGCCTTAAAATAGATCATATGTGCGCTTAAAATTAAGAATATACTTTAAACAAAAGTACAGTTAGCAACAGTTAAAGTTTATGGAAGTTCACAAACGCTGAATTAAATTATGCCTACATCGTACACAGTGTGATTCTTTGGACTCTTCGATGCTTGGGCTGCTCGCTGAAGTCATTAACTATCTCCACATACTATCTGGGTTTCTCTCGATAACTGTAACTCGAGAAACCTCTAATAATTCAGAATAGCTCTACTCACTGATTCCGCAGCATCTATTGAACGATTTACTAGGCTTCAAAATAATAAAAGGCAATTTTTCGACATCCACAAGTAAAAGCGGTTCTTTCATAGCATGTAAAACTTGCTAAAATTTTAATGTTTAGTACCAATTCTGAAAGTGAGACGATGCTCAAGTGTTCAGATAAATCTATGAATACAACAATGAAAACAAAATTATTTCGTGTGACTGCACCAACTACTACTGATATGAAGTGATTTGTATAATAAAATAAAATAAAATTTAAAGTCAGAAAGACAGTCAAAAAATAGTGCAGTAAATGTGATTTTATTTATGGAGTAGCAAATGTTACGAGACGAGGCTGAGTAGCGCAATCCTAGAAACAAAATAAAATCAGATTCACCACTCATATCGTAAATAACTATTATACTAACGTTTTAATTATATTACATTATATTATGGAACTTAGGAATTTAATATGTAAAAACATATGAATAACATTAAGTATCTATCGTACACTCAACGCAGAGTTCGGTAACGCAGACTCGTTAATGGAGAGCAATCGTTAATTTCTCTATTCTCCCTGGAAATAAATCCAAAGCGTGGCGACGTGAAGGTGGTTTGGAGGAAATGCATTTGCCTATGAATGCAAATGCGGCTGCTGCTTGGGCGCCATTTTCCTCCCGCCACCGCAGGCGGCGCTGCTTCTCTTAACGAACGGCTTTCGCGGCGACGGTCGGGGAGAAGTTGCTTCATTCCGAGACGGCTCGTTAGACCCGCAACATCACCGAGCGGAAGGATGGAGAAATGAGCGCGACGAGATAAGAAAGAACTGCCGTTGACGCGGACTGTGAAAAAAGAAGCATTCGGAGAGAAACAGAATTTTGGATTTGCTGAGGAGAAATCGAGCGATGAGCTGGATAAAATGAAGAATTGTAATTTAATACATCAGAATAAATGTTATAAACTTCTATGCCATGTTTGATTTCTGCAGTAGAACATTACTGTAGAATTTTCTATTTGATGTAATTGCATTAATCAACTTAATGCAGCACAGCAACTTAATCAGCACATAGTTTCTCGCAATATTGTTAAGGATTATGTAATATTATAATGAGACAATTTCTGTCTTACACTTCAACTACTGTTTGAACAATTTTGAAACAAACGAAGTGCAAGAAATATAAGTTGTTTTTTTTTAATTCAAACCTTTAAACGAAAACAGCCTTCCATTAAATTCAGTGAATTTACGTACATAAAAGTGCCAACGAAACTCGATGCGTTTTTTAGATATACACAAAATTATTAGTTTATAATAAAGTGAACCCGTAGCGGACTTTGTTACCAGTGCGGCGTTGTCAAATCAACAATCGCCTCTGTATTATAAGGCATAACCATTTTGTAAATCAGCATTCTTGACACCGCTAGCAGCAGCACCACTCGGGCAACACCAGTTTCTTTACCATTGTTTACTGCATACGTATCTGAGCCGTTTCTGAGAAAATTATTGTCTACATGTTAACAATTTGCTTAAGTTCTACGCAAAATTTGGTTAAAATACTACTTACGATTTAGCCACCAGCTTTGTTAACAAACGGACAGAAATTTCGCCGTCAATCGATTTTTCGGTATAAAGAACCCCAAAAACATGGATTTTGACTGCACACGGTGTTAAAAGAAGTAATATATTATATAGAGAGGCAATATTTGAACCCACTTTTTTTACCAGGTCCCGACAATAAAACTTTTTGTGCCGAAAATTTGTTCTTTTTCCCCCAGCGTTACAATACTTTTACGATACAGCATACGCAGTAGTAAGGAAGTAAATACGAATAATCATTATTCTATTTTCTCGTCTCCTAAACCTTCTTTTATGGTGCTATACTTCAGTCCCTGTGCTGATATCCGCGAATTGTCAATTATGCCTGATCCTTTCGATGTCATGGAGATAAACCAGATGTAAATGGCGGGTCGTATGTAGGGTTGCCAACCATCCTCCATTTGGGAAGCCAGTCCTCTATTGACATCAATTGTGCTCTCATCCTCCTTTATATTTTAAATTTCCTTCTTTTAGTAAATGTTTAACATTTGTTGTCATTTATTTTATTACATGACTAACACCTACCACGTTGAATCGTTTATTATTTAATTTAGAATAGAAAACATGCATATCGTTTTTCTGAACACCTGCATGTTAGTGTCTTTGTCTAGCGACTAAAATAAAAAATGAGACCCTCAGACTATCTTCATCTGCAGTTTGTGAAGGAATCGGTTTACCTAAAACAAAAATAGAGAGAAGAAAGAAATAGAACTGTTGTTAGCCTAAATAAGTACTTATAAGGTAGCGATTCGTGGCCTTTGCACATTTGATGTTCCAAATTGGGGATTTTAAAACTTTCCCTTACGTCGACTCTTTTTAAAAGAACGGTTTGCTTATTGGAAGCTTTTATATCTCTCTTTAATATACGTATCTCTTTAACAAACATCATTCAATATAATCATAACACAACGAGTCGCACTAAATGACTTACAGATAACATTTATTCCTACCAATCTTTTCGTAAATACCTTGATTTCCGATAATCGGAGACGCTTCCGCTTCCGAATAGTCGAGTTCTTAACCTTCATCATCGCCCAATTGAAGCAAACTGCAATTTATATTGAGTGTTTTGAAGAACTTGATATTGCATTTCTGCTGTGCGTAGTGTGAAGAATATTTTCTTGTGGGATAGTGTAACATTGTAAGTAAATAGTCATAATATCTTGAGTTTACTGAAAATTTTAAAGATAAAGAAATTCTTAACGATAAGAAAGAGAACAAGTTTGTAATGTATTGTTAAATTTTCTATGAACTGAATATCTATATTAGCTTCTCGATCTAATGCACAAAGTCCATGACCTTAATGCACCATAAAGTTTTAAGCGTGTCTACCTTAATGAGAGGAATTTCATGTCAAAAGTGTGGCGACGAAGAGAGACAAATCATTTCATGACATGTAGGCCGTGTTCATGTTTATTCATTACTGATGGCTTGGTTTTAGAAGCGAGTTTGGTTTTTGCTAATGACATGAGTCGGGGTTTACTTGAAATGCCGTGGCGTGTGTATGTGAGTGTGAGTGTGAGTGTGAGTGTGAGTGTGAGTGTGAGTGTGAGTGTGTGTGTGTAGAAAATAGTATTTTTGAGAGCTTCTTAGCTCTCTTAGTGTTTGGCATTGACAGTGATAGGTACGTAATACTTCTGTCCCTAATAAATAAAAATATATAATGTTCCATCCTAATTAAATATGGCAATAAGTCCGCTTACACTCAGGTCTTCCGTGGATTTTCTAGATCACATTTACAAAGACTACGTTGAGATACGAGGAGCCAATTACTCGGCTCTCAAAATTGAAGAGTAAAGAGGTTGGGAAATGAAGTATTGTGCGCGTTCGGAGAGCTGTAGTTTGAGGAATGAGCAAGCATACGAATGAAATCGGACTCTTATTTCGAAACGGTTCTATAGTCACTGCGCGAGGTCCAACGAGAGGGGAAAAATGAACATCGTAAGATAAAATAGAAACTTAGAACAGACTAAAAAAACGAATGGTAGGTTTGAACGTATGAAAAAAATGAAATTGTGGAATGAGTATACAAAAAATCAAGGTTAGCATGACGACATTATATCATAGTATAAAAATGATTACTAAATAGAAATTATATAGAAATTGATTTTTGGTAAGAAGGTTGATCCAATATCATAACCGTTAGCACAGTGGCTCCCAAAACCTGAGTCCTACTTCTCGGATGGTGAATTTTTGAAGACCAAAATATATCTTGTGGTACGCAAAACACGCTTGCATGTACCCTTCATATATTCCCGCCCAATTCTCCGACATTTCTCCACGTCAGATCACATATTAGCTCAATCAGAAAACGCCGCATGGAAGAAATACTGAGAGCGTTGTTGTATCTGTCAATGGCGCCGGATACGGGAGTGAGCTTTCTGGCAGCATTGGGCGCCCTTATGATGCCAATTTGATCAATACGTACTCGTTGCGATGACTAAGTGACAGCACTTGCTGCCTCTGCAGACACGTTGACAGGGAGGTCCTAGAGTTCGAACCCCGACGACTGCGAAGTTTTGATGCTAGCTTAAGGTGACCAGACGTTCCGTATTAGACGGGACAGTCCGTCGTTTTGAGCCCCTGTCCCGTATTTTTTTATTCTTTCATACCCGGCGTTCAGTGGGTTGCACACCTCTTTTAATTGGTTATTTCTGACACTTAATTGGGTCAGAACTGTTTGCGATTAATTGTTGTGCTTTTATCGTTTCTTGCGAAGTTATGTACAGTTTCATTGTTGTGAGTGTCAATAAAAATTTGTATAAGTCATCTTTAGTTTGAATCCAAAGAATTGTAAAAAAAAAAAAATTCCAATGACCACAAAAAATTCAGGTCTGAAAGAATTGAAGCAAAAGGGACGCCAAAGGGTCCCGTTTTGGGGACAATGACATATTGACGTCAACAACTTTAAATTTATCATAGTGTATTCTGTTAGATTTGAATTAGTTTATTAAAAACAAAGCGCCATATGCTCATGTACCACGTAACAAAAGTGTTTCACAGTCTATTGAAATCCAGAAGGAAGAGATTCAGTACTGCTTATAGGACAGAAAATGACCTATCATCTCATTTGAGCTTGCTTACGTTTTATCGCTATCGATTTCGTTACCGAGAAATTCAATAATCGAAACCATCTGCTTCTGTGAGTTTCGCGTCGACTTACATAGCAATTTTAATAAATCAAGCATACAGGCAAACTTAATAATGAATATAAGAGCAAATAAAACAAGAGTATAATTTTTGTTATATGCATGTTTCCCTTTTTTCGTAAAAAAACTTACAATGTCCCGTTTTTTGGTTTTCAAGATCTGGTCACCCTAAGTACCTACAGGACCAGGTCGAATACAGCACTGTCTGGAGGAGAATTTAAGTGGCCGGTTTCTCTAAGTGGTAGGTCTGCGTGGTTTATCCGATCAACCGCAGGTGAATGTTCAAACATACACGGATTTTATCTATTAAATAAGCTAAAAATTGCGAGTATAAGTGATAATGAAAATGAACTCAATAATTTCAAGAATACTATAGACTATGAGCGAGTGCATTTTAACCAAAAAGCTTTCACGACGTTTAAATGACGTATTTACAGGTAAATACGAGAATTTGTTTCTTCATTACCGTCTGAAATGGATACTGAAACAAAAATTGATTGATTGAGTTTTTCGTGTTTCCGGTGGCGTCAACTGCATTGGTCATTAGTCCCTTAAGTGTAGTGCATGGTTTTCTTCTCGGGAAATGACTGTGCTCTTCCCCCGCCGAATGGCATGATCCGGCGCCGACCTACCGTCAGCTAGTGGAGTTTCCCCCTTACCAGGACTCTCTCACCAGCGGGGCACCGCCCCAATCAGGACAAGCTCTAAGATCCCGACTGGTCTCGCGGAATATGTGGTAGTGTAGTGCATGTTAGTGTAAGTGTGTGTGTGTGTAAGGGGAGAGGATAGGACAAGGAAGAGGAAGGAAAGATCGCGCGCAGTCCGTGGCCCGTTTGTTAGGATTCTGCTGCGGCATTCGCCTTGTGTTGATCGGAGAAACCACGGAAAACTACCGATCAGAGCAGCCGGCCGGTAAAATTCTCCTTCAGACATCGACTGAATTCGACCTATCTGAAAAGCTAGTGTCGGAAATTCTGCCGCCGTGAGGACTCGAACCTAGGACCTCTCTGTCAGAGGTGCTGCAGTGACTTGAGTTGATGCACTGAGCTACCGCTCCCGGTTGAAACAAAGAAATATATTATGTATTTAAAAACATCATTTAATTTTGTTCGTTATATCATATTATAGAATTCCAGGCTGCCGCTGGAGTGCCGTTCTGAAACTCAAAGATTCTTCCCCTAGTCAAAGACCCTCAACATAGAAGGTCCTTCGTCTCCAACCTAACAAAGACACTCCACGCACAAGAACGTCGCGAAAGAACCAGTTCATTATACAAGACTAATAACATTATACGAAAAGACCACATGAAAATTCTCCGCTGATTCAAGTCGCTCGTTGTGGTTTGACATCTCAATCTCCCGTTTGGTCTTTATTTTCGGATAGTAGCAGCTCAGATGGCGGTAGCAGCAGTAGAGCCCCGCAAAAACAGATTAATGCTCTCTGAACAGCAGGAGCACTTAAGCACAGACAGCTTTCCTCGTCTCCAGACATAATACAGCCATTAATGAAACAGTTGTTAATTTTATGCCTCAGCATATTCCCCTCGCGCTGCCAACGCCGTCGAGGAAAAGGACGCGGGAAGCGTCTGCGGAATTTTACGGCGTGGCGGCGCAAAAGTTTTCGAGGAAAATCCTCGCACGCGCTCGGTTAGAGGTTCCAAAGACGTTACGAAGATGTTTTTACTGCTCCATCCCCAATCCACGATGCGCGGAAACGGCAGAGCTGCGCGTGCTTGCAAACGGCCCACGAAAGTGCTCCGACTGCAAAGATATTGGCTGTAAGCGATCGACGGCAGAGCGTCTTTTGATATTTCTGGAATATCTTGAGGTATTTCTAAGGTCTTGTGGCTAAAAATGTCGAATAAGCTTGGTGTTTTATGCGTTGTATGTTCCGTGGATTAAGCTTACAACTGAATATTTTTAGCTCCTTACCCCTCTATATTTCCCCCTCGTCCTTAACCTTTCATTCTCCTCTTTTCCTTCTTTCTCTTTCACTTTTCTCCCTTATTCTTTTCCTTCTCTTTCTGACTCTTTGTTCTCTCTTCCCACTCTTCTCCTCCTTCTTTGTGTCTATTCTTCTCTTCCTCTTCCGCCTCTTCCTTTCCCTTCTTCTTCACCTACTCCTTGTTCTCTCCTTTTTCTTTCCCTTTTCTCCTCGAAGTTTCCCTCCGTCTTCGTCTCTTCGTACGTCTTTTCCATGTTTCTGTCTCCTCGTACTTCTCCTCCTTTCTTCTCGTAGTTGTTCTCTGACTTTCTTTTCGTACTTTTCTGGTCTTTTTTCTCATGCTTTTCCTATTTTCTTCTCGCTCTTATCCTTAAAATAGGGAGAAGTTTGCTGTCTCTGATTAATGCATTACTCTCTCATCGGTCTATATTGGATTATAAAATAACAATAAAATCAGATTGTTGCACTCTGAAAAAAATTACACAGCGTCACGCGCTCTATGACTCGCTAAAAAGTAGACTCGCTAATTCATCGTGAATTAAGTTATCAAATAAACCCTTCCGGGACGAGGCAGGCCGCTCTATGAACTAACTTTGTGAATCACTTAGAGCAGTATTGTGAAAGTTTTATTTATCAGTGCTTTTCAAAAACAGTTTTCCCCGAAGAATAACTGCCGCACCTGTGGCGATGTGCCCACATGAGCTTCCAACACTGCAAAATTGTGTGACTCGGACAAGTATAAGAGTCCGGTTGACGCCCAATCATTGGAACGACTACATACGACGTGTACACATGTTTACCAGAAGCGGTGTCATCAGTTTTGGTCATATATTAAAAACTGTTACCAATATATGACACATTATCTGTACTTTTCTGGGACTCACTAACAACAGCTGCACAAGACTAGCCAGTCAATCTCTCAAGAACTCGTGCAGCAAAGTTCTCCACAAATGGGATGTTATTAGCCGATAATGCAGATAAATAGCAGGCATGAACCTTGTTTAATGAGACCAAGAGTAGAGCTATAGGATATGCTTACTAAATATAACCAATTTCATATCAAACAGCTCCCTACTCCAGACAAATTTCCAGTTTATGATCTTCCAACAAACAACACAGTTTCACACCTTACACCTACCCTGATGCAGTGGATGTAATTTCAATAAACCCTCCCACTCGCAACAATTAAAAATACACCCAATCCTTATCCATGGTCGATTCGTGCACACAGAACAACAAAGAAAAATAAAAGAGCTATTTAAACAACTTTTATTACTTGAGTCAGAGGATTGTGCTCAGAAGTTAAAGTCAACATAATTGATGATAATACTACTTTTTAACACCCCTCAACAAATGGACTATATTGCCGTATATATCGAGATCCAACCAAATCAACAATTTCAGTAGTATGAATAAATGGGCCAGTATTATGCACAGAAAGCAAAATATTTTAAGAACACGTCACTTAAAGTAATTCTATAACAACAGTCATAAGATTCATACATTATTCCAGGAAACCGTAGTTTTGTGCGCAGTTGCTCTCTCAAAATTTAATGCGTAAATGGAAATCTATAGAACCTCTCAAACCTCTAAAATAAACATGAAAAAACCTCTTTAATGCAATAATCTTCGGAGAAGAACGTCGTCATAGACCGGGAATAGAAGAGTGACGTCAGTGTTAATCTTGCAGGCACGCTATAGAGAACAATGTATTTCTCCCACTACAGAAAGTGTTCAGACCAACATGACACATCTGACTGTTTAAACGATGGGGTAAAATCTGTACATTTTGAAAAAACTCATTGTGCATCCAGTCGCGAATGCAAATCATAAACAAACTATAACTCACTAAATAAACCCCTACAATACCCAGCAACTCGTTCCATGAAATCCAGCACTCCCACTCCAACAACTTCCGTCCCACGCCACTTCCGTTGGTTCCCACACTCTGCTACTCCACAGTAGATCATGCAAGTCAAATGGAGTACATCGTAACGCCCATTTTCAACGTAGCAATGAAATCCGTGTAGCGTGCATCTAGCTAATAACTGAGACCCTCTACTATAATTTATATACTAGGAATATACACATGTATGTTTTTTGGCATTTTGGGTCGGTAGTCCGACTTCGCCGGCCAGCTACTGGTGTCCCCCTTGCCTGGGTCTACTGAAATTCCCATGCTTGGGGGTAAGAGCGACATGAGGCGAACATCGTGTATATCTTAACTAGAAAGATACGCCTGCTTGAGCTTTTCTTCGACACACAGCTTCAGAAACTGGGACTACTTTAAAGGAAAACCTCTGGGATGGCTCATGAGTAGCGTCCTAGCTTCCCGTGCTGTGGTCTCCGGGTTCGATTCCGGGTCAAGGCGAAGATATAGTTGTAGGAATATATCAGCATGGTCTCTCGAGAAATTGGAGGAGTAGCGATATTTATTATAAACAATGTATCACACAAAGATATAAGTACATCGAAACATTAGTTTCAAATATGGAAGTGTAGTCCTGCAACAGAACTCACTACCAACACTCAAAATAATATCTATCTATAAACTTTCAAGTATCCTGTACAAGCCAGATGAAATCGATACACTATTTACTTACAACGAACAAACCATCATAGTGGGTGAATGTAACGCGAAACACAGCTCGGAGAAGTATAATAAATTCTTTGACTGAAATATCATTTCTTAATGGTTTCTTTCTCTTTCTCTCTCTTTTCATTTTTTCTCTCTATACATCACCACACGTATTTCCCCCCACTCATTTTATTAATCTCCAAAATGTAACCTGGCCTATTATCAACTCCTTGCCACACAACTTCTATTTCCAGTACCGTCACTCAGAATCACAGAAGAAATGGACAAAGTAATCAATTTACTTACACCATATTAGATGCATTAGGATCCCACAGTAAGACCGTACTCTACATCCGGATATTCCACCTATTTTACAAACAATTTATGAATCAAAAATGTCACATAAATCACTGGCAGAGGCATCGATTTCCGTTTATAAAATTGTATCTGGACCTACTCACCAAAATTTTGAGAAATTTCTTATCCATTTCCCAGGCTCAAAGGTTACACTTCCAAACAGAAACTGCAAATCCATCAGAGCACATGGAACATAACGCGGCGTATCCTGAATAAACCTATCAGTACATTCCGCTCACCACCTCATCAGGTACAGCATCTTGACCGCCTGAAAAATTGGAAGTATTAGAAAAATACTTTCCTTCATCAATCACACCACAGCCCACTAACAATCCTGAACACGACGATTTCTTCTCAGAATAAATCACAAGACCATTAATAATACTACAATTAATAATAACATAATGACCCAAACTCAACTTCCCCATCGAAAACATTTAATTTCTTGTGCAGTCTCTAAACTTTGAAACAGCTTTGTCCAAACCTGAGCATACTCACTTAAAAACGATTTCCCCTAAACAGCATTGTACACATTACAACAAAATTCAAAGCATCTCTGATATTGTCATACTTCCTCAGTTAGAGAAAATACGCACATATCATCCCTATTCTCAAGCCAGGAAAATCAAATGGCAACCCAACGAGATAACACCCAATCTGTTTCCTACATTCTACGGGAAATTTATTTGAAAAATGACTTCTTACAAACTTAAAAGTAATACCACCGTATAAGTTTGACTTCAAACCTCTTCTTTCTACCTACCATCAAACACGATTGACTCAGAACATAATTAAAGAATTTCATGACCAAAAACGTGTAGCAGCAGTAGACATTGAAAGAGCTTTTGTTACAGGAAGCAACCAGAACTGGGATTCAAGCTCCGAAACATTGTCACACGTATAACAGAAGGTTTCCTCAGTAAGGGAACATTTTTGATGCGTCTCCCTGGCCTTCTGTCACCATATCTCATCAAAATAGGAGTAACGCAGGGCTCAAGGCTCTCCCGAAACCTATCCCCATCCACACCGCCGACGTACATACCACATCATTAACACCTATTGTCATCTTTGCAGATGACCCAACAATCTACTCCACAAACGAAAATATAAGATCTTCAACATCGTCCCACCGTATTTTCTGATTGGGCACAATAATATGCATATTCAGATAAAGACAAGCAAGAGCCAAGAAAAAAGTATTCTCCCCACAAAGACTCATGAACCCACCTATTCTCACCTTCCAAGACCACAACAGTGCGCAGATTACCGCAACCGACACGGACAAATACCTCGCAATATTATTCGGCAGAGGACTCACTTGGAGAGCAAATATGAACAGAGTTGCACAGGGCAGTAGAAGTACACTCAGTTATATCCCCTATTCAGTAAATGATCCCCAAATCAATTACACGCACTCATATATCTCTAACAATCCATGATTGTCCAATATTAAGGTATGCCTCTCCACTCCACCGCAGCATCGACAAGCAATATTCTCAAATTGCAAACCTTTCAAAATAAGTATCTGTATTAAAAAAATGAAAAATAAGCACTAAAGCACCCTGATTTACTCCGAACTCCAAGATTCTCCAAGAACTCATCACCCCCATCGTAATACATTTCTCTCATCTATCCAGGAAATTCTACAGCAAAGTATCTCGAGTACTGTCAACCACCCACTTAAAACTCTAAGAGAATCCTCATCAGAAGCGTTTGAATAGAAAACTGCCAAGGGATATTTTGACTGCCCAGGGAGGCTTGACACGATTAATATTTTCGTAAAATATTATGTTTTCCTGAAAAGAACATAATAATCATATAATGATTATACATTTCAACAATCATGTAACAGCTACAACAGTCATGTAAACCTACTCTAATAATAAAAAAATCACTGTAACGTCCTACACGAGTGCTGAGGGAACATGCCGAGCAAGACGAATAACAAAAATATAATATAACGCCTACAATCTTTGATTCTTCCACCTTTACCTCAAATTCACGAATAAAAGAACCGACCACCTGGAGCGGACAAATAACATGAAAACGTAGAGACAGGAAAAAAAATTGGTGAGCGACTATAACGCACTTTTCAATATTTCTGGAACACATTGAGGTCTGACGATCCCGCACGTGTTTTTTCTCGGTATCTGCACCTGTTACTCAAAAATCGAATGCAGCAAGAGCTATGGCTTGAACTCCTCGCTCTAGATTCTGTGGATAAAACTCCCAGCTGAACTACCTGGGCAATAAAAATGCAAGCGCAGTTTACGTCTAACGGAAACTAAACTCGTCGACGCAATATTATGTTTTACGGGTTATAAAAGAGCAGTAAAAGTTTACTGCTGTGGGCTTCAATTAGAAGCCATGCATTAACGAATTTCAAATTGAAGACAGACCAAGTCTTTCGAGAATTTTTTGTTGCATCCCGCGAGTGACGAGTTCAAAATTTCTAGTTATTAGTGAAGCATATTGTATTCATTTGTCCAGACAATAAATAATAATACTGGTTTTTCTAATTTTATATGGAATTTGAAATAATGTAAGAAGATCAAGTTCTGTGGAATTTTATGAATTAAGTTAAAATTTTTGAGGGAGTCAATAGCCATGAATGCATTAAGGGAGGGAGGTAGAAAAATACAAGATGTAAAACCACAATGAGGGAGTAAGAGTAATATTTCGTTAATGTAGTTTCGAGTTTGGGATTTTGTGTAAGAATTGCAGTATACTGCATAAATTATTTACAAAATAAGCATCATTAATTCTGAGAATAGAGAGAAGTCTTTCTTCAGATCCCACATCAGAAATTACATATAATCGCGTACGTAAAATTGCACATTCGAGATCCTGTATGTGCGGCCTATTAGACCTGTAAAATAAAAGTATCATTACTGTATCATTTGGACATAACTAATGTTAGTAAAGGGTTCAAAAGGGGAAAGCCACGTTGATGTATGATATTAAGTTTGTGCACACACGCCCACACACCTGCGCATAAAAACGCGCGCACACAAACGCGCGCACACAAAAGCTCGCACACACGCGCGCGCAAAAACGCGCGCACAAACGGATGCACACACGCGCGCACACACGCGCGCGTACATACACGTGCGCGCACACACACGCGCACACACGCGCACACACGCGCGCACACACGCGCGCGCACACACACGCGCACACACACGCGCACACACACGCGCGCACACACACGCGCGCACACACACACGCGCGCACACACACGCGTGTATTCACACACGCGGGCGTACGTAATGTTTAATTTACTATTTAATATATGTTCCTTAAGGCTCAATTTTTCATGGAACGAAGAGGCAGAAGAATTTAATAGAGAAACTAGTTTCTAGAAATAAAATCGTACAAACCATTGTCAAACACAGAAACTGAATTGGAATTTCAGAAAGAGTGTAAGCGAAAAAAAAATCGAATATGAATCTGTGAGATAGCTCTCTTCAACGAGCAATAGATAGGTAGGTATAGATATATAGGTAGCTCTCTTCATAGATAGGTAGCTCTCTTCAACGAGTAAGTGAGAATGCTTAGTGCAGTGGCTAATCGATGCGATGGTCATCCTCTGAGTGTAATTCACTTCGCGTCGTCGTGTCGACGCTTCGTCCACCACAATCCAGTGGGCACCAGCAATTCGTATTTTCAGCACGAACATAAAACGTACAGAACAAAATATTGATTGATTGAGGTATCCAGGAGAGACTACTGGTAAGTTCATTAGTCCTGTAAGTGTAGTGAAAATGATTACCACGGGAGCTGGTGGCGTTACTCCCCTGCTGAATGGCGAGATCCGACACAGACCTACACGTTGGCTTGTGGGGCTTCCCCACCCAGGTATCTCCCATCAGCGGGGCACCACCCTAGCCGGGAGGCTCTAAACTCTCGACTGATGTTCCGACATGTTTGATAATGTAGTGCGTTTTAAGAATCTGTAAGCAATAAGTGAGGATAGGACAAGGAAAGGGAAGGAAAACTTGCACGCTGTTCGTGCCCCCCTTTTGTTAGGCAACTATCTTGTGTTGATCGGAGAAACCACGGAAAATTACCGATCACAGCAGCCAGTCTCTGAGCCACAGGCTGAATTCGACCTAGCTATCTTGCTAGTTTCCACAAACCTGCCACGAGGAACGGTAGCTCAGTGCATCAACTGATGTCACTGCAGCGCCTCTGACTGGGAGGTCCTAGGTTCGAGTCCCGACTACGGCAGGATTTGCGACACTAGCTTTTCAGCTAGGTCGAATTCAGTTGCTGTCTGGAAGACAATTCTAGCGGCCGCCTGCTCTGATCGGTAGTTTTCCGTGGTTTCTCCGATCAACACCAGGCGAATGCCGGAGTAGCACCCTACCAAACGGGCTACGGACCGCGCGCGATCTTTCCTTCCTCTTCCTTGCCTTATATTCTCCCTTTACACACACACTTACATTAACATGCACTACACTAACACATATTCTCAGAGACCGGTCGGGAGCTTAGAGCTTGTCTCAATCAATCAACCAAAAACCTGCCACTGCCGGGTCTCGAACCTTAGATATCCCTGTCAATGGCATTGCAGTGGCGTCAGTAGATCAGCCGGACAGACCAAAATAATTACGGATTCTACATGACTCGCTTTACATAAGAAGCTCGTACTTTTGAGTTCTTATCAGGTACCCGTCGGCATTTTTCGAAATAAAAACGTTATTAGTGTATTCATGTGATATATTTCATAATTTTTTCCCACCCTTAATTGTCCGGTGACACTCCTTAATGATCAAGCTCAACGTCTAATTCTAAGTCAATTTTTATTTAATTAAGTAACCGTCCTTGAACGTTGGATAACAGGATCATTTCCTTTACAGGGTAATGCCAACTGGCTGCTAAATTTGAAGATAACGTCAACTTTTCAAAATGATAACCCTCGAAGGCAACGGAAACATGGGTGTCCCGCAAGGGTCAGTTCAATGTTTGCAGCTGGTAGTCACCCTAACGGACGTGGGCGTAGGTGTGAACGTGACTGTGGGTGTTTGCGGCGAGCATGCGGTTCCCGCCCTCACTAGAAGGGGGTGAGCAGAATGGGGGTGGGGTGATGGGGAAGATAGGGTAGTAGCGAGGCAATTCACGGTATTATGAGAGGTCGCTAGGAAGACAAAGAAGCAGATAGGATACGTAATATAACTCGTAAAAAATCTTCTAGGCAGACCAGCCTCTTAAACAGGATAAAATATTTTGGGCTTTCAGAGGGCAGAAGTCTAAATTAGACAATGCCAAAATCTTTTAGAACGATGTTCGTTTTGAACGGAAAAAGGACAGATTGAGATTGTTCAGTTCAACAACTTTTGTCGCTGCAGCGACTACGACTGTGAGAATTTAAAGTTCGAGATCAGACGATGGTGGATTTTTGATACCAGCCATGTAGATAACTAGGTCAAATTCAGGATCTGGAGAATTTTAACGACCGGATTCTATGATAGGTAATTGTCCATGGTTTCTTGTCACTAACGGATCATGAACTTCGAGCGCTATTTCCTTGCTCATTCTTGACCACTGCTCTCACCTTACATACCCTCCCACCCACACATAAGCATGCATTTTACTACCACACTTAACGGGAGACCATTCAAGAGCTTATCCCGGCTGCAGCGGTTCCTCTATGAGCGAGATACCTGAGGACAAAATTCCTCAAACTGTCATGTAATTCTTCGTCTAATCTCTGTCTGTCTGTCTCTTTGTCTGTCTGTCTGTCTCTCTCTCTCTCCCTCTCTCTCTATGTCTCGCTCACTATTCCCCAGTAGGAGAGGAATACCACGTCCCACGATAAAAAAATCCTGCATTTACGGGAATAAAGAGCATAGCAGTTGACGCGCACGGAAACAGTAGACAATTAATCGAAGAACCGCAAGGTGTACCGCAAGGTCCAGTTCGGAAGCCGCACCGGGTGGATGTCCACGGTGGAGCACGTGAGTGTCGAGGTGGGCGTTTGCGGCGAGCGCGCGGTCAGCAGCAGCTGCAGAGGGCTGAGGGCTGTTTGGGACAGAAGGGGAGGGCGAGGGAGAAGGCGAAGGGAGGCGAGCTAATGTAACAGGAGGCTCCAGCAGGAAACATTGGAAAGCCAATGTAGTTTCGGAATATACCTCATCTGTTCATCGGACTCGCAGCTTCATTGAACTAAAATATATGAGGGTAATTATGAAGTGAGACATTGAAAAGTACTGAAACTCCAAGTGAGCATATTCCCGAAACAGACTAATGGTGATGGTAACAACACCGTATGCAGCGAGCGTTTAGTAAACGTTTTATGTATCGATCGTACAGATGTTTAAAGGTCGTGGGTGTGATCCCCGCCAGGTGGCCGAGATTCGGCTGACGAGTTTAATACAGCGCGTAGTGATATCGATAAATGGTGACTACTTTATGATTATTCATGAAGGGTGACTACTAATGTTTTTCCTTGGTTTCTCTGAACGCTTCGGCGCGCATAGGAAAGCAGCACTCTAGAAAACGCCCTGTCAACTGCGTTCGATGTTCCTTCACTATCGTATTCTCACTCCCATACTTAGAACCCAGCAATGGGTTGATTACTTACCTTCCTTTGGCCTATTCCTCCAAACTGGGAAACTTCCAATAATCATCGGAGGCTGTCATTGTCTGACACGGGCTGTGGAACCAGTAAAGAAGAACGTATTACTAGTGAAGAAGCGTTTGTCCGGTCAGTGGTCGTGGGATAGTGTTCTGGCGAGGACACATATTCTGTGTGCCCAACGCACTGCAGGGTAGAAAGATGGGAACTGAACAGAAGAGGAGGGAGTTGTGAGATTTGGTAGTAGGGGCACACTACACAAGTTGGTGTTAAGTTGGTGCAACCAAAAAGCATTAGAAACGAATTTGATTAATTAATAGATCGCATCACAAAGTTTCTGTTAACCGGACGCAAGTCTTATTGAGGCAAAACATGTATACACACAAGCCAAATTAATCGGACAAGACTGACACATCAAGTGAGCATCATTTTCAAAATATACTTCTTTTAATTGAAAATAAATATGTTATTTCCAATAAAGTTATTAAAAAAGAACGATCTGTTGAAAAAGGTAATTAGACTCATGTTTAGAATTAGTAACCAGGAATCTGTGACATTTAGTTGAATAAACCTAACTCTAGTAGTCTGAAATAAGTTGAGAACTATGATAGGACAAAGGATCTGTGAAAACGTCAAGTGTTGAAGTATATATGTGTATAAGCTGTGTTCAACCGTTTCATGAAACCAACTGGTATCAGAAGCCAACTACTGGTTGGTTGGTTGGTTGTTTAGTGATTCTGGGCGCGTCAACAGCTTCAGTCATTGGTCCCTAAAGTGTAGTGCTTTGGAGATGGCGTTGATCTTCCCGGTGTGCGGTGTAGTGCATGTTAGTGTGTGTGTAAGAGGAGAGGATAGGACAAGGAAGCGGCAGGAAAGATCGTGCGCAGTCCTTAGCCCGTTTGTTAGTATACTGCTCCAGCATTCGCCTGGTGTTGCTCGGAGAAATCACGGAAAACTACCGATCAGAACAGCCAGCAGCTAGACCATATAGCGATTGAATTCGACCTAGCTGAAAATCTAGTGTCAAAGATTCTACCGCCGTCAGAACTCGAACCTAGGACTTTCCGGTCCAGTCACTGCAGTGACATTAGTAGATGCACTGAGCTAACACTCCTCGTAGAACTATAAACCAACTAGTATCAGAAGTAGCTGGTGTGTTGAATACTCTGCTGCTGTCTCTGAATCTTTAGAAGGTCTTTGCCCTCAATGGATTTATTGGGCTATAGTAATAATAATAATAATAATAATAATAATAATAATAATAATAATAATAAATTCAATATGTATAGACGATATGTAATTAATATTAAAAAGGAAAGGGAGGAAACATTGGTGTCCCACAAGGTCCAGAGGTGTGGCCGCACCTGTCAGTGGCACCGCGGGCGAGCGAGAACGCAGGTCGTGGCACTGGGCGTTTGCGGCGAGAGGGTGGTCACAGCGCCCACCGCAGAGGCTAGGGAGACCCGCGGCGGTGCGGGCGAAGGGGAGAGGGCGGAGGTGCAACGACGCGGCCTCGTGTAAGAGGAGGCGCCTGCACTGCGCCACGCGCCGCCAGAAAGCGCGAGTGTCGAGTTGCGAGCCGCGCAGTGTAATTACGCTAATCACGGCGTGACCACAGCGCCGCCGCCATTGCGCTCCACGCCACGCGCCGAGACTTCGGGGCAGCGCCGGCAGATCGCGCGCGATAGAGAGACCCGGCGCTGGTCTTGAAGAGAAGACGCGCTCGAGGCACGGGGCGAAAACGGGAGACTTGTGAAGGGGTAATCTTAGGCACAAGCATGAAGATGAAATTATGAGCATTTGTCCTACACCTTCCCTTCCCCGATCTGTGAAAGAGTACTTTAATGAATCTGGAGATTACCCTTAACTGAACGTTTCTTCAATTCAATGTTTTAATGATTCAACTTCACGTAAATATCAGGTTCGATAACGTATAAAATTATTGTAATTGGAAACAATAATAACATGGGAAACTTTACAATCAATAACAATAATAATAATACAATTTATAAATAATACAATAACTGCAACAAGAACAATGATATCGAAAACAATATCACATATCTTGATCTGTGCGACAAAAATTCAGGAAGAGTTTGGTATGTTAGCATGTATTCTACTGATGACGTGATTAGATATGTGTATTATCTTTTCACAAAAAGTAAGTCGTATGTGAAGACCTCCTATAAAAATCTTTGGGAAACTCTGAATTACGCCAACAAGTACTGCAAGACAACGTCCAGAAGATTGCCATGTCCAAACTGGGATGTGGTTTTGATGGACTGAACTGGAGAATAGTGAGAAGCATGTTAAAATACTCTTCTGGTACATTGGGGTTAGCATATTAGTCTGCAGCTACCACCATGGAATGTCGGTATATCCAAAGAAGACAACTTCTTCTTAACCTCCAACTGTAACAGAGGCTCCAGCTGCAAATATCTGCAGGATTTCACTAAACGCGCTCCGAGACGGATCGCATCTAAAGAGGGGGTAGTGTAACGAATATTGCGTCATCTGCCGGCGCCACCACGAACTAGATGGTATGCGCGGATAGCGTCATCTGCCGGTGCCTTTCCGAACTAGATGGTTACGGGGTATGCGCGGATTGCGACATCAGCCGGCGGCCCCCGAACTAGATGGTCCGAGAGTGTTCGTGATATTTATCGCAAGTTCCAGAAAATTCTAGGCGGGCGCCAGCCAAGTATAAACAAAACACGGCCGCCGGCTGTGGGTCAGTCTAAAGTGGAAGCTGAACTGTGAAGTGTGTGCATCACGGTGAATAGCAGTGCAGTGGATTGTGCTAAGTGACGTGAACGGTGGCCAGCACCGTGCAGTGGAGTGTGATCAGTGCGTCGGACGATGGTCAGAGCTTAGGACTGTGTGACAGTGCAAAAGAAATGAACAGTGAAAATAAATAATGAAGAGGATTTTGGTAAAAATAAATAAAGAGAAACTGTGCAGTATTAGAAATAATCAAGCGAAGACTAACTGTACATAAATCAAGTATTTTAGCGTACCTTTAAGAAACAAAATAAACGTATTTGTTAAAATAATATCTGTATTTCAATTCACCACATAGAGTCGTTAAAAAGCGATACCCCTGAAAGATGCGAGGTGACTGCGCGATATCCCCTGCTAAGCGTATAATTTTCACAAACCAAACTTCCTTTCGTTCTCTGCGTTACTCGCGCTGTAAACTAACACCAGAAGCTATGGATTGCGTCGTTGTCTTGCACTTTTATTTGCAATAACGTTGGTATTTATGGACTGACTCATTTCAAATACGATGCAATAGCGGTATTTTAGAGAGGAGGCTACAGAAAAATGTTTGACAATGCTGAATTGTTTGTCTGGAAGATTCTCTATCAAAACATATTGTAAAAATTAATAATTAAATAAAAATTGCAGAATATGTAAAAATGGTTTTTTTAATATATGTAAATGTATATACTTTTGGGTAAAATATGTAAAAATATGTACTAAAAAATCGACGTTTTTTAGCACCAACCAATAGGAAACGTGAATATATCATTGATTCGACTTGGCAGAGTTACGTTACGAAAATATGTTATTATATAATTATCCGGATCCAAGTCGTAAGAATTCTCCTCCAGACAGTAGCTGAATTCAACCATGCTATCAAAAATTCTACAGTCAAAAATTCTCCACCGTTGAGATTCGAATCCTGTGACCCCCTTGTCACAATCGCTGACGTGACATCGACAACGTTAGCTGTTATGTGAGCTTAACTGGACGGTGTTAAAACCATTCCTTGACGACTGCCGCTATAGAAGGATTTTCCTAAGGATGAGCAAAAGTGACAGTTCGCGTAACAAGTGAACATCACACATAATTAAGAGTAGTATCCCTCCGCCGCGACAGCTGTTCAGCCACGCCTCTTCGTAAAGTATTTGGAAACATCAGTACACAGAAGTCCAAGAGTTTCGCTGAGGTATATGCACGTACGCGAGTCCAGGAAATATTTAAATTTAATTACGTATGTGAAAACTCTCTTCACATGCACTCACAATCAATAAAAGAAAACTGCCACGAATGTAAATAGAAAGAAAAATGATTTTAAGCCGGAAACACGTGCACCAGTAGGCATCTCGCATTCAAGTCTCGGTTTTAAAATAAACATAATATTTATAACACGAAAAGTAAATGCAATATAATGTTTATAGAAAAAAAGGAATTTTTACAGAAGAGCACGAAACACTGCACTTCCTAACTTCAATTATTTCTTGGGGCGCACTATATTTTTGTCGAACGAGGACATCACAAAAGGAAGCGTCGAAGCCATTTACAAGTTAGCCAACTGCAAACGAACGAATGCAGGAAGGGAGTCTAATGGGCTCGGGGGCACAACGACAACAAAACCTTCGGTTGTTTCCAGTACTAACTGTCATTTTGGCTCATCCTTAGGAAAATTGTTCTATACCTGCGTTGGCATGAGCCGCCAGTGATGACTCATTTTCATGCAAAAACCGCCAGCCTTCGGCGCATTCACTTCACGGACTTCAAGTCTCAGCCCCGCCCCCCGCCCCGCACGCTCCATGCCCCGAGCTCCTCGTCCCCACCTCTCTCACCCTACCCACCCCCCCGCTCGCCCCCCCCTCCCCCCGCCCGCCCCGCCTCGCCCCCGCCTCGCCCCCGCCCCCCGCCTCGCCCCCGCCTCGCCCCCGCCCGCCCCCGCCCGCCCCGCGACAGCCCGAGCCCCCGCCCCCAACCATTGTGGCAGCCGGGCGCTGTGCGTGCGGAGTTTATCGCACAGGAGCCGCTCCGGCGGAGGCGTACGGTTTCCCGCCTTTTCATCAATCGCGCACACAACACCACACAAGGCAGAACGAAGCGGTGGGGAAGCAAGGGGAAGGGGCGAAAGAGAGTGATGGAGAAGATTGGGAGGGCCACGACGGAGCGGAGGGGGCGGGGTAGGGAGCAGTAGGGCGGGAAGGAACGGATAGGAGCTGCTGAAACATGGAGAGTGGGGCGGAGCGGGGCCGGGTGTGGGTGTAGCAGAGTAGGAGAGGGGTGGGGCTCGGCGGAGTGGTGCGGGGTAAAGTGGGGGGGCGCAAGAGGAGAGGGACGGGTGTAGATGTAGCAGTGAAGAGAGAGGGTGGAGCTAGGCGAATCGCGGCAGAGCGGTCACAGCTTGAGCGGGACGGACTGTGAGCGATAGCTCAGTGCATCAACTCATGTCACAGCAGCGCCTCTGACCGGGAGATTCTAGGTTCCTACTCCCCACGGCGGCAGGATTTTTGACACTTTTCAGCTAGGTCGAATTCAGTCGTTGTCTCGAGGAGAACTCTAGCGGCGGCTGCTCTGATGAGTAGTTATCCGTGGTTTCTCCGATCAACACCAGGCGAATGTCGGAGCAGTACCCTACCGAACGGGCCACGGACCGTGCGCAATCTTTCCTTTCTCTTCCTTGTTATATCCTCTCCTATTACACACACACTTACACTAACATGCACTACGCTACCACATATTCCGGGAGACCGATAGGGAGCTGAGGTCTTGTCCCGGCTGGGGCGGTGCCACGCTGGTGCGAGAGTCCTGGTTAGGGGAAAACCCCACTGCCGACGGTTGATCGGCGCCGTATCTCGCCATCCATCGGCGGAAGATCACCACCATCTCCCAAGGAAAAAACATGCACTATAATTACGGGACTAATGTCCAAATCAGTTGATGCGCCCGGAAACACGAAAAAAATCAATCAATTGAGCGGGAAGGGGAGAGAAGGGAAATGGGGAGTGCAGTGGGGTGAAGGGAGAGGGGAGGAGTGGGGAGGGGCGGTGCGTGCCTTTACAGGCGACACCTGGCGAAGTTGTGTTGACGACCTTTTTTCCCAGCGGCCGACATTACAGGCGTTTCTGTGAAGAGCGAAAGTTTTTTTTGTTACGTGCAAGTGCACGGGTTAGTGGTGTGGTGGGAAGACAACAATAAGCTACGGGAGTAGATCGTTGAGAGGGTAACGATATTGTGGTGGATGACCGGAGAGAGGAATACAATATGGCAGGAAAGGTGAAAAGGAAAAAGAGAAAGAAGGAATCGAGAGGGTCAGGAATGTGTAAAATGGTAAAGGAAGAGTGAAGAGAGTTGATTGATTGATTGATTTATTCATGTTTCCGGGCGCGTCAACAGCTCTGGTCATTAGTCCCGTTAGTGTAGTGCATGCTTTTTTTATGGGAGATGGCGGTGATCCTTCCCCGCTGGACGGCGAGATCCGGCACCGACCTACCGTCGGCTAGTGGGGTTTCCCCCTAACCAGGACTGTGAAGAGAGTTGAAGTTAGATAGGGAGGAAATGAGGGGGAATATAAGGTTGGTTGATTGATTGATTAGAGATACCGGCCGAGTCATCTACTAAGATCATTAGTCCCGTAAGGGTAGTGTGCCTGTTTCCATTGTGGGAGGAGGCGGTGCTTTTCCCCGCTCGATGGCGAGATCCGGTCCCGACCAACGTTGACTTGCGGTGTAGCGTCGTGAATAAGGGCGACAGGATTCTCATATGCGTACATTTAATTTGTACATAGTATACAAGAATAGCATAGAATTTGTACAGAGCATGTATCGTCTAGATGTCGTTTGCGGAAAACAGATGATTCTCTAATAACAACCTTCACATGTTGATATAGCACCATGGTAATCTGTTGCCATGGTTGTCAGGCAGGACCGTCTCTCATAAAGGGTGAGAGAGCTAGTCTACGACGTCACAGCGGGGATTTTCGGCAGTCCGGTATCTGTCACGAACGAAGGACCGGCTCAGCTTAGGCTCCAAGCTCCCGTCTGGTCTTCCGGCAAGTCGGATGGTGTAGGCCTGTGAGATTAAGTATGTGTGTTTAAAGAGGGTTGGGGATACGACAAGAGGGGAAAAAAATCGCGCGCGAGCCGTGGCCCGTTTGTATAGACACTGCTCTGGCATTCGCCTGGTGTTGATTGGACAAAACCCGGAAAACTACCGATCAGAGCAGATGGCCACTAGAATTCTCCTTCAGATAGCGACTGAATTCAACTTTTCTATCCTAGGTGTCGAACCTAGGACATCTCGGTCACAGGCGCTGCTTAGCTGATGGAAGCCTGGTTTTGATTGGACAAAACCCGGAAAACTACCGATCAGAGCAGATGGCCACTAGAATTCTCCTTCAGATAGCGACTGAATTCAACTTTTCTATCCTAGGTGTCGAACCTAGGACATCTCGGTCACAGGCGCTGCTTAGCTGATGGAAGCCCTCAGTCACCTCTCCCAGTAGCAAGGGAGACAAGGATAAGAAAGGAGAATTATACGACTAGGAAAGTCTACGAAAAAATGAGTAACAGATTATCTCTTGTGACAATATTTTTTTTATTTTATTGTTTTATTTAACCATCCATCGACTTTTTGGCTCCGACTGTAGTTGTCAAAAACTTCACAATATTGCCCTTAATTCTTAAGTTGTATGTAGTATGTTGAAGGCCACCACTTCCAGATCGACTTAGAAATGAGAATAATAAATGTGACTGGGATTTCACTACCTAGTGTTCCAGGTGTTCAATAGCAAGTTACATTGCCACTTGATACCATAACTGGTGATTGGTTATAACAGGTGTAGTACTTCAATTAGTAAATGAACAGGTGATATATAATAATATTTTTATAATTCCTAGTGATTGAGATAATATTTTAATTTTGATGTGTTTAAAACATTTCTGATAATATTAAGGTGCTAATTACGTCGAGTTAGGTTTTCTTGTTTTCGAACACACTATGTATTGTCTTCGTATATTGAATTTTTCTCCACGTGTATGTCTTCATGGTCTTTCATATGTCATTTTTTTCAAATGCTTGGAAAATCAGAAGCATATTGCGTATAATGTCACCAAATAAATATGCTCCACCATCCACTTGTAGATCTGCACAGGAACAAGCAGTTTATTTCATGTTGCACATCTACAATAACCTTATTGTTGTTTGAATAAAAAAAATATGATCAGGGGAGAACAGTAAATTATAGTCTGAAGTATTATTTTAATGTCAGATAAGATACGGGAAATACGTTTTTAAATGGATGGATGATTATGAGAAGCTTGCATTAAATAATTATATCCCTTCAATTCATCTGCTTGCTCTGCCGTAACTTTTAATGGAGGGATTGTGGAAATACTAGGCGATGTTGATCAGCTACGGTATTGGTCTATTTTCGAATAATTTTTGTTAACAAAATTAATAGGAATGTGTGGTACACTGAACATTCTTATCCTCTTAGTGTCTCTAATTACTACTCAACAACTAGTCTTAAAAAAAAAAAGAGCAAGACATTACTTAATGATTTAAAATTGAGGGATACATTGCAATAAGAAAATAAATCTCCGGCTTTAATAATAGAGGTGTAGAACAGGTCCGAAAATATATTTGAACTTTGAAATTTTGAAAATTTTATAGGCTTTAATCAAAATGAGAATTAAACCATTTTTATAAATGCACTTTCTTCTATTCTCCCAACAACTTTAAGGAAAACATTGCATCCATGTTTCTGAAAATTTTGAAAATGCCACAGAAACCTCTCATAAAATGCCCTAAAAATTAAAATTACTTAATGATCACCACAAAGTTAGATATTAATCTTGACATATTTAACAAGTTTCAGTTCAGAAACGTTTAATTTAACAGTGTTTTGCCCAACACAACCATGCATCCATCCATCCATCCATTCATTCATCGGTAGTACACACAAATCGATTTTCTGTTACAAATGACGTGTATCATAGTCATCTTCATTAACATTAATCATCTTTGGAACAGGACAAATAGATATGAATCCTGGCGTGTATGGTAAGTTACCACTAAAAACGCAGTTGACGCATTTTACGACTGTAAGTTCGATATCGTGTTGTTGAGGTGCTCACATTACTTTTCCTTCCTTTAATATATGGAAGTAAAGTAAAACCGTGGAATGAATGGTGAGTTGTATTTTGCCTATTCTAACAGAAAAATGCATTCCCGCAAAAATTGGGAATTAACATTACCTTTGCTGTCTGTGTTTTAATGGAAAATGTCAGTAAGTTTCTAATGTTTTTCCTTCTTTAATCTCCTCGAAATTTAACCAGCACGTGTTTCTAAGATAATCCAATTGTCATTTGCTTGTTTGACTTTTTCATTAAGTTTCAAAGAAATCGGTACCCCCTTAATTTTACACGCACTTCAAAAAATTCCATTTAAGATCTATTTTAATAATCCTTTTTCTCTCTCTCCTTTATAATTTGGCTACAATGCTTATCGCGTTTTAATTTGTTTGTCGCAACTTTTGAACTGACGCGTCATCCTTCGTCTTGATATTCAGTGAGACATTTGTTTTTTAAATTAGTTGTGGTTTTTGATACGCCTTTTTATTCACTGCATATCTCATAGAACTCAAACTTTGCTAAGCCCTGTCCTTTTAATAGAGTTACTAAAAAGACTACTAAAACGTGAACGCTTGTTGGCATTTTACATATCTGTTTCATCTTTAAATTTATATTTTTTCTCATCCATGTCATATTTCTACAGTTTCGTAGTTCACTGCACTCTGACGTGCTCATAGTGCTCTCAACTTCCTACCTCAACTCAACTCATTGTACCTTTCATCACACTCTCGTCTCTCGCTAGTTTCCTGCAACTACAACTTTTTGTCTGAACTTTTCATAACTCTCTTGAACTCCTGAGTTTTACTGGAGATCTTCTCAATGCTTCTCCTTAGCTTGTCAGGGGTATGACGTCCCTAGGGAAGTGAACAAATGTTCCATTAGAAAACCTGGGGCATTGAGTACCTGTCATCTCTAAATCAAGACGAATAAATTGAAAAAAGAAACGAAAAATGTAGTAAGTTACGTAATCTGGGAGAAATAATCAGTAGAGTTGAGATTTTTATGTACTTACGTATTTTTGTCGTATGTTCAGATCTCAAAATTGTGATTGTCATGAGTCATGGCAATCAGTATTTTGAACAGTATACAAACTTTTTATTACACATTTTTTACATGTATTTTTTTTATTTTTGTACTTTGTACTGCATATATAGTTTACATATTTCACACATTTTAACTTTCGTCTGCACTGCTTGTATGTTGCGACTAATGCGTGTGAGTGCTAAGAATTTATCTTTGTTTGGAAAGTATCGTCGTGATTTTCCATATTTACTCATAAACCCAATTTACCGACACGTGTTGGCTGTAGCAGGCGTGTAGCACTACGAAGACAATGCTTCTGGGATTGTTTGGGGGTTATCCAGCATTGAGTTCCAATGTTTGTATGATGGTTATTCCTTTAAAGTTTCTAAAGTATTAAGAAGTGCTTTAAAAAGTAATTCAGTAGTTCAAGCAATACTTATATTCAAAAATTATTTTATAATGATTTGTTAACGTAATTTCAAATTGTGAGCAATTATTTTGTTAATACATTAGAAAATAAGATATTTTGATATTACGTGTTATATCCCTTTTTACATACTTATTACATATTCTTATTATTTTCAACACATATTTATTTACATATTTTGCCGTTCCATACTACATATTTTCTGGTCACTAGTAATCAGTCTTCAGATGTAAAATTTGTTTTTGTATTATATTCCCAAATAGAATAATAATTAAAGCAATGGAGATTGTTAATTAACATTTTTAAGAAACAACCTGGCATGGTATAATACTTTTAATGAGGTGAACAGAATAACCCTCAAGCTTTTATTTATTTATTTATTTATTTTTATTTATTTATTTTTATCATTATCTGGCAATGTATTGTAAAATAATGTTCATGTATGGTATGTGTTTTTCTTTTGTAGTGAGCTGTTGACATTGACACTTGATAAATATGATTACTATGTTGCGTGTTAAAGTTATAGATATTTGTATTTGCTGAAAATATATTACCACCCTTCAGTAGGTATTTTTTTTAAAAAAAACACTAATTCGAAAATGAAGAGAGAGAAAAATAGCGGAATTCCTAGTTTAATAATGAGAGGTTTACAAGCATGAAGTATATCAGAATACGGAGTATGTTTTCTTGGAAAACAGCCAAAGTTGGAGAGTTGACAAAGGGCCATGACGAAAACGTCAAGAAATCTTTCCTCACTGCTAAGTCAACATTGTTGATATTTTTTTCCTGAAGCCCCATGCCCAACGTAGGTGTCATACATCGTTTTTGCTGACAGCGGACAAAGTGGCAGCGCTTTAGGCCAAAAAACAGAATGTTTTTAAATTCTACAAATCAACATCAACAAAACCTGCGCCCTTGAAAGAGATCTTACTTTGATATAACTGTATAACATGATCATAATTGCAAGGGTTGTAAGCATGTTAAAATTTTCGGTAGTGCCACGGTCTTTATGAAACGATGAAGTAATAATGGATATTAATACACGAGTGTGATATTACGGCACGAACGAGGTACGAGCGAGTATCGTAAACTTCACACGAGTGTATCCACTACATGGAGTTTTATACGGTACTTTTTATACGACTTTTATAAGTTTAACTTTTACATTGAATCGTTTCGTGGCAGTTGACGTGCAGGATTCAGCCAAGGCCACATAGCGGACAGCTACCCTACCTGCCGCAGGTGGCCTTGGTTCACCAGTGCGAGAGAATACAAAAGTTGCTCTTACAATAATTCCGAGGTCACCATTTTCACTTTTTCTCTTATTTTTAAAGGTGCCAACTCCTTTGATTCACTAGACATTTCAAACTAAAGAATTGGCCGGTTTTAAAGAACAAACACAAGGCAGCAACATATAACACAATAACTTGTGTTCTGATCTTAACGTCAGTCAAATGTTCCCTCTACCACTACCACTGCGCTAGTCAAATACGATCAAAGTGAAATAAAGATCCAATTTATTTTATATAATACTCCACATATAAATTACTGATAATAAACGAAATTGAAACTAATAAACATAGTATAACATTAAATGCAATATTAATGTACATGATCAAACAAAACACTTACTAGAAAGATTCTCAATGATTAATAAAGTGGCCATACTTGGTTTGTAAACTTCTCTGTGATTGGTCAAGAATCTGTATCATAATGAAATCTGTATTGTAATAAGTATCATTATGCAACGGGTTGGTGACATCAAATTACAGAATTATACAATAGGAGTGGAAAAACAAATAGTTCAGAGCCGAGGACGACGCAATGTTGTATGGAGCACTGTCATTAACTGGATTCCTTTAGATTTACGCCGTGCGATGCTATTGCTTTGAGTCAGGCAAACAAAACGACCACCGTTCTAGGTCATCACAGACACTGTCGGGAAAAGACTTGAGAGGTTTAATTACGAACTGTCGTGTTACCGACCCTTAACCGTCAACATCTCCTCAACGCCTGCAAATTTACAAATAACACAGCGTGCTTAATAAAACTTCATTAATACTTCCTTAGCGAGTTCAAAGCATTTGAGTCATTACTTCTCTCAGGTTTTAATCGACCCGCCAATAGTGATATTGCGTTATACTCTGAAGTGAATGACGAGTTCCTCAATGGGCGATAGTTTAAGCCTAAAATAACGAACCAACTCCCGTAAGACAATATAAAAATAATGAAACTGCAAAATAAAACAAACAAAAACTGTAATGAACTGTAACAAAAGAAACTAATGGGAAGCTACTTCAGACCAATGATGTATATAGCTCGTGGGCTGCAATAGCACAAATGCAGTAGTGCACAAAAATACCAATTTTGAGTTATCGCACTCTCCAGAATAACAGATTGGTCTACCTTCCAGCAGCAACTTGTACCTGTTACAACAAAAAGGTGGAAGAAGAAAAATTAAGGACGATGGAAGAGGAAAGAAGGAAAAGGGAAGAGAGGGAAGAATCTCTCTACCAGCAGCAAAGAGAAAGTTTGGCGTTAAATTTGTTTTCACATTACTTTATGTTTCTCGGTATTTTCATCACCTACAGGGAGTAAGTAAAAAATGCATTTTCATTACTAAGCCCAAACTTTATATTTTCAAATTTTCGTGTTGTTTTCAGTACTATGAAACAAAATTACTATTGCAAAAGCTCCATAGTATTCCAGAAACAATGAAAAATTAAACAATTTACTCTATTTTTTAGAAATAGAAATGATACTTTGAAGTGCTGGCGTTGTGTAAAAATAGCAATACTTTGCTAATACTTCAAAAAAAGGATTTGAATCAATTTGACGTTTTATTTTGTATCCCATTTAAAATGCATATTAAGTCCAGACATTACCATGACCATGATATGGATATGTAAGTTTTTCAATATTAAAAAACAAATGTAAATTTTCTTAAAGGAAATAAAAATGAAACAAGAAAGGGAATTATTTACCACAAATACTATGTCACACAAATTGGTTGTCCTACACACCAAGAAATACTCTATAAAGCAATTCATTTAAAAATGTAAATTCAAAATGTACCCAATTTTCTTGGAAATATTCCAAAACAATATTTCAACCAAATATTTCTATGCCATGAAATTGCAATAATTTCGAAATTTAAAGATATTAACCACCGAAAAAAAAATAATTAGGACTTGGCTTTGATAAATTAATATAACACAAGAATCACACAAATTCGTCTGTGTGCAACAAGTGTCATTAAAATCACATCGTTTTTAATCGACCTGTTTTGAAAAATGAGCTATTGAATGTTGGGTTGAAAAATTAATATTTGAAATTATTTTTCGTCAACTTGTGACATGAAAAATATATTTCAATTTAAACAATATTGTACACTGTTTGCTTTAAGGTTTGTTTTAACCACACATTGAACTAAAAATACAAGAATGAAAAGCAGAGAGATATCCTCTGGTACATAATGTCAACTATTATATAGTACAGTCATTCAAACTTTGCTAAAAAGAGATTATTAAAAATGTGGCATTTTAAATTTTTCTACTCTTTACTCATGTGATGGTTGGTACTTAAATTATTAAAATTATTGAACGAACTTCATAATGAAGTAAAAAAAACTTATATGAAAAATAAACTGATAAAAAGTATAACACAGTAAACACACAAATAGATAATTTTGTTTATCGATTAACATTTCATGGAAAAATGAATTCTTTTATTATATTGCAGCAAGTCCAAGTGGAATTAGAGCACAAAATTCACCCACTCTCCGAAAATGATTCTATTCTAGGGCACTAGGCAGCTAATAAAAAAATATCACTCATTATATATACTTATTATTTAAATATCACTTATTATTTATATATACAATCTACAAATATAAAATGTATATTTACCTCTCTGTATGATGATTCAAATCACCCTTCACAAGATCCAAAACCCTTAGCGCTGTGGATTTGGATAGACGAAATCTCGTTAAAAACTCATCATCGTATTCGTTCAATAAATCGGGCCTGGAACGAAACCACCTTCGTTTTCGCGAAGACAGATACACCCGGAACAAGAATTCGTCATAGCTATCCGAAAACTCCATTGCTACAGAATGCTATACAGCTAATACAACTAGTAGTACACGCGTTCTCACTGCTGCTTCCACTTTTGAGGTTATTTCACGTTATTCACTGAATATCTCCGCAAAAACAGTGGAATAGTTTATCATCAGTTTATTCCATGAATAAGCACTATTTGAATTTCGTACAACCGGTTTTTCCTTTATCCATGGAATAAAATTTATCTCTGCTTTATTCCGAGTTCGTACAAGTGGCCCTTATTCTTATTGTTTGGTGGATAACGAAGGTGAGTTTGACAGCGAAGTTATCCAATCGGAAGCTTGTATTTTTAATAACGCAAAGTCCAATATGATTTTTAAAGACTATTAATGGTTTGAAAATGTTGATTACATTGTCTATACTTGTGAAGAATAAAAAATTTCATGTTCTCCTTTTCATTGAAATGTCCTCCTTTGTTGGTAAAATGTCCTCCGCTGAACAAAAAGAGTCTGGTAACCCTGAGTATAGTTTTTCACCAACAAATGGCAGAAGTGTGAATGCAAGAATGATACTGTAATGATTTACACGATCCCCAATGGTATGCATTTGCATGATAAACGGTTCAAAACATTTACAGCAAAGACGCCATAGTAAAAACAATAAAACCGAGTAAAGAAGAGAACAAAGCGAACCGATGCTTGTGCGAGTTTGGACTATAAACATTAGATCCGGCTATGATTTAGAAACATTTTGAAAGTTATCCCAGTGAAATCGCGTCAGGCAAAAAAAAGTTATTGAAATTTTCATATTTTGCATGTTTGTATTAAGGAAAAATATTAATGGAGTCCATTGTTGGAGCGATGAAACGCATATAAAGAAGAGGTTTTTCGTATACTGCAAGAAAACGCGATAACATATCGAATTCAGACTTTCGGGAGGTAAAACAAGAAAATTAGCTGCATCAGATAAAATTTACCCCATTTAAATATCTTGACGGGAAGTATCGAAATTTTAATAACACAGGTAAATTAATTCAAGCAAGACGAAGCGATTAGCGAACAAATGCAGTGCGTTCCATTTCACAGTCAAAAACGGAAAACAGGGAAAATAAAAGGATTTTGACAAAAGAAAACAAGAGGAGAACATCAAATTTTAGGAAATTGCCGGGAGAATTTTATCAAAACCAAAACGAGAATAATGTGTTTCGGAAAACGTTAGAAATTAAATATTTTAAGAGAACCAAGGTGACGCGATCGTCAGTTATCGAGCGATCGGGAAAAGTGCTGAAGCAAGGATAACAATGCTAGGTTGAACAAGATTCGTCAGAATGTGTCTGGACTCGGTGAGAGTAGGATGTATGTTCGCGTAGGCGATTCTTAAAAATTTTTGTAAAGTGCGGAAGTTACGAGCATCATCCGATATAGTAACCGGAAATATTTTAAGTACGGTGTGTAACAGTCGTGGAAGGAGAATTTCGTAAAAAGGAAAGGGAATTTTTTTGGAACTATTCCGAAATTCGGCAACGCCCACTGGACTTGCGAGAGCGAGCGGCGGTACGAGAAGTTTTGCAACGGTGGGGAGCGCGACGTTGCATGAATAATAAGAGGCGCGAAATTTAATTCGGAACTCGGTGAAATTTAACAATTTGGAGGGTTTATAAAAAATAAGATGGCAGCGTGAACTCCGACAGCATGAGTCAACTGTGGTGCGTGTGAGTGTCCCGGATATGATGGCGAGAAGGGAAGGCGCTGTTGGGCGTGAGTAATCACCCCCAGACACGCAGATTCATCGCGGAGGCAACAGTATACGTGAGCCAAAGCATTTTGACATTTGTTTGTTTAGTTTTGATGGAAGAAAGCTCTGTCGAAGACCAAGCCGTGTAATTGGTAGATTTTAAGACGGAAAATCTCGACAGAATGCATTCTGGGGTTTATGTATATGCGTGAATGGTATTTGTTTGTTTTTTTTGTTTGTAAATAGTTTGTGTGAACGAAAGAGTATTTATATATCTATGTATTGTTTATTGAGGGAGGAGAAGTGTTTATTTTGTTGTTGTTTTTGATGCTGGGTTGTATTGATGTGTGCCGTCAGAGGTACCATTGCCGTTGCGGCACTAAATAGTGGAAATTGAAAAGAACTTGATAACGAAGGCAATTGAATAAACTTCATGGCCATTTTGGGGGGGTCATGATTCGGAAAATCAATGTGTTTTTCACCATCATTTACGTAGTATTAGACTGATCCACGCGCGTGAGCGCAGTACCTTGCTCGCGTCTGTACAGACGCACCGCAGACCACGCCCAGGTGAGTGAAAGGACCAGGTAAGCTAGCAGAGGGGCAATTGTGAGTAGAAAAAGGGGGAAAGTTATCATATGTGGCAACCCAACGCGAGGCTAATGTTTATTGGTTTGTTTGTAAGAAGGGCTAGAGCAGGGCAAATAGAATAGATAAAAGAAGTAAGGAGGAGAGAGAACCTATTATAGTGGCGGCCCAACGGTGGGGCTGTGATTAATAGGGCCTATTTATAGATGTATAAGTAGCTAGAAAGGGAGGGTTCCGGACCCGTTACAATACAATAAATACAAAGTGAAAACTTCGAACTCATTTATCTCCACATTTGATTTTTTGAGTTGGACACTGTATCAGCTCAAGAACGACATATATCATTGCTTCAGTCTAGGCAATATTTATTTACAATTGGCGTAGAAAGTCCTGTTCAATGTTTCTATATCATTATGTAAGAAGATAACTGCAAGAAGTAGTCATTCTTAGTACGTAATATCTCTGCATCAACTATCAGTCCATTATTTTCATTTCTCGAAGCTGCAAATATTAAGTGAACGATTGCTTTTATTTTCCATCTAAAAAGCCTATAATTAATAAAATTGGAGCAATTCACATTTTCTTAGAGATGAAAATGTCTCAACATGTCATGGGTTTTTGAAAAATATTGCTAAAAAAATATTTTCACTTTAGTTTTTAATATTGAGATATACCATATATCCGAAACGAAATTTCTGCACGACACAATCGTGACCACAAGCCTTTGATGACGTTAGAACTCGAAATTGGAAATAAACCCTAACATTTGCTATTTTAAACAAAGAATATGTTAGACCTAGTTATGTTAGTGGAAATCAAACGAAAATATTATCCTGTTTCATATCAATATTCATAATTATATTCATACCAATATAATTTAAACATATCAATATTTCATTTTCATATCAATATTATCAAATTTCAGAACCCACATGTGTTTGAGACTGAAAGGGACAATAAATACTGAACATTGAGTAGTAACACTAACGATTAGAAAACAGTCATAATATAGGAAGAATTGTATATTAGAATACAAATATTTCTTATGTTTTGTTAAATGCTGTAACCAAAGGAAAGTAGATGGTCATTTGTGACAAGTTTCAATACCAGTGAAGATATAAGATCAAGTTAAATGACTAACAATAAACAATAAAGATACTAGGACAAAAATTTTGAAAAACAAATGGAAGGGAACAAGTACTATTTTGTCTGGGAGCCTTTTTCATCAGAACGAAGTGAGAGAGGATAATCGAGGCATGTCGAATTGAAAATAGATTCCGCGTTAGTGATACAAGAGTTCCTGATTGTTGATATAGAGAAATGTTAAATAATTCATATTCCGTATCCAGTGATATTTATTGGTGAGATAACTTTGCTGATGGAATAAAGTTAAATTTATTTTTGAAATTGTTTTATTCTTATCAAGTGACGAAATTTATTCAGTGTTACAACTCTGAAAAAGGGAGGGGAACCTAAGGCGAGTACAAGTCGCTATAGAAATCTCCCTCGGGACATTTTTGACTTTGGGTTCATAGTAATTAGTCTCAATAAGTTTCAAAATTTGGATTTTTAATGTTATTATAGTTTTGTTCTTTTAAATAGAAAAATATGCTCTTCCGTAATTGTTTGGGTAGGCAGTCATTTAAATTCACAGAAAGAAGTTGTTTATTTATTTTACGTCAAAAAACAGTTAAAAACTGCGTTTGACGTGCTATGGGGAAAAGTGAATTGTGTGCACATTTTCTGCCGCGACAACAAAGTTAATAGTACAGAATATTGGTAATACAATATTCTGTAATACAATATTCGGTAATACAATATTGGTAATTTAAGTAGTATATGACTTAGTGTAGGGATCACAGAATTTTGAAAATGTGCACACAATTCACTTTTCCCCATAGCACGTCATACGCAGTTTTTAACTGTTTTTTTGACGTAAAATAAATAAAAATAAATAAATAAATAAATAAATAAGTTGCATCCAGAAAGAAGAGTCCTCGAAGGATCCAGAGATTTTATGGAACTGCGATTCCATCGTCACAAATTTCGGGTCATCGGCATGCAAATTCAGAATTTGTAATCCATAAACTTTTAAAATGTAACATTGATTTTTAAGAGAAAAGGACTTATCAAATTGTACACATTTTAATTCGAACAAAGGCATGCTAAAACCATTTAAGGAGTTCTGTATAAATTGAAGTAAATAAACTGAAGCTGGTATCAAAAGTAATTAAAATTTTTTAACGTAATACTAAAGAGCATTACATTGAAAGTTGCATTTTTGGCGAAAAATTTCCAACAATTAGAAAGAATCAAATGAACTCCCTTTATATTAAAAGTTGGTGACATGTCACAACTTTGAAAAGATTACTTCCATGTTTCAAAAAATATTGCATATGATTTATTGAAAAAGGTTCATATAGTAATGAATTCAGCCAATAAATATTCAATATTTTTATTTATATTATTTACTTATTTATTTATTTTACGTACAAAACCGTTAAGACATGTGTGGCGTGCCATGGGGAGAAGTAAAATTCTGTACAAGTTTTCAAAATTCTGCGATACCTATCCTATGTCATATACTATTTGAATTTTGAATAGAGAAAGGAAATGAGCGTTTTTTGCAAGGATTGTTAACAAAATATTCCCTCCGATGTATTAAAATCTATTTTCATGGGTAAATCAGCAATACATTTGGGCTCTTATCCCTCATCATGCCCTGCGTGAAGGAAAAATTACTTCCTACCGCGACAACATGGAAAATGATAATTAGAAGAAATATATTTCCCACGAAATTCTAAAAGACGTGCACAGATAATGAAGTTACATTTATGTCCAGAAGCAAAACAAGGGGCCTCCTCAGCATTTTCTCAAAGGATCAGGGAAACTGGACGAAAAACCTGATCGAGATCGAGATGGATCATTGACCCCGAGGCTGCGGTACAATTCTTGTTACAGATTGTTTACATTTACACAGTCCAAATGGTAAATAATACATTAAACAATACTGTTAAAACTAATGTCACTTTCCTTCTGATGCTTAGTATAGTCTCTAATTGTATAGAAACAGTTATGCAGCAAAAACGATTTCACTTTGGATTTAAACTTTTCTGTCGATTTTTTTACGTTTAATGTCATTAGGCAAAGTGTTGTAAAATAATGTGCATGTATTGTAAGTGACGTTTTTGTAATGAGCTGTTGAGACTGTCACCTGATGAATATGATTACTACGCCGAGTGTTCTAGTTATAGACATCGGTGTTTTCTGAAAATACATTCCCGCTTTTAAGCAAGTCATTTTTGACAAAAACCATACATTCGAAAATCAACAGAACATAAACATTCAACAAAATCAACAGTGTTATCTACGGTTTTTCAAAGAACAAAATATACTCTGCAGCTCTTTTTGCTCGAGGCCTGTAGATACAAAGCAATATCATCTTTAGTGAAGGAAGATGTACAACAAAAATTTTGAAAATATTTTCAACGGAATTCACCTTTAATTTCGTCAAGGAGATAGAATCGATATTATATCTAACGTAAATACAAGAACCTCCATATGTAGGACCTTTATGCGATTCCCTCTCTCCATAATAAAAACCTGCAAGATAAACGTTTGGAATGAGGAAAATGCTAAATTTATTAAGAGATCACCAATGTTCTGTAAAACAAAGAACATCCAGTTGATTTAAATCGCTCTGTAGAGCTGCTTCGATAAACTCACTTTTATTTGAAAGGGATTGAACATTATGGAACAATATTTTTATCTGTGGCACATGGATGTTTTTTCTGCTGCATCTGATTGTAGTTGCTATTTACTCCATTTTTACCTCGAGTACGTGCTCGAAGGTTGTAAAATGTCCAGCAGTGATAGGTTGTTAGGAAATTGGGGCATCAGGTGTACTATACTTGGGTTTCTCTAATGTGGCATCTGAGGGTATTATTTTCAAGATTGAACAAGACACTTTTGGGCCTTTCGTCGGTCCTGCCGCTTACATCGCTTGATCTGCAGCACTGCTTGATACGGTCGTGACAATGCGACATCTTGCTGCAGGACTAAGAAAGACGCAGAAAGCCGTGCCGTATTCCATCTTCATGATAATACCGCCAGATGCCACATTAAATAAAGTATAGATGAAATGGTAGAGGGGATTGGGGGAAACGGTAGTAGGATCAGACGAGAAGGTAAGAGGGTTCGAATATCCTTGAAACCAATCCTTTCTAATAGAATACGTTTTCAGAACTATTCGAGTCTGAATTAGACTGTTCTTCAACCCACGTAAGTCTCGTTAAGACAATGGATGTTGATTAGTAGGGCATTGACAAGAATAAGTGATTTATTCAATATAGATAAATAAATTAAACATTTCAAAAAGGTTTCATCAACAATAAACGCGATACTTCATTGAAAACATTTCAATATAGAGCTCTGCATATTTTATTCAGCTTCAAGAATGCAGCAAAGATGTCATTTTAATAAGGATTCAGAAATTATCTACATAATTCCTCGCCATATGGTTCACGTTTTTTGAATTAGACATACTCTTTGTGTAAAATATGACCATAAATATAAAGTAATTATTAGTTACAGTTCTCTCAATGAAAGCTACATATTTGCATTTTTCGTCTTTCTAAAAGTGTTTCGTCAGTAAACGTCATTTTATCTTCTGCAGTTATTGTTTATTACACTATATATACAAAATATACAAAATATTACGTCTGAAATTGTCTATCAATAACATATATTTTTCTTACAATTTTTACCTAAAACAGGGCTGTACAGAATAAAACTAATTAGGCGACAATTCTCTGTGAAAAATGGTTTTGATTGAAGGATAATTTATTGAAGTTGCTGTTGACACTTTCATTGGAGAAGTTGTGTACATTAGCAAGGGTAATAAATCATCAGTAATCAATCAGTATCAGTCAAAATCAGTAATAAATAGTAGAGATTCCATTAAAAGGATGAATGATGCTCCAATGATAAATTTGAATGAGGAAGAACGAGAGCGGGTTATATTTTCACAGCGGACTTCATGTGTTTCTTCTCAAGCTCACTGCATTAATGAATATTAGTTCAAATTATGAAAAAATATCAATGTTCAGTAGAAGTTTACGCGAATTGGCCTCTCCCAATTTACTTCTTACTTTCATTACCACCAAGGAGAATTTAAAATATAGTTATTATATATTTGGAAAAAAATGTAGCAGAAAACAATTTATCTCCTACAAAAATTTACGAAACTCTTATGAGCTCCCTTAGATCTAGAACACCATCTGTCTACCACCTGTCTCGCCAGTTGTCAACAAACACTAAAAAAATCCTTATTAATGTCTCTCGATGGAACGGTCTGTAGAGCAGCAGTAAATAATTTAAAGCACTGACAGCAAGAGAACGAGAGACAACACACAACAGCTATAAATAGAGGCAGAACGCGCCTTCGCTGGCAAAGCTTATCGACAACGCCGCTAGGAGCGCTAGTGACGGGTGGCGGCGTGGCGGTGGGGGTCGAGAGAAAGACAGACGGGCCGCGCGGGCGGGCGAAATCGAATTTTCGAGAGAGTCGTGAGCGAAGCGGACGCGAAATCTGGCGGCCCGCAGCCGCAAAACTGTGCTGCAACGTCGTTACGCGCCGTTCAGATGCGAATTTGCGCCGCGAAAATTCCATTTGAGAGGCGGCTGCGGAGGAGGAACGGGCGCGAAGCTTACCCTTTGGCACGGAGCTCGTTCGAACCCCTGAAAGAAACGACGAGAAGGGGTGCTCAATCACCCTTGTTAGACCACAGGTGGCTATTAGATTGGTTTGGGTTTTTTTTTCGTGTTTCCGGGCGCGTCAACTGCTTTGGTCATCATTCCCGTTAGTGCAGTGCATGTTTGTTTCTCGGGAGATGGCGGTGGTCTTCCCCAGCTGGATGGCGAGATCCGGCGCCGACCTACCGTCGGCTAGTGGGGTTTCCCCCTAACCAGGACTCTCCCACCAGCGGGGCACCGCCCCAGCCGGGACAAGCTCTAAGCTCCCGACCGGTCTTCCGGAAAATGTGGTAGTGTAGTACATGTTCGTGTAAATGTGTGTGTAAGGGGAGATGATAGGACAGGGAAGAGGAAGGACAGATCGCGCGCGGTTCGTGGCCCGTTTCATAGGGTACTGCTCCGGCATTCGCCTGGCGTTGATCGGAGAAACCACGGAAAACTACCGATCAGAGCAGGCGGCCGCTAGAAGTCTCCTCCAGACAGTGACTGAATTCGACCTAGCTGAAAAGCTAGTGTCGAAAATCCTACCGCCATCAGGACTCGAACCTAGGACCTCCCGGTCAGATGCGCTGCAGTGACATGAATTGATGCACTGAGCTGCCGCTCCCGGTGTGGCTATTAGAGTTATGTGATAACTGGAAAGGGAAATAATGGAATTGTTCCACATTTAGCATTTCTGTGAAAAAACAAAAATCACACTACAAATAACCTCCCTCAATTGTTCAAAAAGGATATTTGAAGCGAACCGCTATAGATGTAGTATCCACTCAACATAACTTTTTTATTTATGAATTTTCAATTATTCTGAATTTAAAAATCATTTTTATTTGTTTATTTAGAGTTATTTCTCGTATTCAATCTCCCCCTTGGGGTGTCTCACTGACTTCATTCGCTGAAAAGCACCTTTTTAAAAATTCTCATTGGGAATATTAATCGTTCTCAAAGAATTTTAATTTTAGAATACATAATTGTTCAATACTTTGCTTTTTTAAGAACCATAAAATTCTACGCTACACTTTGAAGGAAACGCTCAATTTCTTCACCGTTCACTTATTTAATAAACAGAAATTAGGAATACACCTTCAACTGCGCTCGGCAGATTCAGCGCTCGCCATGTAATTGCCGGAGGAATGTCCATACAGCAATGATTGTTTTGAAGACATTTTGAACTTCACAAAAATATTTGTAGGCAAATATTACTTACTGAGATACTGGCTTTGAAACGCACAACTGTAACTATGATCAAATATGAAAATACATGATTCATGTACCTTCTGCGTTTTTCATTTCAAGACTTCACTTCGGTTACAAGGTCGAGAATGGTTATAATACTAACTCAACTATTCCGCACGTTGTAAATAATTACTATAACGGTCGCATATCACTGCCATTCCAGAAACCGGAGAATTCTAATTTAGGGTCCCGGTGGGCCTAACAACAAATTGCAAAGTAATTGAAAGAATACATTTTGTAAATTATTGCTACATGTACTAGAAACATGTAAAAAACATTTTCTGCTAGTTTGTGTTCAGATATCGGGTGTTCAACCAACTGTGGGCCACTCTCGAATCTTCTATATGTAAATACAATTTTTTTAAACTATGCGTAATTGTGGGGCAAGCACTGTACAGAATTCATTCATAATATTTTTATTTTTCGAGTAATTTAATTATGTTTTAATTTTTTAAATGGAACTATAATTTTTCTCCCTAGCTTTGGATATTTCTTAAAAAGAACACAATGACGTGTAATTTTATATCTTTTGACAGTAACATAATACTTCCTGATATGTGATTTTAAATTCAATCATCAAATTTCCTTCCTAACAAAAAAAAAAAAAAAAAAAAGCGCCCGTAACAGCCTTGGCGGCAGAAAGCTATCTTCTCCAAAGATGACAGTTGTAATGGCTGCTACAGGAAATTGTTGTCTGTTTAATTTAAAATTTCATGCCAGAAGATTTAATTTTATACTCAAATTATTAACAAAATACTAAAATAAGAAACATCATTGTATTCCTCTTTTTATAATCTATTCAATGCTAGGGTAAAAAACACATAATTTTATTTAAAAAATGAAGGACTATTTAATTTTTCGAAGACTAAAAATATTTCAAACAATACCTCGAAAGCATATTACTTGCTCCGTGAATCCACATTGTTCAGCGAAAACTGTCCTTCAGATATTGTGAACCATTTCTAAGTTGTGAGGTGGCCCGTAGTTGGTGGGACATTCTGTATTTATTGAACATTTGGACTTGCGTTTCTCTCCATGGAGATACAGACGATCATGTCTGTTTTGCTCTATTCGTTTTTTATTTATTCTATTGAAAAAAAAACAACTAAAAAGTTCAGTGCAGCTGCAATAGCACGTACCGTCTCACATTATTTGTAACTTCTCCGCAATATTATACTACTAGATGAGCGTGCAAAAGAGTTTTCAACCAGAAATTTTGTTTCCGCGCCGAGAAGGTATCACGTTTTTTAAGAGATATAGTATGTGCTTCTTGACTAGCAGTACTACTCGTCCTAATTAGATGTATAAGTAACATCGGCTTACATCCTCGAAATGATATTTTTTTTGGTGTTATGACGTATTCTAAATTCCATTTGGCAGTAAGAGCAAATAGCCTAAAAGTAGCGTTCATCAACGCAGTTTAAACTGTTACATAAATCTCAAATGCACCACAAATATTTTCATATATTTTTCAAAAGTTTACTGGAAATCACTCTCCGTAGTTTTGTTAGCTTTTGCGAGAATTTACGCAGGAACTTCACAATATTATTTCACTTTGTACGAACAAATCAGTCTAATAACGATTATTCAATAGTAATTCGATGCACACATTGACGTCGTATTGACAAATGACTACTCGGGCCAGGTGCCCTCGGATTTGGAAGCTGCGCTCGGGGCAAAAACATCTACTTAACGCCCTTTATACATTAATAACTATAATGCATGCCCAACAAGCAAAAAGCTACTCGCTTTCTTCTAATAATTATAAAAGGCCATATTCAAACACCTAATATTTTAAAACAAATTTCATTAATAAAAATAATCCTAATATTTTGAGCCGTTTTTGAAATTTTCTTTAAATAAATTGTATTTCACGTAACGTCACGATAAAACAAACTTTTTTAAAAATTGTTAATGACCACATTTAAAAATCTCTCTTTAAATATTCCCTAAAAGGAAGAAAAACTACCTTCAATATTGTAGTAGTAGAAGGACGAAAAACAAGGTTTGACTTTCGGAAATTTCAGAATTCCAGAATTTAACAAAAATTGAACCTGCGTCATTCTTTGACGTCATTTGTTCTATCGAAGGAAATAAATTAAAAGATTGGAACCTTTTTCAAAGAAATTAATAATGTTCATGTTTCATGAAATATATCCCGAACCTAAAAATGTCTCTTCGTTTTTCCCCAGTGAAGCAAATGACGATACTTTCTGAAAGCACATAATACTATGAACCAGGCTGTGCCTCCAGAATTGAAAAATTCACAATATTTTAGAGATATGAGCATTTAAAGCATATCCTTTTTTCTTGTTAAAATCGTAAAAATTAATCGACCCCCCCCCCGTTGAATTTTACAAATTTCCACCGGACGACGATTCTTCTGGAAACTAGCGTCCTAACTCGAAATTTCATGGCAATTACAATGGTAAAGATCATTTTTCTATCTAAAAGTTTCATTTTCCCGAAAATCGCGAAAACGTACATATAATACGCCGTATTAGTGCAATGTATATTGTCGCCGTTCTTTTTACGTATCCCGTGCTCAAAGTACAAGTCATCAATAGGAAAAAAAAAGAAGTGCTCGACATCTGCCGTGCAGATTTCAGCGTCGTAGGGCGAATAGTTTAGGAGATACAGTCAGTCAAAAATGACTGTGTTTTTCAAATATTGAAAATATACTAAAAAAACTGTGTGGAAGCCGTATTTTTCGTCCGAATTAAACAAATGAGGATATTTTCTGAAAAAACATTGTCCTGAACCAGGCTGTTGAAGCGTTTAAATCCAATCCTGGTTTCCTTGTTAAAATCGTAAATGTTAATCAACCCCTTTGTTGAATTTTTCATATTTGGACCGAACATCGATTCTTTTGAAATCTTGCTTCTAAACTCAAAATTTATTGGCTATTACAACGGTGAAGATCATTTTTCTCTCTGAGGATACGTTTTCTTGCAACTCACGAAAATGTTCATAAAATACGTCATTTTAGGCCAAATTGAAATCTATATTGTCGCTGTTTATTTATGTCCTCCGTACTCAAAGTACCAGTCATCAAAAACAACACAAAGAGAACAATACTCCTCATCGGCAGTGCAAATTTCAGCGTCGTAGAGGAAATAGTGTAGGAGATACAGCCAGTCAAAGAAGATAGTGTAAAAATGTTGAAAATATACGGGAAAGGAAAAAAGGGTCTGGAAGCCGCATTTTTCGTCCGAATGAAAAAAAACGAAACTTTTTCTGAAAGCTGACAACTCGCTGAAATCGGCTTTGCTTTCAGAACTGCAAATTTCGAATAAGTTTAGAAGATGTGACCATTTAAAAATATTCCAGATTTCTGGTCAAAATCGCAAAATTTAATCGACATCCCTGTGGAATTTTTTAAATTTCGGTCGAAAATCGATTCTTCTGAAAAATGGCGTCCTAACTCGAATTTTATAACGAATTCAATGGTAATGATAATTTTCAAGTTTTCAAGAATTCAAGTCTTCGTTTTCGGCAAATTTGAGAACACGTTCGAAAAATACGCCATTTTAGACCAAAATGCAGTCTATTTTGTCGCCGATTATTTATGTCCTCCGTGCTCAAAGTACCAGTCATCAAATGCAAAACAAAAAGAACAGTACGTTTCACCTGTAGTAGAAATTTAAGCGTCGTAGAGCGAATAGTTTAGAAGAAACAGCGAGTCAAATTTGACAGTGTTGTAAAAATGTTGAAAATATACGGGAAAGGAAAAAAGGGTCTGGAAGCCGCATTTTTCGTCCGCATAATGTAAACGAGGGTTTTTCTAAATGCTGACTGTTTGCTGAAACCGGCTGTGCTTTTGGAATTGCATAATTCTAATCAGTTTAGAAGATATGAGCATTTAAAATAATCCTGATTTCTGGCCAAAATCGCAAAATTTACTCGACCCTCTCTGTTGAATTTTTCAAATTTCGGCCGGAAATCGATTCTTTTGAAAATTAGCGTCGTAATTCGAAATTTAAAAAAGATCATTTTCCTTCCAAGTCTTCGTTTTCGGCAAATATGCGAAAACGTTCGAAAAATACGCTATTTTAAACCAAAATGCAGTCTATATTGTCGCCGTTTATTTATGTCTTCCGTGCTCAAAGTACAAGTCATCAAATGCAAAACAAAGAGAACAGTACTTCTCATCTGTAGTAGAAATTTCAGCATCGTAGAGGGAATAGTTTAGGAGATACAGCGAGTCAAATTTGACAGTGTCGTAAAAATGTTGAAAATATACGGGAAAGGGAAAAAGGGCCTGGAAGCCGCGTTTTTCGTCCGCATAATGTAAACGAGAGTTTTTCTCAAAGCTGAAAATTTGCTGAAACCAACTGTGCTAGCAATGTAATAGCAAAATTCGAATTAGTTTAAAGATATGAACATTTAAAGATAATCCTGATTTCTGGCCAAAATCGCAAAATTTAATCGACCCCCCCCTACTTGAATTTTTCAAGCTTCGGCCGGAAATCGATTCTTCTGAAAAGTAGCGTCCTAATTTGAAATATTATAACGAATTCAATGGTAATGATAATTTTTCTATCCAAGTCTTCGTTTTCGGCAAATTTGCGAAAACGTTAACCTAAACGCCATTTTAGACAAATTGCAGTCTATATTGTCGTCGTTTATTTATGTCCTCCGTCCGCAAAGTAGCAGTCATCAATAATAAAACAAAGAAAACTACTCTTCATCTGCGGTGCAAATTTCAGCGTCGTAGAGCGAATAGTTTAGGAGATAAAGCCAGTCAAATATGACAGTGTTGTGAAAATGTTGAAAATATACGGAAAAGGAAAAAGGGTCTGGACGCCGCCTTTTTTCTTTCGAATGAAGTAAAAGTGGGTTTTTCTGAAACCTGACAAGTTGCAGCAACCGGCTGTGCTTTGAGAATTGCAAAATTTAAATTAGTTTAGAACATATGAGCATTTAAAAATAATCCTTATTTCTGGCCAAAATCGCAACATTTAATCGATCCCCTGTGTTAAATTTTTCAAATTTCGGCCAGAAATCGATTCTTCTGAAAAATAGCATCCTAACTCGAAATTTTATTACGAATTTAATGGTAATAATAATTTTTCTATCAAAGTCTTCGTTTTCGGCAAATTTGCGACAACGTTCGACATTTTAGACCAAAATGCAGTCTATATTGTCTCCGTTTATTTATATCCTTCGTGCTCAAAGTACCAGTCATCAAAAATTATACAAAGAGAACAGTACTCCAGATCACCAGGCAAATTTCAGCGTCGTGGAGCGAATGGTTTAGGAGATACAGCCAGTCAAATATGACACTGTTGTGAAAATGTTGAAAATATACAAGAAAGGAATAAACGTTCAGTCGAAACTAGAGGAGAATATTGTTAATCTGCAATGCAAATTTCAGGGTCCTAGTACTAATAGTTTAGTGTCCGTTTAAAGGTGTCAGAATTTTTTTAATGTATATAAATTCTGAAAATTTTCATCCTAACTGGAAATTTGATGGCGATTACAATTGTACTGAGCATTTTTCCGCAAAAAGCTATGTATATCCTAAATCCATAAAAAAATACAGGCAAAAAAGTTTAAACCTTCGAAAATTGAGGAGAATATTGTTAATCTGCAATGCAAATTTCTGGGTCCTAGGACTAATAAAAACAATACATTTTGTGTAAAAAACTCATTTTTTTGGACTTTTGTATGAATTTAGGATATACTGCCTTTGATGGAAAAACTCTTGGTACAATTGTTCTCGCCATAAAATTTCCAGTTAGGATAAAATTTTCAGAATTTTAATACATTAAAAAATTTCTGACATCTTTAAACGGCTGTATTTCGTTAACTATTAGTCCTAGGACCCTGAAATTTGCGTTGCAGAAAACAATATTCTCCTCTATTTTCGAAGGGTTAAACACATTTTTCTGGAATTTTTCATTATTTAGGATATACAAAACCTTTTATGGAAAAATGCTCAGTACCATTGAAATCGCCATAAAATTTCAGTTAGGATGGAAGTCTTTAGAATATTTATTCCTTTAAAAAATTCTGACACATTTAAACGGCTGTATCTCCTAATCTACTAGTCCTAGGACTAAGAAATTTGCATTGCAGATTAAAAAAAATTCTCCTCTATTTTCAAAGTTTGAAACTCCTATTTCAGGTATTTTTTATAAAATTAGGATATACAAAGCCTTTTATGGAAAAAGCTCAGTACCATTGTAATTGTCATAAAGTTTCCAATGAGGATGAAAATTTTCAGAATTGTTATACATTAAAAAAATTCTGCCACCTTTAAACGGCTGTTTCACCAAAACTATTAGTCCTAGGACCCTCAAATTTGCATTGCAGATTTTTCAATATTCTCCTCTATTTTCAAAGGTTTAAACTTCTATTTCTGGAATTTTTCATAAACTTAGGATATACAAAGCCTTTTATGAAAAAATTCTCAGTACCATTACCATTATTCGCAATAAAATTTCCAGTTAGGATGCAAGTTTTCAAAATATTTATACATTAAAAAAAATTCTGACACCTTTAAACGGCTGTATCTCCGAAACTATTGGTCCTAGGATCTTTAAATATGCATTGGAGATTAACAATATTCTCCTATATATTCGAAGGTTTAAACTTTTTTTATTAGAATTTTTCGTTAAATTAGGATATTAAAGCCTTTTATAGAAAAATGCTCAGTACCAATGTAATCGCCATAAAATTTCCTAATAGGAGGGAAGTTTTCAGAATTTTTTTACATACAGAAATTCTGACAAATTTTAACGTCTGTATCTCCTAAACTATTAGTCCGAGGACCCTGAAATTCGCATTGCAGATTAAAAATATTATCCTCAATTTCCAAAGTTTAAACCCTTTTTCTGGAATTTTCCATGAAATTAGGATATACAATGCCATTTATAGAAAAATGCTCAATTACATTGTAATCGATATACATTTTCCACTTAGGAAGGCAGTTATCAGAATTTTTATACTTGAAAACAAGCTGACACCTTTAAACGGTTATATCTCCTAAAGTCCTAGTACCCTTAAATTTGCATTGGAGATTAACAAAATTCTCCCCTATTTTTTTAAGGTTTAAACTTTTTTATTAGATTTTTTCATGATAAAGAGTAACGAAAGCCTTTTATAGGAAAATGCTCAGTACCAATTGATTCGCCATAAAAGAATTTTCCATCATTTTGTAAAATTCCAAACCTTAGATGGAAAAATAATCAATACTATTGAAATCGATATGAAATTTCCAGTTAGAAAAGAGCTTTTGAGAACTTTTTAACATTTCGATTCTCTGGAATCTTTAAACGACTTTATCTCCTAGATTATTAGTCCTACGACGCTGAAATATGCATATCAGAATATTAATTATCTGTTCTATTTTCAAAGTTTCAAACTTTTTCTTATGAATTTTTCATGATTTTGTAAAATTCAATGCCTAAGATGCAAGAATAATCAATAATATTGTAATCGCTGTGAAATTTCTAGGTAGGAAGGAGCTTTGCAGAACTTTTTAACATGTGGATCCTTCTATAATCTTTAAACGGTTGTATCTCCATAACTATTAGCCCAATGACGCTGAAATTTGCATGGCAGAATATAAATAATTTGCTCTATTTTCGAGGTTTCAAACTTATTTTTTAAGGCAAATTTTTCATGATTTTGTAAAATTCAAAACCTAAGTTGGATTAAATATCAATACTATTGTAATCGCTACGAAATTTCCTGTTAGGAAGAAGCTTTTTACAACATTTTAACATTTCGATCCTCTGGAATTTTTAAACGGCTGTATCTCCTAAACTATTAGTCCTACAACGCTGAAATTTGCATGGAGAATATTAATATTCTGTCCTATTTTCGAAGTTTCAAACTTATTTTTGAAGAATTTTTTATGATATTTTAAAATTAAGAATTTGATGAAAAAATAAATAATATTATTGTAATCGCTACAAAATTTCCTGTTAGAAAGGAGCTTCTTAGAACTTTTTAACATTTCGATCCTCGGGACTATTTAAACGGCTGTATCTCCTAAATTATTAGACCTACGACGCTGAAATTTGCAAGGCAGAATATTAATAATCTGCTCTATTTTCGAAGTTTCAAACTTATTTTTGAAGAATTATTCATGCTTTTGTAGAATTAAAAGCCTAAGATAGATTAATAATCAATACTATTGTAATCGCTAGGAAATTTCCTGTTAGGAAGGAGCTTTTTAGAACTTTTTAACATTTCGATCCTGTGGAATCTTAAACTGGCTGTATTTTCTAAACTATAGGTCCTACGAGGCTGAAATTCGCATGGCAGAATATTAACAATCTGCACTATTTTCGAAGTTTCAAACTTATTTTTGAAGAAGTTTTCAAGATTTTGTAAAATTCAAAGCATAAGATGGATTATTAAAATATACTGTTGTAATCGCTACGAAATTTCCTGTTAGGAAGGAGCTTTTTAGAACTTTTTAACATTTTGATCCACTGGAATATTTAAACGGCTGTATCTCCTAAACTATTAGTCCTACGGCGCTGAAGTTTGCATGGCAGAATATTAAGAATCTGCTCTATTTTCGAAGTTTGAAACTTATTTTTGAAGAATTTTTAATGATTTTGTATAATTAAAAGCATTAGATGGATTATTAATCAATACTATTGTACTCGCTACGAAATTTCTCTTTAGGAAGGAGCTATTTAGAACTTTTTAACATTTCGATCCTCTGGAATCTTTAAACAGCTGTATCTCTTAAACTATTAGTCCTACGACGCTGAAATATGTATTGCAGAATATTAACAATCTGCTTTATTTTCGAAGTTTAAAACTTATTTTTAAAGTATTTTTAATGATTTTGTAAAATTAAAAGCATAAGATGGATTATTTATCAATACTATTGTAATCGCTACGAAATGTCATTTTAGGAAGGAGCTTTTTAGAACTTTTTAACATTTTGATCCTCTGGAATATTTAAACGGCTGTATCTCCTAAACTATAGGTCCTATGACGCTGAAATTTGGATGACAGAATATTACCAATCTGCTCTATTTTCAAAATTTCAAACTTATTTTTAAAGAATTTTTAATGATTTTGTAAAATTCAAAGCATAAGATGGATTATTAATCAATACTATTGTAATCGCTACGAAATTGCCTGTTAGGAAGGAGCTTTTTAGAACTTTTTAACATTTCGATCCTCTGGAATCTTTGAACGGCTGTATCTTTTAAACTATTAGTCCTAAACGCTGAAATTTGCATGGCAAAATATAAATAATCTGCACTATTTTTAAAGTTTAAACTAATTTTTTAAGAATTTTTCATGATTTTTTAAAATTAAAAGTCTAAGATGGATTATTAATCAATAGTATTGTAATCGCTACGAAATTTCCTGTTAGAAAGGAGCTTTTTAAACCTTTTAACATTTTGATCCTCTGGAATCTTTAAACGGCTGAACTTCTAAACTATTAGTTCTACGACGCTGAAGTTTGCATGGCAGATTATTAACAATCTGCTCTATTTTTGAAAGTTTCAAACTTATTTTTGAAGAATTTTTCATGATTTTGTAAAATTCAAAGCATAAGATGGATTAATAACCAGTACTTTGTAATCGCTACGAAAATTCCTGTTAGGAAGGATATTTTTAGAACTTTTTAACATTTTGATACTCTGGAATCTTTAAACGGCTGTATCTCCTAAACTATTAGTCCTACGACGCTGAAATTTGCATGGCAGAATATTAAAAATCTGCTATATTTTCGAAGTTTGAAACTTATTTTTGAAGAATTTTTCATGATTTTGTATAATTATAAGCATAAGATGGATTATTAATCAATACTATTGTAATCGTTACGAAATTTTCTGTTAGGAAGCAGCTTTTTAGAACTTTTTAACATTTCGATCCTCTGGAATCTTTAAACTGCGGTATCTCCTAATCTATTAGTCCTACGACGCTGAAAATTGCATGGCAGAATATTAAGAATCTGCTCTATTTTCGAAGTTCCTAAGTTATTTTTGAAGATTTTTTAATGATTTTGTAAAATTCAATGCCTAAGATAGATTAATAATCAATACTATTGTAATCGCTACGAAATTTCCTGTTAGAAAGGACCTTTTTAAAACTTTTTAACATTTCGATCCTCAGGAATATTTAAACGGCTGTATCTCCTAAACTGTAGGTCCTACAACGCTGAAATTTGCATAGCAGAATATGAAGAATCTGCTCTGTTTTCGAAGTTTCAAATTTATTTTTGGAAAATTTTTCATGATTTTGTAAAATGCAAAGCACAAGATGAGGTATTAATCAATACTATTGTAATCGCTACGAAATTACCTGTTAGGAAGGAGCTTTTTAGAACTCTTTAACATTATGATCCTCTGGAATCTTTAAACGGCTGTATCTCCTAAACTATTACTTCTACGACGCTGAAATTTGCATGGCAGAATGTTGAGAATCTTCTCTATTTTCGAATTTTCAAACTTAATTTTGGAGAATTTTTCATGATTTTGTAAAATTCAAAGCATAAGATGGAATGATAATCTATACTATTGTAATCGCTACGAAATTTCCTTTTAGGAAGGAGCTTTTTAGAACTTTTTAACACTTCGATCCTCTGGAATCTTTAAACGGCTGTATCTCCTAAACTATAGGTCCTACGACGCTGAAATTAGCAAGGCAGAATATTAACAATCTGCTATATTTTCAAAGTTTGAAACTTATTTTTGAATAATTTTTTATGATTTTGTAAAATTCAAAGCATAAGATGGAATATTAATGAATACTTTTGTAATCGCTACGAAATTCCCTGTTAGAAAAAAGCTTTTTAGAACTTTTACACATTTTGATCAACTGGAATATTTAAAATGCTGTATCTCCTAAACTATTAGTCCTACGACGCTGAAATTTGCATGGCAGAATATTAACAATCTGCTATATTTTCAACGTTCAAACTTATTTTTGAAGAAGTTTTAATGATTTTGTAAAATTCAAAGCCTAAGATAGATTAATAATCAATACTATTGTAATCGTTACGAAATTTCCTTTTAGGAAGGATCTTTTTAGAACTCTTTAACATTTTGATCCTCTGGAATATTTAAACGGCTGTATCTCCTAAACTATTGCTTCTACGACGCTGAAATTTGCATTGCAGAATGTTGAGAATCTGCTCAATTATTGAATTTTCAAACGATTTTTGAATAATTTTTCATGATTTTGTAAAATTCAAAGCATAAGATGGATTATTATTCAATATTATTGTAATCGCTACGAAATTTCTTGTTAAGAAGGAGGTTTTTAGAACTTTTTAACATTTCGTACCTCTGGAATCTTTAAACTGCGGTATCTCCTAATCTATTAGTCCTACGACGCTGAAATTTGCATGGCAGAATATTAACATTCTGCTCTATTTTCGAAGTTTCTAACTTATTTTTGAAGCATTTTTCACGATTTTGTAATATTCAAAGCCCAAGATGCATTAATAATCAATACTATAGTAATCGGTACGACGTTTCGTGTTAGGAAGGAGCTTTTTAGAACTTTTTAACATTTCCATCCACTGGAATCTTTAAACGGCTGTATCTCCTAATATATTGGTTCTACAACGCTAAAATTAGCATGGCAGAATAAGAAAAAAGTGCTCTATTTTCAAAGTTTCAAACTTATTTTTTAAGAATTTTTCATGATTTTGTAAAATTCAAAGCCTAAGATGCATTAATAATCAATACTATTGTAGTCGCTACGAAATTTCCAGTTAGGAAGGAGCTATTTGGAACTTTTTAACATTTCGATCCTCTGGAATCTTTAAACGGCTGTATCTCCTAAACTATTAGTCCTACGACGCTGAAATTTCCATGGCAGAATATTAACAATCTGCTCTAATTTCAAAATTTCAACCCTTTTTTAGAAGAATTTTTCATGATTTTGTAAAATTCAAAGCATAAGATCGATTATTAATCTGTAAACTATTAGTTCTACGACGCTGAAATTTGCACGGCAGAATATTTATAATCTGCTCTATTTTTGCAGTTTCAAACTAATTTTTTTAGAACTTTTTCATGATTTTAGAAAATTCAAATTCTTAGATGGAAATTTTTTTTAAATTTAAATTTAAACGGATGTATCTCTTAAACTATTAGCCCTAGGTAAATTTCAAATATTTATAATCTGCTCTATTTTCTAAGTTTAAACCTTTTTTGTAGGATTTTTTCATGTTTTTAGAAAATTCAAAGCCTTAGATGGAAAAACATTGAATACTATTGTAATCGCCATAAAACTTCGAGTTAGGAAGGAGCTTTTCAGAAATTTTTAACATTTCCAACATTTTTAAATCTTTAAACGGCTGTATCACCTAAAATATTAGCCCTAGGATGCTCAAATTTGCATGGCAGAGTATTAATAATCTCTCCTTTTTTCGAAGCTTCAAACTTATTTTTTCAGAATTTTTTCAGAATTTTTTAATATTCAATACCTTAGATGGAAAAATAATCAATACTATTGTAATCGCCATTATATTTCCAGTTAGGGAGGAGTTTTCAGAACTTTTTAACACTTCGAACATTCTGAAATCTTTAAACGGCTGTATCTTCTAAACTCTTAGCTCTACAACGTAGAATTTTGCATTGCAGAATATTAATTATATGCTCTTTTTTCGAAGTTTCAAATTTATTTTTTAAGAATTTTTTCATGAATTTAGAAAATTCAAAGCCTTTCATGAAAAAATAATCATTACTATTGTAATCGCCATAAAATTTCCAGTTAGGAAGGAGATTTTCAGAACTTTTTAACATTTTAGACAGGCTTAAATCTTAAAACGGTGTTTTTTCCTAAACTGTTCGCAATACGTCGCTGAAATTTGCATGGCAGAATATTAATATTCTGCCCTTTTTTTCAGTTTCAAACTTATCTTTTAAGAATTTTTTAATGATTTTAGAAAACTCAAAGCCTTAGATCGAAATTAATCAATACTATTGTAATCGCCATAAAATTTCCACTTAGGAAGGAGCATTTCATAACTTTTTAACATTTCGAACATTCTGACATCTTTAAACGGCTGTATCTCTTTAACTATTAGCCCTATGACGCTTAAATTTGCATTGCAGAATATCAAAAATCTGCTCTATTTTCAAAGTTTCAAACTCTTTTTTAAAGAATTTTTTTATGATTTTGGAAAATTTAAAGCCTTAGATGGAAAAATTATCAATACTAATGTAATGGTCATAAAATGTCCAGTTAGGACGGAGCTTTTCAGAACTTTTTAATATTTTGAACATTCTGAAACATTTAAACGGCTGTATCTCCTAAATTATTAGCTCTACGACGCTGAAATTTGCATTGCAGAAAATTAATTATCTGCACTATTTTCGAAGTGTAAAACTTGTTTTTTAGGATTTTTTTTATGATTTTGGAATATTTAAAGCCTTAGATGGAAAAATTATCAATACTAATGTAATGGTCATAAAATTTCTAGTTAGGACGGAGCTTTTCAGAACTTTTTAATAATTAGAACATTCTGAAACATTTAAACGGCTGTATCTCCTAAACTATTAGCCCTACGACGCTGAAAATTGCACTACAGAATATTAATAATCTGCTCTATTTTCAAAGTTTCAAACTAAGTTTTTAAGAATTTTTTCATGATATTAGAAATTTCAAACCCCAAGATGGAAAAATATTCAATTCTAATGTAATCGCTATAAAATTTCCAGTTAGGAAGAAGGTTTTCAGGATCTTTTACATTTCAAACATTCTTAATGTATAAAATTTCTGAAAACTGCCATCCTAACTAAAAACGTTATGGCGATTTTAATGTTACTGAGCATTTTTGTATCAAAGGTGTTCTATATCCTAATTTCATGAAAAAGTTCAGTAAAATAAAATTTAATCCTTCGACATTAGAAGAGAATATTGGTAAACTCTAATGCAAACTTCAGGGTCCTAGGACGAATATTTATGGAGATACAGCTGATTATATGTGTCAGATTTTTTTAATGTATTAAAATTCTGAAAACTTCAATCCTTACTGGAAATTTAATAACGATTGCAATGGTACTGAGCATTTTTCTATAAAAGGCTTTGTATATCCTAATTTCATGAAAAATTCTAAAAAAAAAGTGTTAAAACCTGCGAAAATAGAGGAGAATATTCTTAATCTCTAACGCAAATTTCAAGGTCCTAGTCTCCCTGCTTAGGAGTGTCGTTTAACAGGCGTTTAAAAGTGTTAGAATTTTTTTAATGTTTAAAAATTCTGAAAACTTCCATCCTGAGTGGAAATTTTATGGCGACTACAATGGTACGGAGCATTTTTCTATAAAAGGCATTATAAATCCTAATTTAATGGAAAATTCCAGACAAAAGAGTTTAAACCTTCGAAACTAGAGGACAATATTTTTAATTCTGCAATGAAGATTTCAGGGTCCTAGAACTAATAGTTTAGGAGATACAGCCATTTAAAGGTGTCTGAATTTGTTTAATGTATAAAACTTCTGAAAAGATGAAACCTAACTGAAAATTTTATGGCAATTACAATGTTAATGAGCATTTTTCTAGTGAAGGCGTTCTATATCCTAATTTCATGAAAGAGTCCAGAAAAAACGTTTAAACCTTCGAAAATAAAGGAGAATATTGGTAATGATTAATACAAATTTCAGGGTCCTAGGACGAATAGTTTAGGACATAAAGGCGAATTAAAGTGTCAGATTTTTTTAATGTATAAAAATACTGAAAACTTCAATCCTTACTGGAAATTTTATGCCGATTATAATAGTACCGAGCATTTTTCTATAAATGGCTTTGTATATCCTAATTTCAAGAAAAATTCTTGAAAAAAGAGTTTAAACCTTCAAAAATAGAAGATAATATTGATAATTTCCAATGCAAATTTCAGGGTCCGAGGACTAATAGCATAGGAGATACAGCAGTTGGTGTCAACATTTTTTAATATATAAAATATGTGATAAATTCTATCCTAAGTAGACATTTTATGGCGATTAGAACCGTATTGAGCATTTTTCTATAGAAGACATTGTATTTCCTAATTTCATGAAAAATTTTTGAAGAAAGGGTTTAAACCTGCGAAAACAAAGGAGAATATTGGTTATCTGAAATGCAATATTCAGGGTCCTCGGACTAATAGTTCAGGAGATACAGCCGTTTAAATGTGTCAGATTTTTTTTAATGTATATAAATTTTGAAAACTTCCATCCTAACTGGATATTTTAAGGCGATTACAATGGTACTGAGCATTTTTCTATAAAAGGCTTTGTATATCCTAATTTCATGACAAATTCCAGAAAAAAAGAGTTTAAACCTTCGAATATAGAGGAGAATATTGTTAATTGTCAATGCAAATTTCAGGGTCCTAGGGCTAATAGTTTAAGAAATACAGCCGTTTAAAGGTGTCACCTTTTTTTAACGTATACAAATTCTGAAAACTTTCGTCCTTAGTGAAAATTTTATGGCGATTACACTGTAAGTGAGCAATTTTCTATGAAAGGCGTTCTATATCCTAATGTCATGAAAAAGTCCAGAAAAACAGGTTAAACCTTCGAAAGTGGAGGAGAATATTGTTAATCTCTAAAACAAATTTCAGGGTCCTAGGACTAATTGTTTAGGATACACAGCTGTCTAAAAGTGTCAGAATTTGTTTAATATATAAAAGTTCTGAAAACTTCCATCCTAACTGGAAATTCTAAGGCGATTACAAAGGTACTGAGCATTTTTCTATAAAAGGCTTTGTATATCGCAATTACATGAAAAATTCAAAGAAAAAAAGAGCTTAAACCTTCGAAAATAGAGGAGAATATTGTTAATATTCAATGCAAATTTCAGGATCCTAGGACTAATAGTTTAGAGAAGCAGTTTTTTATATAAAAATTCTGAAAACTTCATCCTAACTGAAAACTTCATGGCGATTACAATGTTACTGTGCATTATTCTATAAAAGGCGTTCCATATCCTAATATAATGAAAAAGCCCAGAAAAAAAGTTGAAACCTTTGAAAATAGAGGAGATAATTGGTAATCCCTAATGCAAATTTCAGGGTCCTAGGACGAATAGTTTAGGAGATACAGAAGTATAGTTTAGGAGTTCAAAAGTGTCAGAATTTTTTAATGTATAAAAATTTCAAAAAACTTCTATCCTAACTGGAAATTCTAATCAGATTACAATGGTACGGAGCATTTTTCTATAAAAAGCTTTGTATATCCTAATTTCATGAAAATTCCCCCAAAAAAGTTTGAACTTTGGAAAATAGAGGAGAATGTTGTTATTCTCCAACGCAAATTTTAGGGTCCTAGGACTAATAGTTTAGGAGATACAGCCGTTTAAAGGTGTCAGATTTTTTTAATGTATAAAAATTCTGAAAACTTCCATCTTAACTGGAAATATTATGGCGATTAGAATAGTTTAGAGCATTTTTATATAACAGGCTTTGTATATCGTTATTTCATGAAAAAATCTTGAAAAAAGGAGTTAAAATCTGCGAAAATACAGGAGAATATTGTGAAGCTGCAATGCAAATTTCAGGGTCCTAGGACTAATAGTTCAGGAGATACAGCCGTTTAAAGGTGTGAGAATTTTTTTAATGTATAAAAATTCTAAAACCTTCAATCCTAAGTGGAAATTGTAGGGCGATTACAATGGTACGGAGCATTTTTCTTTAAACGGCATTGTATATCCTAATTTCATGGAATATTCCAGAAAAAAGAGTTTAAACCTATGAAACTAGAGGACAAAATTGTTATTCTGCAATGCAAATTTTAGGGTCCTAGAACTAATAGTTTGAGATACAGTCGTTTAAAAGAGTCAGAATTTGTTTAATGTTTAAAAATTCTGAAAATTTGCATCCTAACTGAAAATTTTATTGCGATTACAATGTTACTGAGCATTATTCTAGAAAAGGCGTTCTATATCCTAATTTCATGAAAAAGTCCAGAAAAAAAGATTGAACCTTCGAAAATAAAGGAGAATATTGGTAATCATTAATGCAAATTTCAGGGTCCTAGGACGAATAGTTTAGGAGATACAGCCGATTAAAGGTGTCATATTTTTTTTAATGCATAAAAATTCTGAAAACTTCAATCCTTACTGGAAATTTTATGCGATTACAATGGTACTGAGCATTTTTCTATAAAAGGCTTTGTATATCCTAATTTCATTAAAAATTCTTGAAAAAAGATATAGGTCGATAAGTTGATGGCAGTGATCTTTTTTTGCCTTCTTTGGGAACTGGGATGATGATGGCTTCTTGCCAAAAGGTAGGAATGGTGTGCTCTTACCAAATACGGTTAAAGTGTCGCAGAAGAAATTGTATGGCCATTTCGGGAAGATGTCTCTGCATTAAGTGATGAATTTGGTCGGGACCTGGTGTGGTTCTTTTTGCAAGCACTAGAGCAGAACCCATTTCAAACATGGAAAAATGGGTATTATAGTCCTCATGTGCTCTGCTAGAAAAATCCAAAGCGCGGTTTTCCATTCTTTCTTTGAGAAGAATGAAGTTTGGAGCATAGTTTGCCGAATTCGACATGTTTTCATAATGAGTGGCAAGTACCTCTGCAATGGTGTTTCGAGCTGTGATAACCATTTTTTTAGGACCTGGCACAGAGTTGGGAGAAGGATATCCATTGATTTGACGCACCTTCCTCCATACCAGACGTGGTGGCGTTTGGCAATTCAAAGAGGAGACGTATGACTTCCATGATGCACTTTTACTTTTTAAAATGGTTCACCTCGCCTTTTCTCTGCACCTTTTGTACTCGATTAAGTTATCCGCGGTTGGATAGTGCTTTAATCTCGCCAAAGCTTTCTTACGAGCACTAACAGCCCTTGAGCAATCCGAGTTCCACCACGGGACGAAAGGGTCTCGCGATTTACCAGTCGACTTGGGGATTGCAATTTCCGCAGCTCGTAATACAGCTTTGTTATAATGTGCTGCCATTTCTTCCACACTGACAAACTCCTCCTCCGATACACTGACGTTCGCTTGAAATGTCAGCCAGTCAGCACGTTTGACACACCATTGAGGGGGGCGCGCCAACCCACGGGCTAGCCCATCAATGTGGACGATAATGGGGTAATGGTCGCTTCCGTACAGGTCATCTAGGATGGACCATTGCAGAACAGTTGCAAGAGAAGGGCTGCAGAGTGCTAGATCGATACACGTGCTTGAGTTTGTGGCGACGGCAAAGTGAGTTGGTTCACCGGAATTCAGAATAACCAGGTTCGCTGAGTCTATAACCGACTCAGACAACCTCTCGGACAAGTGCGGGAAGAGCCCCAGAGAGGACTGTGGGCATTTACATCCCCGACTATCACAAACGGAGAGGGCAATTGGTTGATCAGACCCAAACGTTCATGAGCAGATACACTCAGTCCTGGAGGGATGTAGATATTGCAAACAGTGAGTGTGAGGGATGGAAGGTGCACCTGCACACACACTGCTTGGAAGTCGGTCTGAAGAGGTACCTCTGAAGACAGCAGCGAATCATGAACCAATGAAGCGACTCCGCCATGGGCGCGGAGGCCATCGTCTACGTCTTGTCTGTAGCAACAAACGCCGCGTAGAGAGAGGGGGTGCTCAGAACGGAGATGTGTTTCCTGCAGGCCGATAACCACGGGTCTATGCATAGACATTATTAACTTCAATTCGTCCAAACGGGTACGAAAGCCATTTATGTTCCATGAGAGGAGAGCCATAGTTTCTAGTTCTTAGGTTTTGGTTCTAGGGTGGGTTATGTATCAGGTTTCTTTTTCTTCTTTTTCCTTAATGGCTTGGTTCATGCGGAGTTCCTCATTCCCGGCAGAGTCATCTTGACTACTGCTGGAGAGGGTCGCATGTATTGGGACACCACGGTCCCTTGAGACAGGCGACCTATAGGGCCTGTTGGCCTCAGTTTCTTTGGGTGTGTTTGCGTGTTTGTTGAAATATTTATAGTTTTTGTTTCCGATTTCGTTTCAGGCTGGACAAGAGATTTGGTATTGGCATCTCCGCCGATGTCATCGAAGGACACATGGCAGGCAATATCGCGCAAAGTGGAGGCTTTAGGCGTTTGGGTTTCAGAGTTGACTTTCTTTTGTTGACCCACGGTGTCAGCGAAACTTCGGGCCATGTCCACGGGGTTTGGCGTTTGGTAACGCCGTCGTGCCTCCGGGAAGGAAACTTTCTCAGAGACCCTGATCTTCTGGATCTCTCTTTCTCTTAGGAATATGGAGCACTGGTTGGAATTTGAGGGATGTTTTTCACTACAGTTTACGCACTTTGTGTCTGCGGAGCAGTTAGAGTCACTACAGGCCTCCCTTCCCCAGCGAACGCAGACTGCGGCGCTGATGCAGCGAGGTTGCGTATGGCCAAACCTCAGGCATTTAAAACAGCGCAGATGGTTTGGAACATACTGCCTGACACGGAGATTTTAAAAGCTACACGGTATCTTCTCTGGTAGAGATGGACGGTCGAAGGTCAGAATCAGAGTTGAAGTAGGAGTGAGTACCCCATTTACTCTCCGCTCAATCCTGTAAATATCAGACACACCATATGGCTCGAAGGTTTTCAAATTTTCTTCCGATTCGGTAGAGAAGTCTTCATGATTAACCACACCCTTGCAGAGGTTTAAGGTCGGGTGGGCGGACACTTGCACCTGGAGGCTGGCTATTTCTTTGAGGTCAAAGATCTTGCTGATCTGTTCGTCAGAGCGACATTCGAAAAGGATTGTGCCGTTTCTCTGACGGACAACCGACTGAAATTTGCCCAACTTTTCAATTTCCCTGGCAAGTTTGATTGGGCTGACACTCTTCATAGTTTCATTTTCTCTTTTACTTGACATGATGAGAAAGCGGGGCTTAGTAGGTCTATCTGACTCATTACAAAAAAACTCTCGAGATTTACTGATTCACCAACAAATCTCCTCTTCCTTATGGAAGAGGGCGAGGGGGTAGGTTTTTTATCCTTTAAGAGGATATCAGATTCATCCCCGTGGTTCCCACCCACCACGGAGCCCAACAAGGGGACACTCCATCGGAGTGCCAGGGTTGCCACGGGGATATAGTGGGGGAGTACCACAGCGCTGCACCGCCGTGGATCTCCCCGCTCACCCTGGAGTTCAGTACAAGACCTAGTCCAAGGCGGTTGATCGGGAGTGGGTTAGCTCCCGACCGCCCGTCTAGAAGAGTCCGTAGCCAAAGCAAGTGTATTGAGACCTACAAGGAATGTTCCCCAAAATACGTAAGAGCACGTATCCCTAGATGCCAAGAAAGAAGTAGCACGAGGAGAGTAATTGGGAAACAGACAATACCCTTAACCGCCATGACATACTTTCCCTCCGACACGGGTCGCCATGCCCGGCAAACACATGGGTGGGCGTTCAGCATACAGACGGGGGCCAGTGAAATAGAATAGGAAGAAGATAAGAGACACGATAGTATAGAAGAATGATAATGTAAAATGGGGAAAAGAAAAACGACTTGTGAAGGAAAGAAATACTTGAGAGCCCTCCCTGTATCCCCCCGTCAGGACGTGGACCAACCCACCTCGACGGGGCAAATTTCAGGGTCCTAGAACTAATAGTTTAGGAGATACAGCCGTTTAAAGATGTCAGAATTTTTTTATGTATAAAAATTCTGAAAACTTCCATTCTAACTGGAAATTTTATGGCGATTACAATGGAACTGAGCATTTTCCCATAAACGGCTTTGTATATCCTTATTTCATGAAAAATTCCAGAAAAAAGAGTTTAAACTTCGAAAATAGAGGAGAATATTGTTAATCTCAATGCAAATTTCAGGGTCCTAGACTTTTAGGAGATACAGCCGTTTAAAGGTGTCAGAATTTTTTTATGTATAAAAATTCTGAAAACTTGCATCCTAACTGCAAATATAATGGCGATTACAATAGTACTGAGAATTTTTCCATAAAAGGCTTTGTATATCCTAATTTCATTTTAAAATAATCCTGATTTCTGGCCAAAATCGCAAAATTTAACCGACCACCCCCTGCTGAAATTTTTAAATTTCGGCCGGTAATCGATTCTTCTAAAAAGTAGCGTCCTAACTCGAAATTTAATAACGAATTAAATGGTAATGATCATTTTTCTATCCCAGTCTTCGTTTTTGGCAAATTTGCGAAAACGTTCGAAAAATACGCCATTTTAGACCAAAATGCAGTCTATATTGTCGCCGTTTATTTAAGTACTCCGTGCTCAAAGTACCAGTAATTAAAAACAAAACAAAGAGAACAGTCCTTCTCATCTGCAGTGCAAATTTCAGCGTCGTAGAGCAAACAGTTTAGGAGATACAGCCAGTCAAAGATGACAGTGTTGTAAAAATGTTGAAAATATACAGGAAAGGAAAAAAGTGTCTGAAAGCCGCATTTGTTGTCCAAATGAAGAAAACGAGGGTTTTCTGAAAGCTGACAATCTGTTGAAACAGGCTGTGCATTCAGAATTGAAACATTCGAATTAATTAAGATGAAACGAACATTTAAAAGTAATCCTGATTTCTGGCCAAAATCGCAAAATTTAATCGATCCCCCCCCTGTTGAATTTTTTAAAATTTCGGCCGGAAATCGATTCTTCTGAAATGTAGCGTCCTAACTCGAAATTTTATAACGAATTCAATGGTAATGATCATTTTTCTATCCCAGTCTTCGTTTTGGCAAATTTGCGAAAACCTTCGAAAAATACGCCATTTTAGACCAAAATGCAGTCCATGTTGTCGCCGTTTATTTATGTCTTTCGTGCTGAAAGTACCAGTCATCAAAAACAAAACAAAGAGAACAGTACTCCTCATCTGCAGTGCCATATTAATTTAAAAAATTAATTAATTAAAATAAATAAATAATACAACAAAAAACTGTCCCTATGTATGTAAGGAATATAAATATCAACACACATTCACCGGAAGTACGTAAATATAATATTATATACATTTATCTCAATACTCTAGATATATTAAGGGTTGTTTATTAATAATTCAGTAATACAAATAATTGTTAACAATTGTTTTTCCGCAACACGTGGTCGGAGAAAAAGGGGAAAAAAAGGAAAATAAATAAATAAATGAATAGTGTAAATGAAACGGCATACGCATGCTTCCGGCATGGAGTTGCTTAGCACGTGTTCCGACAATACACGGTTTTTTTCTTTCACTTTCTTTCGTGTCGTGGCCCTGGTCTGACTTGAAATGGACTTGTGTGCTTCAGAAACTATATTTTGGAATTGGGCTGGAGTCGAACATGATGTTTGACCATTGTATGTATTAGTAAGGTGTGTACCGTTCATATTACCTTGGCTAATATATACAGTATACATTTTGTTTTGTTTTAATTTTTTTAATTTTTATTTTATTTGTTTATTTGTTTTTCTTCATGTATGTTCAGTATTTTTCTTCATGTCTTCATGTACATTTTTTTCGTTCATGGCATTTTTGTGTGAATTCTAATGTTGTTATTCAGAAAAGTTGTCCTTATTTCTTGTGATTGTGTTTTTTGTTAGCCCTTATGAAGGAATTAAATATTCCGAAACGTTGGCAAACTAATGTATTTCTTTAATTGACCGATTCCGTGATCCATATCCTACTACTTATCAACGGTCGTGATTTCTACAATAGAAAAACAAAGAGAAGAGTACTTTTAGAGAGAGGGTTATTTCTAATTGTTTCCTTTATTTTCAGTAGTTTTATCATCCATATCAGAGTTTTTCGAGTCAGTATCTGGGAGTTCATTCTCGCTGATTGGTTGCTAATCAGTTCTGTACTCGAGGTTACAGTAGATAACAGTCTCTTTAATCTGACGGGGTTCCACGAAGGGTCAACGTCCATTGAGTTTTCTTTTGAAGTAACTTGGTTGCTCGCGGCCGGCTCAAGAGTAGGGGTGGTTGGCCGAGGAGGGAATCTGTCACGGGCAAGGTTAAGGCTAGAACTTTGGTTCACCATATCGCTTTCAGGAAGCATACTTTCAAATGCTTTGGGAGAAACTATTAGAATTATCAAAAATCTCATTAGTTGATTCTGTAATATCTACTTCTGTAGGGAGAGGTAGGGTATTAGTTAATTGGGAGTTACATGGATTTGGGCAGATTTTAGCTATGTGACCATGATTTTTACCCAAAAAACAAATTGGAACATCAGTGGTTACAAATATCAAATCGGGGACATTATATATAAACACCTGAAATGATTCAGGTAATTTACGTTCATCGTCTGGTGACACAAATGTTTGGCGACGAAAACTGAGGATGTGACTGAAGTTTGGGTTATTAAATCCGGCACGAAGAAAGGTTAACGGTACTACAATTTTGACACCGAATAATAATAATTTTTCTTCAATCACTTAACGTGGAATACTTGGGCACACATTTGAAAGAATAATTCTTTTGTTCCTAGATATAAGTGGTCTTATGGGGAAAACTTGATTAGACACAACAATGTTCTTATGGTTGTACACTACGTCATCTGCGATTTCCTTGCTGGACACAGTCTGTTGTTCGAATCTTTAGAAGCAAAATTAATATGAGAGGGATTAACTTTAGTTCATAACTTTTCAATAAATTCTACTATTTTTCCTCTTGTTGGTTTTTTTCTTGGGAAACATAGATTGCATAGTAACTTTGGCATAATTAATTCTGGTAGTCTTACTGTTCTGGTCTCCAGAAGATTGATGAACTTGAGAGGGATTCATAGTGGTCACGAAAAAAAGAAAAAAAAACTTTTCACTTAGTTAACCAATATCACTTCACGTAATAACTCCACTTCTACCACGTTTTACATAAAACTGCCAAACATCGAGTCAGTAAACGTACGCACAACGTGATTTCGCCTGCGGACGGAGCGTCTGACCATCTCGGCGGTCAGGACGCGACTGTATCTGAAGCTTTTCCTGAATATTGCGAAAACGTTCATAAAATACGCAATTTTTAGACCAAAATGAAATCTATAGTGTCGACGTTCTTTTTACGTTTCCCGTGCTCAAAATACGTCGTAATAAGGAAAACAAAGAGAAGAATACTCTTCATCTGCCGTGCAGATTTCAGCGACGTAGAGCGAATGGGTTAGGAGATACAGACACTTAATGACTATATTTTAGAAATATTGAAAATATACTATAATGTGAAAAAGCGTCTGGAAGCCGTGTTTTTCGTCCGAGTGAGGCAAATGACGATATTTTTTTAAAGTACATAATACTCTGAACCAGGCTGTGCCTCCAGAATTGAAGAATTCGCAATTGTTTAGGAGATACGAGCATTTAAAGCCAATCTTTTTTTCTTCTTAAAATCGTAAAAATTTAATCGACCCCCTTGTTGAATTTTTCAATAATTTCGACGACAAAAATCTCGATATTGAGATTGAAAGGGACGAAAGCATAAACTGACTGCCTGGCTTGCCTACCTAAAAGTTCGGCCTTCTTTCGGGCCGCAGGCCACCGGGTTTGGCCGTTCGGCTGCGTGAAGGAAGGGCCCACAAGGGTCGGATGACGCAACGGTGTGGAGTGCAGAAGGGAGGGGAAGGTGTTTTTCAAATTTTACTTTACGCCGCTCCTATTTATCCGATTTGTATGGTTGACACGGCGTTGGATTCAGGAAGCACGTCGTCATCGCGTTATAAGCCTACATTTTTTAATTTCTTTCCGAAACTGTGAGAAAATTTAAAAAAAATTGGAAATACTTTTTGAAAAAACGGTTTCGTAGCGTACGCCTTATTATAAGAAGGAGTCCAATGCCGTTTACATATCGAAAATCGGACCATTTCTTCAGACGTTATCGGTCTAGTAAATTTTGCTTTTATTGGTGCTGTCACGTGGTGGCGATAAAATTGAACTAGTGTCGGTACATTTAGCCTTAAGCGTCTGAAGTTCGTCAAGATCGATCGGGGAATATCAATTTTGCATCAAATAGTCTGCATGGTTGAGGCGCTAGCGTTGCCCTAGACAGGCAGGCTGACATACTCTGTGAGACAAGAGTCAGAGAGACAGACACAGGTATTTTCGTAAACCTAGGTTTTTTGGTATAAATGATCCACAAAACTTCGATTATATATCACAATATGTTAAAGAAAGCAATTTACTACATATAAGAACAAGATTTATTCACAAATAAAAGTATCCAAAGTTTTTTATGACAATCATTTATTCAGTAATTTCACTCAATAGACTTAAACTTTTGAGACAATTGTAGTGTTTGTGAACTATTCTAGTAATTACACTAATTGATATGTAGAATAACAGTTTATGTGTCCCATTAGTTTAGCACCTGAAGATGTAACAAAACGAGATACGAAACGTTGGGAAATTACTGAATAAATTATTGTCATAAAAAACTTTGGATACTTTTATTTGTAAACATATATTGACAATCAAGAAGAAATATTGAGTTATTAAGACTTATTCATGTTTTCGATAGCCATATCAGATTCCTATACGAAAAATCGCTACTTTCCGTTGCAACATTACAACACATTCTCTTTAGTACGTAAGTGCATGGCAGGTGATAATGTAATTTGTGCAACGGGGAACATCGTTACTCCCACCCCATTGGTATGCGACAGTTAAAAGTGAAAATTCTAGTTTCATATTGGAACCAAAACCAAAACGTTTCTGACCACTCGCACCCGACAGCCGGTTTCCCTCTACGTCCCAATGGGATACATACTCGACCACACACTTTCACTCAATAGACTTATACCAGGCCAACACACTTTCGGGCTCCTCTGATCCGGGCTCAGCAGAACGCGAAGCCCTCCGCGAGTATACATACATTAGGGACAAGGGACAAAAACCATGCCCAAGGTCGCGACGAATCAAACCTTAGCACTGAGTCGGTACATGCTCTTAGCCACCTCGGCCATCCAGGACGGCAGCGTCAGTTTTCTGCATGAAAATTCTTTAAACTATTTTTCACAATATTATTTGGAAAAAGATAATTATAATTTATTTTAGAAACCAAAAAATATGGACTCTCCATAAACTCCTTATCAAGTGCACCTCGATAGTGTTAGCATTATTCAGTAGAATCGTCATTTCCACAGGTGACATGAGGTGAAACGAGGCACCTATTGGATTATTTTTAGATTTCTCCAAAGCTTTTGACGTCATTGATCACGACATTTTACTTTCCAAATTACCTTCATATGGAATTCGTGGTATTGCTCTAGATTGGTTATGTTCGAACCTTAAACAACGATCTCAGAGAGTGGAAAACCTTACTGGAATGATGGAACATTACGTACGCACTTTTCCGACTCTTTCCCCATTGCACGTGGAGTTCCAGATGTTTCAAATTGGTTCCGAAATAAATTAATAGTAAACGAAAAGAAAACTGTTTTAATGCAGTTTTCCATTTCAATTAACAATTTTCCGCCCCATTGAAAATGAACCGTGTATCATTGACTGATGTTAAGGCAACAAAATTTTTAGGTCTCTCAATTAAATCAAACCTTAAATGGAACGCCCATTTAAATGAATTGAACACAAAATTAAGTTCATTATGCTACGCGTTCAGAATTCTTTCAAATTCAGTCAGCCTTCATACTGTTCGTTGTGTATATTTCGCGAATGTTCATTCCCGCCTGAGATATGGCATAATATTCTGGGGAAATACATCTTATAGCTCAAAGACTTTTAGATTACAGAAACGAATTGTACGAATAATAACCAAATCCCACTCACGTGATTCATGTAAGCCTCTCTTCATTAATCTAGGAATTTTACCATTACCTTATTGTTTATTTACGAATCAGTGGCTTTTGTCAAAAATGACTTGCTTAAGGGCGGGAATATATTTTCAGAAAATGCCGATGTCTATTACTATAACAGTCGACGTAGAAATAATATTCATCAGGCGACAGTATCAACAGCCCATTACAAACAATTCACATACAATACATGTACATTATTTTACAACACTTTGCCAGATGACATTAAACGATTAAATTCGATAGAAAAGTTTAAATCCCAAGTGCAATCGTTTCTGCTGCATAACTGTTTCTATACAATTAGAGACTATACTGAGCATCACAAGAAAAGTAACATTAATTTTAACAATGATACATAATGCATTATTTACTATTTGAACTGTATAAATGTGTATAAACAACCTGTAACAAGTATTGCACTACAGCTTCCGGGTCAATGACCCCCATCTCGATCAGGTTTTTCGTCCACTTTCCCTGATCCATTGAGCAAATGCTGAGATGGACCCTTGTTTTGCTTCTGGACATAAATGTAACTTCATTTTCTGTGCACGTCTTCTAGAATTCAGTGGGAAATACAATTATTCAAATTATCGTTTCCATGTTGTCGCGGCAGGAAGTATTATTCCGAAGGACAACATGGATAAGTGCCAAAATTTATTGTCTTTTTATCCTTGAAAATAGATTTTATTACATGGGATTTCTTTTAAATTTTAAGTAGTATATGACTTAGTGTAGGGATCATAGAATTTTGAAAATGTGCACACAATTCACTTTTCCTCATAGCACGTCATACGCAGTTTTTAACTGTTTTTTTACGTAAAATAAAATAAATAAATAACAGAGGAATGTGAGCAACAATCTTGCGGAGAGACATGGCGAAGTGAGTTCCTGCGTCGCAGAGCTCCAGATGAGACGCGTGGGCCACAGGGCGCCTCTCCGAACTTCAATTCCCGCCCTTCGGGTGCCCGCGAGCGGAGGCGACCTGCGTGATGATGGAGAGGGGGGGGGCGAAGAAAACGGACGTCGAGGGAGAGGCGTTTCCGGTCGTGGGTTCAGGCGAGATGTAGGTGGGAACGAGAGAGAAGAAGAACGGGCTTGCGGTAGGGATGAAGCTGTGAGGTGGGGTAAGAACAGAAGCGATATAGTGGAGGGGAAAGGGAGTGCTTCAGAAAAGGCAGTGGAGCAGTGCGACCGTTGCGTTGTCTTGAAGGTGGGAAGGGTAAAGAATCACAAAGGGATAAGAACTGGGACAAGGTCGACGATGGAGTGGGATTACAAAGTCTGGGTAAGAATGGTGTAGGATGGGGTGAAAGGGGACGTGATGGGAACGAGGGCGAAGATGGAAATGGGGCGTGAACGGCATTCGGGTGGAAGGGAATTCGAGATTCGGGCAGGGGCGGAAGCCTTGACGAGGTGAAGCAATTCTGGGCAGGTGAGGCAGGGTTGGGCAATGGGGTCAGTGGTGGTTTGGAGAGGGCTGGGAAAGAATAAGGGGAGGGAACGGAGTGAAGGCTGGGCGGGTCGAGGTTTTATTGAGCCCTGGGGCGGGGGGCACGAGCAGGGACAGCACGTCCCGCAGCCACACAGCCCGCGGTCAGTGCGCCTCATAAAGTGACCACGAGGGCAAACATCCCCTCCCAGCTCGGGCCACGTCACCTACGCCTCTCCAACCCACGGAGACCAGAATGACGTAGACAAGGTGCTGAAACTCGCTTGCATTCTCATTTCCAACCTCAGGTACTGGCCTAAATGAAGCTTCTCTCCACTTACAACAGGATTTGATCAGCTGCAAACATGGATTAACATATGACTTAACAAGAGAGGCTACAAGATCACATACATTATTGCATTATTTGTAACTTTCCAAATTTCCGAAAATCCCTAGAGTTTAACGAAAAATGAGAGATGCTTTATTTTTAAGTGGTCTTTGCACTATCCCTCAAAATATAAAGAAAAATTCGAGATGTTTTTAACAAAAATATATAAAATGTATTAACTTCAGGCAGAAATTACGCCAAAAAACAATTTTTTCAAAAACTTTTACATGAACATGATTTAAAAAATACAATTTTTACTTTTTTCGCTTACTTCATAAGAAGAAAAAAGTATTGCAATCGTGTTCCATAAAACTTTAATTTCCTAGCCTTAGTATCACTATAATGAATAAATCTTGTTTCTCTTTATAGTAAATAACTTCCTTTAACTCGCTGTGTAGTACGAATCGAAGTTTTCTAGCTCGTCGATACCCAAAAAATTGATTGTCATCAAAACGTCTATCCGTCTACATGACTCTGGCCGCGGAAGCCTACGACTTCACAAAACGTCTATCCGTCCTTCCGTTCCTGGTTAATACTAGCGCCTATACTGTGCTGCAAGTTTTGTCCAAAATTGATATTCCTCCATGGATTTTAATCAACTTCAGGCCCTCTCACCGTAAAATGGGTATTTCGATATTTTTGGGGAGTTGTTATCTTATATGAAACCATAACTTTTTAAACATTTTCTCAAAAGGACTTTTGTCGGATAGAGAATAGGATGCTTAAGCAAACGGTGTAGTTCACATTTTTGTTGAAATCATTGATTTTCCTAAAATTACAAAAGTTCGACATTTCTTCGTCGTCTTGGTACAACCACAATATTAAAGGTCAAATTTTTTGTTAAATAATCTGTTCTTTAAAGACATCTTGAAATAAGGTTATGTACAATTTTTCGAAAATATTAGCAGTTTTCGAGTAATTTAGCGTTAAAAACTTGCAGTTTTAATTTTTGAACAATTTTGTTCACCGTTAATCCTGTTTTAAGGGAATTTATTTTGCAATACTTACAAGGAAAGCCATTTCAAGGGTAAAAAAACAAACCAATATGTTGCTCTGAATTCTGTAGTAAGATTAATTTAGTTTCGTCTGTTTCATTAACAATATCAATATTAATGTTGCAGTTACCAATATTATTATTATTTTTTTCACTGTCTTTACTGTCTGCCTGACGAACGGGGCAGAGGCCTGCCAGCGACGTCCCGGCCTTGTGGCCATGGGTGAATGGGCATGCGCAGCATATAGACTTCTGCACCTGAGAAGTGAGATTTCTCATTGTCACACAGCAACTGGTATTGACATATTGCAAGGAAAGCGCACACTATATTCTCACCCGACCAGGAATTGATTTTTCCATAATTCGACAATATTTCTGTTAATGTTGTATTTTATATTACTGTTGCTGTTAACTTGTGTATTGTACTAACGTTCATGTTTAAATTGTTAATATAACCAAGTTAAGTGGTACGGTATTCCAAAATTAGCACCTAATAGTGTATCTTCACTGTAATGATTTTACTGCTCAAAAGGATGGTTTTAATCTTTACTTAAACTCAATTCTATAAATTACACATAGTCTCCAAAAGACGTTGATTTTATTGGTGTCCAACAAAGCAAGATACAGAAACCAAGTAGCTGCAGCTTTCATCTACGGGAAGAATGTAATCAGCTTAGAGAATTGACCCAACCATGTATCTCGCTTTTCATGTAGATGCTCGTAATTTCTGGCGCATAATAATGAAGCTCTCGCCGTTAATTATGGATACACTAATTCTACTGCGGAAAAGCTCACAAAAACATGTTTGAAACATTTATGTACCACGAAAATCGTCCTTATTCCCCAAATGGAAAATTCAGTACTACTGGGATTTTATTTGTTGATACTGTCATTCGTTATTAATGAGTTCTTTTAATTCAAACTACAAATTGTATGACATGCAATGTGTCATTAGATTGAAAAATTATTACTTTCTTGTATACGAACGTATATACACACTAATATACTCCGTCCGTCCGTCCGTCCGTCCGTCCGTCCTGTTTTCACAGATTTTCACATTTTTTGACGTTAAATAAATAAATAAATAAATAAATAAATAAATAAATAAATAAATAAATAAATAAATAAATAAATAAATAAATAAATAAATAAATAAATAAATAAATAAATAAATAAATAAATAAATAAATAAATAAATAAATAAATAAATAAATAAATAAATAAATAAATAAATAAATAAATAAATAAATAAATAAATAAATAAATAAAAAAATAAATAAATAAATAAATAAATAAATAAATAAATAAATAAATAAAAAGTTTATTTCGGAACGTCTCGCACTCAGTTTCAAACACGAAATCTGGGGACAAATTTCTCACGGGTACAAAACAACAAATACCTGAAAATCTTAAGAATCATGTTTATCGCACTCATCAAAAACTATTGTTATCATGTGATAACAATTAGAGTGCAACTGCAATTTTGAAAAAACAATCATGAGAATCACAAGGCAGAAACAACTGGCAGGAAATCCTTCCAACGGGAATTTATGGGTCAATATTGTCATTGTAGGAAGGAACCGACAAGTTTCGAACTCGAAATTTTAGTTAACTCTGAAAATCGTAGCTACGCCAACTTTATAAGTGTATACCACTTTATTTTTACAATAAATTTAAAAACAAGAAGCTTCATGTGAAATAATTCTCAATTTTAAAGAATGTTTTTCCCAGTAGCTGAGTCGGGCCAGATAGACCGGGGCGTATTCATTTGGGAAAAATCCCACTAGTATCGCCGCGCAGCAAACCGCAACGTCTTGCAACATTTACCCGAATACACACTTGTCCACGTACAACCGCCAAATTAGAATCCAGACTGTAGCGGATTGAATGGTCTGTGAGCAAACCGCTGACTCCTGGCGTCCACTCCATTTAACGTTAGAAGTGTAGGAGGGCTGAGGCGGCACGGCACAGCATTTCATGCTATCCGAGTCATTTCCCGCCACGCGACGTCGCTCGCTCCTAAGAAATGCTTCGAACGAGCGAAGCGGCAACAGTGTGTTAACCTTCGGTAGATGCAGCCTCACACTCTGCATAGAGGGTGAGCGCGAAGCTGGCTCCAAATTTAAACCACTTAAATATGTGTTAAAAATAAAAGAAGCATATTTTTAAACATTTCTTTGTTATGTAATTTGTACAGCGCAGATATGTTATTCTCTATTTACTAGGTATACTTATTACTTTGCATTATTATTATTATTATTATTATTATTATTATTATTATTATTATTATTATTTAGTACTTCCTTACTAAACTACACATTCGTCAGAAAATTTTAAAAGAAAAATGTGTAGGTTGAAAAAAGGGAAAAGTATTATTTCTATAACATCACGTATTGTCTTGCGTTATTAATAAAAACCACACAATAATATAAAATTATCTTCATTTGCAAATGAGTTTCCAACTAGCAAAAAAAAAAATTCGAACTTTGGATTTGGTTCAGCGCGCCAATTCACGTTACACCTTCAGTCTCGGTGGAAAAACAACCTCCGCATTATTTCTAACTTTTGCAATTTTCGAAAATTCAGAGAATTCAACAAAAATTAGACCTGCGCTTTGATTTTAAGCGTCCCTTCCACTATCCGTGGTAAATATTTAAATAGCTAATATGGAGTCTTTGAAAAGTTTTTTTATAAAATGTATTTTTTCAAGCCGAAATATCGCAAAAACTCCTCCTTTTTTTCTTCAAAAAATGTAGAATTCATTTAAATATATTATTTTAGAACGCATTTTTGTTAAGAAAATCAATCTCCCCCTTAAAAATTTTTTTTTAAATTCCGGTTTTTTTAAAAAAAAAAAAAAACCTTTTAAAGCGGAACCTCGATGGTTCGGATTGATCAAGAATTTTTTAAGAAAATCGGCTTCCTGGTTTCGACGCTACTGTTCACCACAGACGGACACACGCACACGGACAGATGATTTGCCGTCAGACGATTTTTAGGTATCAAGGTCACACAAAATATTGGTTCTGACTACACAATGTGTTAGAATAACTAATTTGCTACGCCTATGATTAAGATTCAGCAATTTTTGCGGAACCGGGGCCCGAGAATAAGAGATTTTCTGTCAAAAACTTGTCGATTTCCGCCGTACGATTACAATACTTTCTCTTTACTACGTTCGTAGTACGTCGAGAAAGTCAAGCAAGGCTTAAACAAACGTTTTGTGACAAGGCTTAAACATATCTACTGTCGTTCTATATCAAGTAGTTCAACTCTGGAAAAGTGCCTCGCGTGATATTCTCGGATTTTGACGAAATTTTGTAAGCCGATTCCTACTTTCTAAAAGAAACTATTGTAAGTTGAAATTTCATTTTTTTAATTTATATTAATTCACTGATCAGCCATAAGGAGAGGGTTTCGTAAAATAAGACTATATATGCATATATAACACTATTTATATTTGAGGTTAACCCAATTGGGTCCCTGTAATCTTTGTTGTTGCTGTTGTCAGTTTTGTAGACCTTTTGGTTGTCGATGATAGAGTGGGTTGCAAAAGGAGAGGAATTATTATTTTATGTCGTAAGGGGGAATGGTTTCTCAATTCTTGAAAAGTGTAAGAATATTTTCCTAGTGGAATGATGGTTGCATTTGGGGCTGAAGAGAGGCGTAGGAAAAAGTTTCTGTTCGATTAATTTATGAATCATATCAGAGATTGAATGTCAATTTCGCGATGGAGTAACTATTTTGGACAAGACAAGGAGCTTTTGTGATTTTGTGGAAAAATATATTTAGGTGTTAGATGCGAGATTAATTTGAGACGCTGCAAACCTCTTTGGGGAGGGTTGCATAAAAGTGGGACGAATATTAGATTTGTATAAAACAATGACATTTGTGATGATGTTATGTTGAGAAACAAATGTAGTGGAATGTATTTTCCATGAGACCGCATTGTAACGCAATTGATGTGATACTTCCAAGTTAGCCGGTAGTCGAGATACATTCCAAGAAACTTCATTGGCTGTTTGGGCGGCTGCCAGGAAATGGGAGAGTTTGAGAGCGCGAGAAAATAGGTTCTTCAGGATCTTCATAATGAGAATACTATTATGGAACTTTATACTGGGTTTAGATGCGTTCGCTATTTTTTGTACCATGCTTCGAGGACTGAGAGATCATATTGTAAGTTGGCAATAATCGATCATAGAAGCGGAAGTCAATAGAAAAACGTCACCAACGAAAAGGTATATTTCCAAACACAGAGGTAGAGGTAGGTCATAGAGATTTGCACTGAACAGAAGTGGCTTTAAAACATTACTGTCTACTACACTACTTTCTAATACACTCTAATACTACTCCATTCTACTTTGATGGGTAATGGAGGGGGAGGTCGAGTTGTTTAAAAGCATTGAAAAAGTAATATTGCTTAAAAAGGTGTATAATCTGGAGTATAAATATTGTGGAATACCTAATTAGTGTAATTTATACAAGAGTCCTGCGTTTTGCGTGCCTACACTCGAGTTAGATCAACGAATACTGCTGCAGTGTGCTGACAATGGTGAAAGGAGGATGCGTTCTGCAAGTCAACGCAAGGGATGATATGTAAAGAGTTGTTGAGTGAATCTAAATTGAAATGCAGGAATTTCAGCGATCATTGTTAGAAACTTCAGTAGTTAGGAGTGAATTAATTTTCCTAGAAGCTGTGATTGTGTTGGCAGAAGGGATATTACACAGATATCGGGACAAGAGGGAGGCTTATTGAGTTCAAGATTAGGAACTACGTTTGCATGGTTCCAGGTTGAGGGGAATGACCTGTGGAATGGACGGAATTTAGATTGAGGTTAGGTCGACAATAAATCTTTGAGCTAAATTTTTATGATGTTAGAAGGAATTTCTTAATTTGGGGTTTTGAGATCAGATAGTTTATTTCAGCTAGTGATATGAATTTTATTAGTTGTGGTGCTGATAGAATTTGCTGTCGTTTGTATCCTATTATTTAATAAATACTATTATTAATAACATTATTGTTTAACGGATAATTTCAATCTCCTAGATCTAATCATTTCCTCATAAATTGAGTTTAAAATAAATAATTTTTCCAAAAAAACAAAAGTGTATTTTCAGTCTTGTTTAGCATAAAAATACATTCTAAAAATACTTCGAAACCTATTTCATTAGAAAAAGCAAGTTTTCAATCTCCCAACAAATTTAATTTGATTATCTGCATAGCCAAATGTTCCTAAAATACCAGTTGATCCATTTGTAATTTGTGGCGAATAAAGTGGGTTTGTGGGAGGTGTTCTCGAGGCGTTACCTGTAGGTGCCATTCCACTACTGACCAATCAATATAAAATCTTAAACCTGCCTACCAAATATTTTGTGTTAATTATGGATATTGTGACATACCGATATGTCACGTTAAAATAAACTAACATTTATTTGTAGACAATATGGTGGAACATGCATTACGAAATATCACGAGAGCTAGAGCTTAGAAACGACCGTGAATAAACAATGTAGTTTTTGTTTTTTCTAAATGCCTTAAGAGATGGCTTGGTGCCGAAAGTAGAAAATTTGGGATTGGGCGAAGAAGTTTAGACGATCAAAATGTCAGCTACACCAAAATATAACGAACCTATGGATTGGCTGGGTGAGAGAAGGATGATCAAATGTTATGAAAAAAATGAAGGTAGTTTAATACGAAGTCTTCGAGGGATGAATCACGCAGGAAGATTTCATTCTGCTCGGCATAGCGCTTCTGAACTGATCGTAGGTTCGTGAGAGGGAACGAGTACAATCTAGATAGAATTGGGTTATCAGTGACATTTTAAGGACAGTGAATGATATTGCAGATATTTTCATGTGGAAGCAATATTGATGTATAAATTGGAATTTTGTCGGGAGTGGTAATCGAGTTCGGGACTATGTCATAGGACGTAATCGGGACTGATAATTTTGATAGTTTGAGACCAGCTTGGATAGGGGCAGAAGAGGATTCCTTGGAACTTTGGACTACGGCAAGCTCGCAAGATATTTCGACTGAGAAGTCTACGAGGGACATCAACGAAGAATAGATAAGTTAACCGCGATATAAAATTGTAAATTGAAAGATATCTTGATCAAAGGCCTAACTTAAATTCTCTAAATTGTTTGCTAAAAACGCAAAAATAAACTTTGTTGAATTTTGTTCTTTAGAAAAGAAAGTGATCTTTCATTTAGTCAATCCAAACAGAAACGAAGTAGGAATAGAATCATTCTATTTCAGATTCCCAGCTGCGCTGTATAGTCGGCGGATCCTATAATCCATTATAGAGGTAATAAGGATTATAATATATCGTGACCCATTGACCCAGCAAGCCGGACGCTAAGATCTTTAGCAGATATTAATGTAGAGAGAGGAAGTTTTGCAGTATATCTCAATATAAATATTGAGATATATATTAAAGATACTTTCAGAGCCGAATATAGCAGCTGAAATGAAAATGAAAGCACCGCGTTGGGGGAAGACGCAGCTTACAGCAGTAATATTTTATTACTTTTTCTCTGATAAAATCATACTTCACAGCAGTAAAAATGAACTGACACACAGAAATATCTTTCTTCTGAAAGGAAAAATTTGCTATTAATTTAAAATATTTTGTTTTGAAAAATCAAAATTAACCATTTTTTCATGCACTGACTTGTTTCTCTGATACTCAAATAATTTCAAAGATTTTTACAAATTTCTTCTTTTAATTTGTTGACAATACTCACAGGTACTAAACCACGATCGATCATATAAATACATGGATAAATAATATTTTTAATTTGAATCCCAAATTAAAATATTGATTATTAATATTTTTTATGTTTTATACTTTTTATCACAAAAACTATTGGCCTGAAGTGCATGATTTAGCATGGGTTTTTAGATAATACATAGTTAAATACATTCTAAAAGTTTCATAGCTTTAAAATTATTAGCTTTTGAGTTAGGAGGGAAACGAATCTATAAAATGGCAACTCTGGAAAACAAGAGGCGAAATTAGAGTCATGCGATTCGCTTTCCTTACTACTCTAATAGATGCAGCGACATGGATTTTAAATGAACTGACACACAGAAGTATCTTTCTTCTCCAAGGAAAAACTCGAAAACTATTGCAGATATCGAAATATTTTTTTCGCCAAAATATTTCTGAATAATTAATGCATAGGAAAAAATGTTTTCGAAAATCAATGTTTTTATGTTTTAAGGGGTATCTTCCCCCTTAACCATTGCTCTGTTCGGTGCTCATGCAGCATCCTCGTGTGAACGGCCTCGCGTCGTTGAGAGCCTGCCATCTCGGCTGCGGTAAATATATATCTTTCGCTAACTCAATTTCGCGCCCGTTGTCCTCCTCTACAAAGGCGTCGCCTGACAACCGTGAGCGAGACGGCGCTGCCTGACCTCGGAGCGCCTGCTTCGTTGCTCTGAACGCCAACAGGAAGCATATGGCGCATCGAATCACAAATTGCTTAGTTATGAAAGCACCCGTGAACAATTTTGGGGGAAATTTACTTTTTGATGACAATTGGTTCTTTACGCAATCTTTCAGTCTTTTTCTTGAAGTCTTGTTTTTAATATAATACATAGTTCATCCAGAATTACGCAAAAATTACTAATATTTTCAAAAAAATGAGACCTAGATCGATTTCTTAAGCGTTTTTAACTGTACCAGATGAAAAGTCCAAAAATGGACATGGAACCTTTTAAAAATAAGCTACTGAAATACGATCGACTTTTAAAGTGTGTTTCTGCACGTATTGTTTTCTAACGCCAAAAGCAAATCAATTATTATTTTCAAATATTTATTAAACTTCGTTCAATGAGAACGAAGTATTGTGACCGCCCGTTTTCTTAGATTCCGAAAACGTGTCACATACCGCCCTAAGAAAGAGAGGGAAAAGAATATTTTGAACGCGCGCCAACGCGGATGAATATTTGGAATGCTAATTAGAATTTAGAACAAGAGAGACCGCCACCATATACCAAGGGCGAGACCGGAGGTCGGATGAAAGAAAAAGTTCTTTCTGAAGGTAGCAGCTGAACTGGGCGGACGTATGGAAAACGGTACGCCAGGAAGTGACATTGCAGCGGACTTCAGATTTGCAACTTTTTTGAGGAAAACTCTTCTAGAAGACCAGAAGAGGTAATTATTCTATTATAAATTGATTTAAACATAATCTTAGAAGAAAGATAATAAGAAATGTTATGAATTTATAATGGAAGAATTAGGGAGAGAAATTTTGAATAGATGGCAGTAATTAATAGCTTGCATTCATTTCTCTTTCCAGTTTTTTTCTCTCTCACATGCTTTTCTTATATTTAAATACTCTCTTGAAGTTGGGGCTCGTATAAAAAGGGGTGATCTCTGGATTCATTTTCACTCTGAATATCCAGTTGGTCATTAACCGTAATTCAATATAAAGTAAAATTCATATGAGAGTATTCAAGAATATAAAACTTGAACGAGAAGAAGAAGGCGATTTCTGGGGAGCGACTGCGTTCTCAACCCGAGGCCACGACGCTTCAAGGCCGAAGCAGCTCGGTGAAAAGGGGTAGAAGGAAGCCCAGCGGACTGCTCTACGCGGCCGAGAACACAGTAAGGTCGTTCCAAATAAACTGTTTTGTAGGGATAGGAGTGATTCAGTTTAATAAGAAAGCTTATTCTGTATCCGTCACGTAGAAAGAAAGGGAGGATAACAGATTTACCACGCTTAAAAGATAAGAAAAGTAAAAGTACATTTGTTTCCGACTTCTAATACGTGAGAACAGAATCAATCTTTTCTTTCAAAACGGATTTGAAGATCTAATATTGTAATATAGTAATTAAGAGTTTGTGTAAGAGTATAATTATAATAATAGTCATTCTCTAGATTTTAGAGAGAGAAAGAGTTTCCTGTTTTGTTATAAAAGTAATGTTAAATCAAAAGTATTAATTTTGATTTTCAATGTGTGTTTCTTTCACATTTTTGTAAAGTAATATTTTAACGATTCTTTCGAATTTCTGAAAGTGTGTTTGTTAAACAATTGGGTTGTAGATGAAAGTAGGAAATTGTGTATTGAGTTATTAGTGTGTGTGTTTTTTTTTCAGTCAAGAATATTCTGTATTTGATTTTTTTTTCTGTGTGCCATTGTATGTATTTGTCATAGCAGCAAATATTTTTAGAATATATTCTGAATTTAGTGAAAAGTGATTCTCACCCGAGTTATTTGTAATTTTTGCATCCCAATCCATAAACGATCTTCACGACCCTGCCCCCCCCCATTTTTTATTTATTGTGTCCACACTGGGACGTCTATACTGAGCTAGTCGACCATCTGGTGAATTGTGTTCGCCACCCCCCCAAGACGTCTCAGGTCGGGTGCTGGCCTTACGGCTTGTACCGGACGGTACTGTGGCTCGCAGTATGCTAATTTGATAATATTTAGTTATACAAGAAACTATGAATTATTGAAATTGGTTACATTTATCGTGATGTATTGACAAAAATAAATGCTTTCAAAATTATTCAGAGCACATTTTTTCTCGAAAACAAATTCCTGTAATAAAGTCCTTTCATAACTTTTTTAATGTTCCACACTATCTCGAGAACAAGGAAATTGTTATTCAAACAATCATTCTCCGTGTGATCGCGGCGTAAGTTGACTCCTTCACGAAGGGCTCGTTGGTGGCAGTTGCAAGATTTTTTATAGGTTCTTGGGTATATGTTACCTAAAGCCTACATCTACTGGAGTTCTGCTGACTTAACGTTTCACCATAAATAATTTTTTCATTCTTTCTCAATTTAAAATAATTCTAAATTCTACGATTCTGTAACTGATCTTTTTCATCTGGAGCTGGAGAGAATTTAAGGTTTATTAAACTTTAGAAAACAAAAACCTTTCGTCACGAAAAAGAGCATATCTTAAAGTGGTGCTAAATATCTTTTCTATAACGTAACATAAATGAGCACCAAAATTAACGAAACGACGTTCAAGAGATAAGAAAAAGATTATCTTTAATTTTTCTAAATTCAGTTAAAATGTGAATGACACATTTCTCAATTGATTGCATTATGTTCAAGAATGAAAAATGATTTTACGCAGGATAGTATTCGAACCCGAAACTTTGTACTTTATGTCAGTGAGTTACCACTTCACTCCACTGCAGTCAGTCGGCGCATATAATGTATATTCGCAATGTTCCGTTGATTCTGGCACCTCAGAAAAATGTTCTCAAAATGTTGTGAGAAAAAATAATTTTAAAAATCGTGTATATGTATGTATGTATGTATGTATGTATGCATGTATGAGTGTGTGTGTGTGTATATATATATATATATATATATATATATATATATATATATATATATATATATATATATATAGTGACATACCAATATGTGGGACATTGTATTGCGTGACATTTATTGTAAACAGGGTGAATTGTAAAGCTAGACATATGTAAATATGGCGGCCTAGCAACGGTAGACGAGCTGTCGTCAAGGTCAACAAACTTTATTGCTTTGAACCACGGGGCGCGGCTAGTTGATAAAGTAAACTGTTTGGGGATTGGCCGAGAAAGCAATGACAGTGTGGGGCGCGGCTAGTCGAATTTGTAACTAATTTAGGGATTGGCGAGGCATGGAATGACAATGTACTTCGAGGAAAGTGGATCGATTTTTTTCTGAAAAGAAACAGAAAATATGGACCGAGTTTTGAAGGGCTGAAAGAGGGGAATATGGATTCATTCCGACTTATGCCATGGTGCTGTGCGGATCGTGTGTAAATAATTGATGTTGGGAGTTTGGGAATTGTAAAAGTCTACTTTGGAGCGTATGGTTGTCGGACTTTGAATATTGATGTAATGTGCGGAAATTGGAAATTGGAAATATTTCGAGTGAAGCAGCTAGAATTTAAACTGTGAAATTAGGTGAATTTGTCGGCAACAGGACTGGGAGTATTTGAAGCAGATAATAGTTTACTGAACTTTAATATTTTAAGCATACGCGTAGAAATAACTGGGAACTTTTAAAAGGCAAATTAATGAAGACTTATCAACTTATGAAGCGATGAGGATCAGTGAGTACACTTGTGCCAGAACGTAAGAAAAGAGGATGGTATTTGGACCTGGAACCATCGACACCGGAAAAAAATGAAAATGGTTCTACGCGGCGACATCGGCCAAGAGCGCGCGAAGACGGATACTGCAGTATAAGGTTTGAAACTGATCATGACCGAAAGTACGTTTCGTATTGTTACCAAGTTAAAATTTCATGGACATTGAATAAACTTACGTTTCTGTGAATAGAAAAGATGATTTTCATTTAGCTAATTCCAGCAAATGAGTAGCTAGAAATGTATATTTGCTTTTCAGATTCCTTGGCCTCTCTGTACTGATGGCAGATCGAATAATCGGCTATTAGTAGGCAATAGGGATTATTTCTTATAAGACCCATCGACCCAGTTAGCCGGATATTAATTTATTGGAAATAACAGTTGAAGATTAATTTTAATAATATAATTAACGTAATCTTATATAATATATATATATATATATATACACATCTTATATAATATATATACATACATACATGTAATATACGTGCTATAAGAGATACAACCACAACAGTAGGTTATATAAATTTACTTTCCAGAAAAGAAAAGTAAATTTATAATTTTTAATTATTATTTATTATTATTAGAATTATTTTCTGCTAAGTAAATGTATATAGCCTACTATTGTGGTTGACATCTTTTATAACCCGGATATTTTATCATGGATTACCACAAAATCTCCGTTGCCAATACAGAATTTATATATCGAGTGTTTTACTATCTACAATACTTCGTTTATAGTGTCCATTGTAACAGCTGAAAAATTCACAATGCATTTACTAGATTTACAGCATCTCTGTTGGCTGCGTGCATAGCAAGGCGGCTTCGGCCGCCAGTTTACTCTTACTAAGACGTCTTGTGGACTTACACGAGAAGGAAATTCAGGAGAGGCCGAAGAGGTTGTTCCCTACGACAAGATGGTTGACATAATCACCAAGAAAGATGTGCATTTACATGGCTCTAAGGGACGAACAAAAGAAGGTGCAGGTTTATTGGGTGTGTGACCTACTTTGTATGCAAAGTACAGTAAAGCTTTTTTCCTGCAGACGCGTCGCTGGAAAGATTGAAGAGATAAACGAAGAAGGTTTTAGAGGCGAATCATGGGAAGATATAAGGTGTGTGTGTGTATCATAAATACGTCACTGCGGCTCTCTCTACGATATCACATCACCAGAGACGGCGAGCGCATTGTAAATTTTAAATTTATTTTGTGTTTTTATACATTCTTACGTTCTCTCCCTTACGAAGGTACTTCGTAAGAAGAGAAAATTATGTAATAGTGCGTCGGAATCCGGTGAATTTTCGGCACAAAAACTCTTAGTGGTCCTGCAAACGAAAAAGTAGATAAATTCAATTGCTGAATATAGATCGATTGATTGATTGATTTCTTCGTGTTTCCGGGTAAGTCAACTGCTTTGGTCATTAGTCTAGTTAGTGTAGTGCATGTTTTTTCTCGGGAGATCGCCTCGCCTACTGAGGTTTTCCTCTATTCAGGACTCTCCCACCCGCGGGGCACCGCCCCAGTCGGGACAAGCTCTAAGCCCCCGACCGGTCTCCCGGAATGTGTGTTAGTGTAGTGCATGTTAGTGTGAGCGTGTGTGTAAGGGGAGATGATAGGACAAGGAAGAGGAAGGAAACGTCGCGCGCGGTCCGTGGCCCGTTTGGTAGGGTACTGCTCCGGCATTCGCCTGGTGTTGATCGGAGGAACCACGGAAAACTACCGATCAGAGCAGCCGGCCGCTAGAATTATCCTCCAGATAGCGACTGAATTTGACATAGCTGAAAAGCTAGTGTCGAAAATCCTGCTACCGTCAGGACTCGAACCTAAGACCACTCGGTCAGAGGCGCTGCAGTGACATCAGTTGATGCACTGAGCTACCTCTCCCGGCCTGAATATAGAATATACTCCTCTAACTCGTAGTGCATCTAGAATCCAGATTTTGTGGGTCTTGATACCGAAAAATCGATTGACGGCAAAATGTTTGTCAGTCCGTCTCTGGTCAACGCTAGCACCTAAACCCACGAGCGAATTTTCTCCAAAATTGCTTTTTCTGGATCGATCAGAATGAACTCTAGGGTTTGGGTGTTTGAAGCGAATATTTTAAATTTTGTGGTTTGTTTTTACATGGAGCGAGCTTTTACGATTTTAAGCGGCTGCTCGTGTTCAGCCCTTACAGTGCTTCTGTGGGGCAGTGGTGTGGGCAACAGCAAGTTAACTCTCTAAACCTGTGTTTGGATCTCGAAGCAGAAGAAAAGATGTTGCTGGATGAAAACACTTTTGAAGGTTTATGTAGTAGTATATTTTAGCGAAGAAGTTAGAAAGAACGCGAAAAAGAATGTGCTTTTTAGTATCACCGGTTTCATTGTATATATTATATCGACAAAATGCAAACAACAAAATACAAAGACCTTTAAGGATTTAACAGTCAGTGTTCAGTTAAGAACAATCAAAACGAGTGAGTTGTAGCTAAAGATACCGTATGATTATTTATTGTAAGAAAATATATTTCTTTTATATGATTATTTTTCTTATAAGAATATGTGTAGAAGAAGATATATTAGAAAATAGAAATATCAAGCTACACACGGACAATAAGAAATTAAACACATGCAATTGAAGTTTGTAAGCCGAGGCGATATCCCAGGTCGCCAAATGCAATTAATTATTTTTGAACTGAAAACATGCATTCGATGTCATTTCAAAGGCGTTCAATATAATTTTTAATTTGTTAAAAGATACCATAATCTTTTAATCGCTTGTTTATACGAGACTAAAAATTCGCCAGCTATAGTTGAGCTTACACTGGGAAGATAATGGGACGTATTTATCAAATATATGACGTCAACGCAGTTGTGCAGGCACATGTGTATTCAAAAATTAACATCGTGGCAGAAATGCGTTGAACTCATTGGGTTTGGTAGTGACAAGAACTTGCAAATCACTACCTAAAGTGAAGCAATGAAAATCTCCTGAATAAAAGATAAAATTTAAAGGGGATAGTCAGGTAAACCTGGACTTCTTTTGGTTTAACTTCATAAAGTCTACATAAAATCTTCATATTTAAAAGTCTTACGGTTCATTCAAAAAGGAATTTTAGCATTAAACTCAAATTTTTTAATGTTTGCTTTTAAATGAAAAGTAGTGGGCCCTAGTAGGTATCAATTGCTTTCATTTACATGGTTTTAACTTCAAAACTACATTTTAGTAACAAAGAAAAATATAATAAAATGTACACTTCTCTCCCGTCATTTGCTGTGTGTCTTGCAATTGATCTATCAAAATCAGTTCAGTGAAACTATAGTTACAAAAACAACATAAAAGAACGTTTTGAGTAGAAGATTGAGTCATTTTAAATGCAAAGATTAGGGACAAAACTAATGTCCAGAAATATTTAATAACAAAAAGTCATTGTTTATAATTACATGTTATGCATTAGGTTGTAAAATTAATATGGATAATATAAATGGATTGTGGAATTCCCTGGTTTAGTTCAGAGCAACATACAGGTAAAGATTTTTGTAAATATGAAACTTTTCAATTACATTTTCAGAAACGTGTTTCGCGCCATGTTTACAGTGAATAGAGACTGTCACTGTATTGTTACAGAATTTGTACACTTGCCTGATTTCTTAGTCTGAGAGAATAAGCATCGAGCCTCATGAAACAATCTTTGGAGATTTTTGAATTTCCTCCTAGAGCATACGTTATACTTTTCTATAGTACCATTTCTACATTCTTCCTTTTGTGCAGTATAATCACAGGGGTTCAACAAGTATTTATTATATTCCGCAGTTTCATTTCTGAGAGGTAATTTTTGGTTTTTGTTACATCGAAACATTAAAAAATGTTATTTTTATCAATTTATAGATAATAAGGAAAGCGTTTCCTTTATTACCCGCGCTTTCCAATTTATCTGACATTCCCTGCTTTGTATTATAGTTTTAAAATAATTTACCATATCTCATATCTACCACAAATATGGCTGGATGTATATAAAAGGACAGTCACAGAACATTTAGCATTAAAAGAAATGAAGTATGCCCAAACAAATCCTGTTTCAAGCGAATGCGAAAGATATAGCGGCGTCACAAAGGAATTTAACAGTGATATTTAATGCATTATTTACCATTTGAACTGTACAAATCTAAACAACCTGTAACAAATATTGAAACAAAGCTTCCGGGTCAATGACCCCATCTCGATCAGGTTTTTCATCCAGTCCATTCCATTCCATCCAGTCCTGATCCATTAAACAAAAGCTGACATGGCCCCTTGTTTTGCTTCTGGACATAAATGCTACTTGATTATCTGTAAACGTCTTAGAATTCAGTGGGAAATATAGTTATTCAAATTATCGTTGCCATGTTGTCGCTTCAGAAAGTATTATCCATTGACGAAGGGCATGATGGATTAAAGCACAAATTTATTACTGATTTATCCTTTAAATTAGAGTTTATTACATTGGAGCTTTCTTGAAAACGTTTTTATCTTTTTTACGTTTAAATAAATAAATAAATAAATAAATAAATAAATAAATAAATAAATAAATAAATAAATAAATAAATAAATAAATAAATAAATTTCTTGAAAAATAAATAAATAAATAAATAAATAAATAAATAAATAAATAAATAAATAAATAAATAAATAAATAAATAAATAAATAAATAAATAAATAAATAAATAAATAAATAAATAAATAAATAAATAAATAAATAAATAAATAAATAAATAAATAAATAGATCACAGAAGAAGACATTCAAAATAGGAACACATTTAGATATAAGATGTCATTGCGGATTGATTTGGGAGATGAACCAAAGTATAAAAGAGTGAAAGCTTGGACCGAAAAGGGAAAAAATGCACAGACAAAGAATGAAAGAAATGTGTGCACAATGAAAAGCTGAGAAATATATCCGAGTTCTTTGCGTTGCCCTAATTGGATTTATTTGAAATAATAATAATAATATAATAAAATAATAATAATAATAATAATAATAATAATAATAATAATAATAAAATAATAAAATAATAATAATAATAATAATAATAATAATAATAATAATAATAATAATAATAATAATAATAATAATAATAATAATAAATCACCTTTTATATATGGATGATTTGAAGATATATACTTAGACAAAATCTCAACTTGAACAACTATTGAGTATTGTGGAATCCTTTTCAAAAAGTATTAAAATGGAGTTTGGTCGGGAAAAATGTCGAACATTGAATATTGTAAAAGAAAAGCTCTAAGAGGGAGCCTTTGAACTTGAAAATAAACAGTTGATAGAAGCGATGTCTGCTAAGAAAACGTACAGATATTGACGAACAGATACCTGGGAGTGAGACAGGCAAGGCACATTGACCAAGGTAAAATGAAAGATGAACTTGCAGAGGAATTCATCCAAAGAACCCGAAAGCTCCTGAAAACAAAGTTGAATGGAAGAAATATCATAAAAGCTATTAACACCTATGCTGTCCCAGTCTTACACTACTCATTTGGCATTATTAAGTGAAGCAAAACTGACATTGAGAACTTGCAACGGAAAATTAGAATTTTAATGACGAAAGCACGCATGCACCATCCAAAATCTGCAGTCGAACGCATAACACTTCCGAGAAATATGGGTGGAAGAAGACTCACAGACATTGGAAACCAACTTTGTCGGCAAGTGAAGAGCATGAGAATATATTTCCACTCTGCGGCAAATACATCAAAACTACATAAAGCAATTTGTGAAGCACATGTCTATACTATGATAGAGCTGTCGAGACAGGATGTTGCGGACTTTTCATGCAATGACAGCGAAAAGAGATTTATGGATTGCCAAATCTCTTCATGGAAGACATCCACATGAGATGGGCCAAGAACATGTCGATTTGAAAGCATCAAACTACTGGCTTATATCAGAACAGATCTTTCCAGAAACTGGAGGGTTTATGTTGGCTATTCAGGATCAAGTTATTCCAACGCGTAACTATTTGAAGCGAATTGTTAGATATGGCAATGTGCAGAATGAGTTATGTCGTTATGGTTGTCCAACAGTGGAATCAGTTCATCATGTTACCTCGGGTTGTACACATTTGGTAGGCACCGAGTATAAACAGCGACATGATTCGGTGCCCAATATTTTACATCAAGCGTTGGCCCAGAAATGTCTTCTGACTGAAAATACCGTACTTTAAGTACCAACCTATGAGTGTTCTGGAGAACGAAGAGTGGCGCTTGTATTGGGATAGAACTATCTTAACAGACCAGACTGTGATTCACAACAGACCAGATTTGGTTGTGATTAACAAGTGTGAGACACATGTCATGCTTATTGATGTTTCTGTCCCAAATACTGGCAACATTGAAAGCAAATACACTGAACAAATCAGTAAATATGCAAATCTTGTTGAACCCGTTGAGAAACAGTGGAATATGGAAAGAGTCAACATTATCTCGATAATTGTTTCAAGTACCGGAGTCATCCCTAGAAGTCTGATTTGGGGCCTTAAGCAACTGGGTTTGAATGAAGACCTGTACAAACCCATGCAGAAGGCAGTTGTTATTTCAACAACAAGGATAGTGCGGAAATCCTGGGAAACAATGTATTATAAATTCTTAAAAAAAATAGATGTATTGTGCTTTGATTTTGTATATCTGTGCAATTCATTCAAATATGCCAATAAGATGATAATAATAAAATAATAATAATAATAATAATAATTACAGTGTCATGTGTATCTCTCGGAAATTGTAAATAAGTTTAAGTTATGTAGATGTCATATTGATGTGGCAGTATTAATCAAGTCCTAGTTGGTTCATAGGCTTTGGAAGTCGTATCAATCAGAGTAGAGTTCTAAATTCACTCGACATCCTTCAGAGGAAAACAAAACATATACCATAATGGCAGATATTTAGCAGCATGGTAAATACTCTCAAGTCTAAAATTTGCCTCTGAATATATTATTTGAATACAACATTGCTCCTCACATTTATAACTTACCAACCAGATAGCGTTGTGACAACAGGTTTGTCTCCTAACAAAGAATTTCTGGGGCCAAGAATTGAACGTTCGTTAAACTTTTTCGAAACAATTGAACGTCCTAATTCATTACGATGTCGCCGACGACGATAATGCTGCTGTTGATGATGATGATGATGATGATGATGATACTGGAAATGATGATCGCTCTGTTAAACATCTCTGGAAACTTCTCAACTTTCAAGATATCGCAAAAATGTCGACCGATATGAATTTCTTGTCAAAATGAATTGATTTATTTATTGGAATAAATATCTCCATTCAATTTTAAGTTCATGTTTTGAAAATTTGAAGAGCAAAAAAATAAACGACCTTTCTCCCTAACCACGACAATGTAGACATTAGCTGAAACATGAAATATATCTGACCCTAATTTCCTTCCGTGCTTCCTAGCTGACCGAGTTTCGGGTTTGTTCCCAATTGCACTGCATACTCTGGTATCCTATTCACAACGCATTCTTGATTTATGGCGCAATAACTCCCTAAATCATGTCCGTGTAAGGGTTGCAAAACATCTGATACTAAATCGTTGTCCATTATAAAAGACTTTAAATTGAAACAGCTTTGTTTCTCTTTTGCTCCGTACCTCGTCCAGACTCTCCCAGCTTTCAGGATTAGCTTTTAAAGGGAACCTGCAATTGTATTGTTTTCCGTTTTCTAATAAGAAATCGGAGTCGTTTTACACCTTTTGAAAGCTCGGTCAGTTCATCATGTGTTTGAGTAAACGTTTAGAACAAATCGACAAAATTAAGACACCTTTTACAGGTCCCTGGGTGTTTTTTCGTCATTTTTTGTATTTTATTTCTTTTTTGTCTTAATTGAATCACCTTGGCGGTACTGTAATAATTTTAAAATCTATTTTTTAATAAGATGCATAACGAATTTGAGTGAAATCATTTGTCAACTTTATATCCATAATAACTTGTATATTTTCGCGAGCGTTTTGACCAAACATTAAATAGACAATACAGGACACTGAACATTTCTCATACTATTAAAGGGAGACAGTTGTTAACCAGAGGAACCTAGAAACATGACCGGTCAAATTGGTGCCAAATACAAATTTCAATATTACATGCAATGCCGTTTGGAGTTCTGTGGCTCCAATAAAACTATTGTTTACAATATATTTTTCTTATTACTATCATTATTTATTTTTATTTTATATTTATATATTGAATTTTATACTTCTGTAATATAAATGTAAATGTACAATACTACGAGCAACACAAAACAGTCAATACATGTCAATATAATACCTGCATTTTGTTGTAGAATGATATATATTTACATAAACTCACAGAACACTCATCTCGAAGGAATCTAAAAAACGATTCTTCTGAATTTCAAAATTTGTGCAGTCAAATACAGCACACACCTTCCAAATAATAAAAGTTACTAACGACCAAACAAAAATATTTGAATCTGCCTAAGAAACGTAAGTAATAGTAAATGTAAGTAAACAAAAAATATTTCGAATTTATACACATTATACTTGATTTGGTTACAACAGGTCTCAACACTAATGGCCGTAGTTTCACATGTCTCTTGTTATATCGTAGTGTCAAGTATTTTCTCTACAGTATTTGTTGTCACTACTTTGCTAAATATGACCGCTAATATTTTATACTTTCGACATTCATCTCACACCTTATATAAATTTCCCAATTTTTTTCTGGTTTTCCTATGTAGAAAAATATTCAGGTGATATTACTAAGTGCTTACGTTTCAAATGTGTACCAAATATTTAAAAATTTGTATTATTAAATATACATTGGATATTCTTTTCCATTAAAACCCTCTGGTTTTCGGCTGGAAACTTTTAAGGCAGCGTAAGTTAGTAATTTACAACATCCAAAATCCGACTTTTCCGAATACTGAGATAAAACTTTCGGAAGAAAGAAACTCGAGATGATTAATAATTTCTTACGTCTCCGATTGATTTCCGATGGAGGAGGGGCTGCAGATCTCGTAGCTGCAGCACAACTTCCGTAGAAGCTCCCTTCGATAGAGCTTACACAAGAATCTCATTATCTTTAATTGGCTTTTGTTTGCCTCTCTTGCTTTCCATTTGAGCCTTCTCCTCGCCACGTTATTTCCTTTCTTTGCCGTAATATCCCGGAGATATTAATAGCTTTCCATTATTTGATATTGTATTTGCTTCCCGTCCAGATCCTTGTTTAATTACCCACATTTTTCAGGTTTTCCCGCTTGGCTCCGCTGAGCAATGCAGTTCGCTTTGGGCTGCTCCCAAACAGAACGCGAGAGGCCTAAAGAGGTTTCGTTTATAGCGGTAATTGAGTGGCTGCGAGTCGGCAGGCGAGCAGAATAAGCAGAGAGAAGTGAAACCAGTTTGAGTTCACAAAATTGCCTTTACTGTTGTGTAAAATCGAATACAAGATACTGAATAATTTAGTAGTTTAAAACAAGGCCCGATATTGCAAGTGAAACAGAGAACGATGTTATAGGAAACATTTAACTGACGATACACTTCAGTAAATTATTCAATGCTTTGAATGACCCAAATTAATCTCAATAGGTTTGAACGCATTTAATGGATAATCGCACGCATTTCTTTGGTATTGATATCTAGTACTTTCATTTCAGATACTGATCCAACTGATGTTCCAATCTATATTACTGTAATCGAACGCATTCGATTCTCTTTGCTATTGGTACTTTCATTTCAGCTACTGGTACAACTGGGGTTTCAATCTATATTACTATAATCGAACGTTTACTCAGGAACTCGATACAAAATCCCAAAACAATGAAACAGTTTCGATATTGAATAAAAAAACATAATTATTTGATTTCCACGCCTTCCGACTGAATTCTCTTATTCTGTGCTTCCCTGTTTACGTCACAGCTGCACGGCATGCGACAAACAAGCTCCGAGGAAGAGACCGCCCGCCATTAAATATTTGCTATGCGTCGTGCGTACGTAAAGAACTGTTGCACTGAGTGTTACGGCAGTATTCGTGAAGACTGCTCCTGTTAAAATATTTTATTTATTCGAACGGGGCTATGTGCCCGGTACCTTTTCATTTGTCTATTCTGCCTAGAATTCCATTTTACTTTTCACACAACAATAGCCCGAAGGTGTATCAAAGCTGTCCTGTCATGATACAATTAGTGAGTCTGATAGTCTATACATATAATTGGTGATGACAATTTACGTAAATTAATTCTCCTCACGTGCGATTCGTAATTCTGTTTGCTATTACACGGGAATAATAATACTTACTTCAGTCGGCCCAGTGGCCGAGATCGCTAAGGCCATCGCTAAGTGTCGTAGTGATATCGGTCCCAAGGGTCGCGGGTTCGAGTCCCGCCTTGGGCACGGTTGTATTCGTCCTTTCACCCCTTATCATTCTCATATTGTTTCATCCTCATAGTTATCATACCTTTAACACCAATATTGGTCGCTAATGACCTAGATGTTGATGCGACTTTAAATAACCAATTTAAAAAAATACTTAATTCAAGTTAACAAAATGTCCATCTATATTGTGCTGCAAAACATACACAGTGCATCTAAACATAAGTTGATAGTGTAACAATTTCAGAAAAAAATATCATGAAACCCTCGTACTTATTGTGAACGGTTTTGTTCTAAATCCATCCCATTCATGCATGGCCATTAACATTATTAAATCCTATCCATAAAATTCTTAATTTATTACAAAACTTGATCCTCCTTAAAAACATTAATGTGTTCCCAATTTAGTCACTTTCCTTTCGTGTATCTTCTGCCTGTTTGAACGGCATCCAGTGATTCATTGCAAGTTCCATCCATTTCATTTTGTTGAATCTCGTCCTGAGCAAATGCATCTGCTTTTTCCACGCAGGCGATTATACTTCAATGTCCATTTATAACATTTCCCTACATCATTACTAGCATCATCAGCATCCGTCCATCATCGCGTCAAAAGCTCGTATGCTCTATTTCTTTATCTTACGCGTTCCTCATCCGCCTCCTTCCCTGCGTGAAATCGTACTCAAAAAACGTGTCTCTTTCGTCCGAGGACGCAGGCCATTTCCTTCCTGGTGCCAATAACAAATCAGAAATTAGAATATATGGAATATATATAAGAATATATTAGAATATATAGAATTATATATTCTAATTTCTGATTTGTTATTAACACTATAGCACTGTATTTGTTTATTTTTTGTTTATTGGTTTGTAATGATTTTCCTAATTTACTTTCTCAATCACGGAAATTGCTCACGTGTCCTTTAACTGTTTTTATTTACTGATTATTTTACATTTTCCCCGCAATCTATTATGTTGCAATTTCCTTGTATCCGTATTATTTACTATTCAAATCTTTGCTTCTCTTCTGTCACCCTTTGTTGCTGATTTCCTGTGTATATACTTATTCGAATATGTCGTTCCACTGAACAAAACCTTGTGATAACTTATTACATTATATCAGCGTTATAAGAGAGAATTTTATTTGTTGGCCTTGAGCAGTATGCGTCTACTTTTTGGAAGACCATTTCAGGTGATTTTGTACAGCATTTTTGCTCCTGCATCTCACTAGCATTATAGTAATTTCAAATACACTGCAGATTCCTCAATTTGTCCATTGCCTATAGTGTGCTTCAAAATAAAATGTAAATTAATTAGCTCCAGTTTTTTCGTCCTGTTTCCCTTTATCCATTTGGTAAATGCCGAGATAACACTTTTCTTTGGGTATAAATGTAGCTTCACTAGGTATACATGATTTGTTGAGCTTTTCATTTTGTAGGAGCAGGAGTTGGATTTGCTATTTTCTCATTATTGCTATCAAATCAGTAGAACGAGTGCGGATACAAATACGTTTTCTCTTACTTTAGAGAAATATTTCTCATTTTCAAATATTGCCAACGACGGTGTGAGAAACCTTCATTCACAATTGAAACAAGAAATGTTAAAAAGTAAAAGAGACGTGTAGATTTAGTGGAGCTCATGACAACTTCAACGGATTTTTCTTCTCCCTATACGAAATTTAGTTTTTACTATTTTTACGAAATTAGAAGACTACCTGTCCCATTTTTGTTACCCCATTTTCTTGCTTAATTTCAAACACAAGACACAGACTTATCTTCACTTGGATTCGTGTGCTGTCCTTCCTGGCCAAGAGAGAAAAGTAGAAGGAATATTTTCTTCCACACTACAGGTGAATTCAAATATTTCAAAATTAGATCCTCAGAACAGCAGTTAACTTCCCTTGGTATATGAGCAACACAAATCTCTAGAAAGGCCGAGTCATAGAATCCGTCCTAACATATCACCAAACTTTCCAAAACATTTTTCCAAAATCTACCCTCAGTTACCGGTGCATCTCCATTTCAATATAGGTAAAGAGCATCCCGTAGAACCTCGTCTAGACAGTCGGAACAGACTCTCCTTCCACATGTTCCTCCGTAATCTGGCTGATATTAGATAATAAAATAAATACTCCTTCCATCAACAGTCAACAATATGTTTCCCCCACCTTAGTACTTGCACCACTTTATTCAGGGTTTAACTCATTAATTGCCATGGTCCTCAGTTGGGGACCTCACACCTTTTTCATGGTTGCTTGACATTGCGTAATATAATTTGCAAATTTTATTTCTTCAATAGATGGAAAATCATATACGAAACATATCAACAGACTTTTTCATTCCTGAATGTCGATTTAGCGGTTAATTTGGCAGTGAATGGGTTAATGGTAGGTCGCCCTTTGCATTATTTCGTCTGAAAATGCTCACTCCTAACAATTGAAAAGCCATATGGCTGAGCGTTGTTTAACCACCTCATTCTGCAATAAATACAAAAAACTACAGAAGGCGGCTTCTTTCTCACACTACTTTCTCGCGAAATCCGTTTTGATATGTTGCCACCGCAACCCAAATAATCCGGGGCTCCGACAGGGTTCGCTGGCAACCGTTCCGCACATCTGTCTGGCCGAAGTCCGCCCCGCCCTACCCCTCCACGCCCCGCCGCGCCTCCCTATCCTCGCCAGCTGCCTCCACCCGCTCCGTGGGCCCGTGAGATAAGAAGGTTCGCGGGAAGGAAGTGGAACGAATTTTTTTTCTCCAGTCGCAGGCTGAGATGGAACCATGAGATGGCGATGCACCAGCCAGGGCTTGCGGACCTTTCCGAGCCGTTCTGCGCTGCACATCGGCCCAAAGCTGGGTTATTTTTCAAGGATTTTTTCAGTTGCGTATACTTTTAAATCAAGGATCAATTACAGGGATGAGTACAGTGGAGCAGAACCACTCAAATGCCACAGCGCTCGCGGCCTCAGTGCTACTTCCATTTCAATAGACCGAGCCAATTCCGCCCGTGCAATTCTCTCTACTCCTGTCGGCCTAACTCAAGGTAGTGGGCTATACTGAGGTCGACAAGTGGCGAATGCGACTGGCGAATGCGACTGGCGAATGCGACTGGCGAATGCGAGTGAGTTATGCGAGTGAGTTATGCGAGTGAGTTATGCGAGTGATGCGAGTGAGTTATGCGAGTGAGTTATGCGAGTGCGGTATGCGAGTGCGGTATGCGAGTGCGGTATGCGAGTGCGGTATGCGAGTGCGGTATGCGAGTGAGGTATGCGAGTGAGGTATGCGAGTGAGGTATGCGAGTGAGGTTGCGAGTGAGGTATGCGAGTGAGGTATGCGAGTGAGGTATGCTAATGAGGTATTCGAATGACGTATGCGAATAGCGAATGCGAGTGGCGAAAGGGGGAATGAAAGAGGCACATGCGGGGGCGGGGTGCATGCGGGGTCGGGCGAGTGGCGGGTAGCGGACAGCATATGGCATTTGCCGCGCGGCGGGTAGCGTGGGCGGGTGGCGGTCCGCGCCACACCCGCCATGCCCAAGTTCCTGGGCATCGGGCCCACCTGCGGCGCGGCCTTCGCCTCGCGATGCGAGCGCACCCCACGGCGCCGAATTCAATTACAGTCTCCGCGAGGGCGGCGTGGGCCGCCAACGACGGGCAGACGCGCGATCAGGGGGGAGCGGCGGGTTGGCGCCGAAGGAAGCCCACAGGCAACAGAGAGATCAAGGCGCGAGCGACACGACGGAGAGTCGTGACGAGACGGGTTCAGCGAAACTGACATGGAATGAAGGAGATACAAAATGATCAGATTTAAAGATAAAATGACACAAACTTTCTCCTAATCCCTTTAGTCTGAGCTAGGTATTTGGTTTTTCTCTTACCGTCTTATTGTCGCCTCAAAAATATTTTTTTTTCACTTTTCCTCAATTTTTATGGCCTCCAATTGTGGAATTAATATATGACTTTATGAGTACCAAGGGTAAAGTCTGATCCTATATCGATTTTTCCTTTGAAAAATTTGGTGACTTTCTTCACAAAACAAAATTTGAGCTATTTTGAAAGTGCGCAATTTTGAAGTCATTGTGACACTGATCTTTTGAGTTTTCGAGATACTTTATGAAAAGACTTTTCAATCACTTGCACACACATAAAGATACACTAAATGTATTCTGTTATGTCAATATTCTTGAAGCAAATATTGACGTGAGAGATATTTAAAATCATATTTGCCATATTTGAAAAAATAAAAATACCTTAAAATGGTGTTTATATCATGAAATTCAGTATAGCTAGCATTATATGTACATGTAGTTAAATATAAAAAATACGTCTGACAAGGTCTTCTTTTTAATATTGCTCACATCTCACTCATAACTACTAATATTTTCTATAAATTTACTAATATTTTCAAAAAAAAATGTACAAAACATAATTAAAGAATTAATTGTGAATAACAAATTTTATTCGAGAAACAAAACCTTTTCTTTAATAAAGTAGTTTTACGAGGAGGTAAAAAGATGCAAACCTTTGCAATTTTCGTCAACTCAGAGTTAACAGTAAAAATTGTACCTATGCCATCCTCGTTTGTGTATTTCACTCTATTTTTTTAATAGAAAACTTTGGAATCATTTTTGAGAAAATTGAGAAAATTCAGAAAATTCCTAGGTACTTCATGGAACGTGCCCCCAAAATGCGAAGAATTGTTTTCAATATCACGGGACATGGAGCCCGTCAAGATGGACCGTGTAGTATTTAATGATTGTGCTATATATTGGAAAATATGCAACTTAATATTTTACGCACTGTTGTTCATCACAGGCGGACAGACGAATAGACGGACGGAGGCATGGAGAGACAACAGATAGTGAAACAAACAGACAAAACAGCTAGACACAGATGATTTCAAAAAACACTTTTTTCTATCAGTTGACCTCAAAATAGGAATTTGCGATGAAATTTTCCGCAATATTACATAACTTTCTGTATATTTAAACACACATACATGTATATACATACACGTTCATGAACGAGAAAGTAAAACTAATTCACAGAAAGTATAATTGTGCATGATAATAGAAAAAATAAAATAAAATAGGAAGTCTGAATAGATAAGTCTTACAAAGAAGGTGATGTATGGCTAAGTTGATGAGAGTCGCGTAATGACAAGAAAAGTGGTCGTCCCATAAAATTCTCCTCCAGATTGCGGCTTTATTCATCTTCTCAATTGGCTTGAAAATCAACATTCGCTGTAATTAAACTCGAACCTTGCAGTCGGAGAAGTCTCTGTTGTCTGCCAATAAATACGCAACGCAGCACTGAGTATTACTTGAGAACTAGGATGATGGTGCCCTTCTAGAGAAATTACATTCGTACATTCGTAGAAACAGTGTTACTGAAGTAAAAGTATAAGGACCGGGAGCGGTAGCTCAATGCATCAACTGATGTCACAGTGTGAAGGTTCGAGTCCTGATGGCGGTGGGATTTTCGACACTAGCTTTTCAGCTACGTCGAATTCAGTCGCTGTCTGGAGAAGTATTCTAGCGGCCGGCTGCGCTGATCGGTAGTTTCCCATGGTTTCTCCGATCAACACAAGGCGAATGCCGGAGCAGTACCCTACCAAACGGGCCACGGACCGCGCGCGATCTGTCCTTCCTCTTCCTTGTCATATCCTCTCCCCTTACACACACACACGCTTACACTAACATGCACTACACTACCACATATTCCGGGAGATCGGTCGGGAGTTTAGAGGTTGTCCCGGCTGGGGCGGTGCTCCGCTGGTGGGAGAGTCCTGGTTAGGGGGAAACCCGCTAGCCGACGGTAGGTCGGCGCCGGATCTCACCATCCAACGGGGGATCTCATCATCCAACGGGGGAAGATCACCGCCATCTTCCGAGGAAAAAAACATGCACTCCACTAAAAGGACTAATGACCAATGCAGTTGACGCTCCCGGAAACACGAAAAAATTAATCAATCAACGATGACAGCAGTCGATCACTTGAATTCCCCACCAGTTAGCCTCTGAACGCGACCTAGCTAGCCGCTTGAGACTCAAACCCCAAGTCATGATGCAGCCGGATTGCGGGCTCTGAGCTACACTCAACACACATTCGACGAGGAAGGTCAAGATGAGTAGAGATGCAATATGGAGAAAAGGAAAGTAAGGCAGAGGAGAAAAGGACACGTAAAGGAGGGCGTGAAACTTAGGAAGCCGATTAAAACGTATTAAAAATTCAGCCATGATATGTGCATTTTATTTCAAATGCTCCAAGGCAATGGAAATCGTGTACTTACATTGATACTTCTACAAATTTTGGAAGATTTGCTAGAAAATATGGCCAATTTAAAATATAATTCCGTACTTTTATTTGGAACGATCAATATTTAACAGATGTACATTTTTATGTTGCTAGGTGGTTTTAATATTGGCAGTTAATAAATTTTTGTATTATCAATTAATGATGTCCAAGTACAGACCTAAAATACAATTTAATAATTCTGAACGAAAAAGGAACTGATTGAAAAAGCTATATGTCAGCATGTCCTTCAACAAATATCATTAAACGGCAAAGGACGCATTTCGCTAAGAACGTATTATCACGCAACCACGCGGAAAATGAAAGAATAAAAAAAAATCCGGTCGCAGTGCAAATTTAAGGATTTTAACACGAGCAGCAGATGGGCGGAAAGAGGCGGCGCTTGTCGAGATGCGAGAAAGCAAGGCGATGGCCAGTTTTCCCCGCCACTGCATTCGTCGTCCATTCGACGTCGCAGACGAGCGCCGGCAGAGGACGAGGAGACGGTCGACGGAGGAGGGGGAGGGCGGGGCGAGGCGAAAGGGCAAGCGCGCCCTTCACGTCAAGAGGGACGACGTCGCGCGCAACAGCCGTGCAAGAGGGGCGGGGCGCGGGGCGCGGGGCGGGGACGCGCAGGTCGTGAATTATGCAGACGCCGCTCCACGCCGCGCCGGACGGGGCGCCGCCTCCGCCGCCGGCCGTTAGCGTCCCGTTGCCTGGCGACGTCGATGCCTGCCTGCGCCGCCCGTCTCCCTTGACTCCTCGAATCGCGATGAGAAAGGTAGGTGGGCTGGAGGGTGAGGGTGTTGAAAGATGAGCGGGTTGGAGGGCGATTGCGTTGGAGGGCGATTGCGTTGGAGGGCGATTGCGTTGGAGGGCGATTGCGTTGGAGGGCGATTGCGTTGGAGGGCGATTGGGTTGGAGGGTGATTGGGTTGGAGGGCGATTGGGTTGGAGGGTGATTGGGTTGGAGGGTGATTGCGTTGGAGGGGATTGGGTTGGAGGGCGATTGGGTTGGAGGGTGATTGGGTTGGAGGGTGATTGGGTTGGAGGGCGATTGGGTTGGAGGGCAAGAGTCTTGAAAGGTGAGGTGGATTGAAAGGTAATTGGGTTGGAGGGTGAGCGGGTTCGAATATGAGCGGATTCGAAGGTGAGCGGGTTCGAAGGTGAGCGGGTTCGAAGGTGAGCGGGTTCGAGGGTGAGCGGCGATTGGGTTGGAGGGCAAGAGTCTTGAAAGGTGAGGTTGATGAAAGGTAATTGGGTTGGAGGGTGGGGTTGAAGCGGGTTCGAGGTGAGCGGGTTCGAGGGTGAGCGGGTTCGGGGGTGAGCGGGTTCGAGGGTGAGCGGGTTCGAGGTGGAACGGGTTCGAGGTGGAGCGGGTTCGAGGGTGAGCGGGTTCGAGGTGAGCGGGTCTCGAGGTGAGCGGGTTCGAGGGTGAGCGGGTTCGAGGTGAGCGGGTTCGAGGGTGAGCGGGTTCGAGGGTGAGCGGGTTCGAGGGTGAGCGGGTTCGAGGGTGAGCGGGTTCGAGGGTGAGCGGGTTCGAGGGTGAGCGGGTTCGAGGGTGAGCGGGTTCGAGGGTGAGCGGGTTCGAGGGTGAGCGGGTTCGGGGGTGAGCGGGTTCGGGGGTGAGCGGGTTCGAGGGTGAGCGGGTTCGAGGGTGAGCGGGTTCGAAGGTGAGCGGGTTCGAAGGTGAGCGGCATGGAGGGTGAGCGGGTTGGAGGGACCGGAGCATATGGTGGGCAACATGTTTGGAGAAACTCAGGCGGGGTGAGAACCGGAGGTGATGGAGGATGTAGTCAGAAGGGCGGAGCCAGACAGACAGGGGGGGGAGAGGCGAGGAGGTCGGCGGAGCATGGGGCGGGTTGAGGGATGAAGTGGGGTGGGTCCAGGGTCAAAGCGAGGGGGCCTCCGTGTCAAGGGGTGGGTGGGAGGATGGATCGGCCGAGGGAGGTGGGCGGCGTTGCAGGGGAGATCCAGGGGCGGGGGGAGCGGACAGGTTCCGATCGGCGCCGGTGCCATATGTCGCGTTCGCACCTTCCGCCGACAGGTTGAGTGTCCGGCATGCTGCCCTGTTTCCAGAAGGCGCGTTTGTTGAGGTCACCTTCCGTCAATGGCCTGAGCGATTTCGGCTTGGCTCAGATGTATTTTGTCACGGTCAAGGTCTATGGAAAAAACGTAAGTTCATGAGTGAGTGTGTCAGTTCAAATTTAAAGAAGAGAATGTGCGTACCTGTGAACGTGTGCATGAGCGAACGTGCGCATGAGCGAACGTGCGCATGAGGGAACGTGCAAACGAGCGCATGAGCGAACGAGCGAACGTGCGCATGAACGAAAGTGCGCATGAGCGAACGAGTGAACGAGCGCATGAACGAACGTGCGCATGAGCGAATATGTGGATTGTAGGGCTGAGTGAATGTATGGATGAATAAACATGTTTGTGAATGGACGTAGTATCGTCATACAAAGTATATTTGAAATATTGGTTATTTTCAAATTAGCCAGTTAATTCGTTGGTTATCCCAACGGTTTGGGTTAAGCAGTGTGGAAAACTGTGACCATAATGAAAGGTTGTTCCCAAGAATTAATTCTGTAATGATAATCAACTTTTGCAATATGAACTCATTAATCAATAAAACAATTGAAAATATTGAAAAGAAGACATTTCCTGGTCAGATGCGGCCATATCAGCTAAGCGATAGAATGAGTCACTAAAGTCTCGATTACTTGGCTCGCTGTACTTTTGGACGCCCTATCGATGTTTTCCTGTTTTGTGAAGATGAATCTGTAAATTTGAGGATGGGCTCGTTCTTTAAAATTTAAGATAAATATAACATTTTATATGTATTTAAGAATCTCTGTTTTAAATATTTTATGATTATATTTATTCGGATAATAAAAATAACTAAAGATATCCGTAAACATGATAATTCGTGATGCTTGTGCCTGATGATGTGATCTTGCCTGGCCAGGACACATTCTTAATTTTGTATTTAACAATATGTTTTATGAATTGTAGAATCCCACATCCATAAAAGTTGTCTTCAATTAGTCATTGGAAACCACCTTTTAACATAGTTCTTTTATAATCTGTAAGGTACATTTAGCCGTTAAAAACATGTCGAACATCGGCCAAATTTACGAATCTACCACAGACCGCAGATTGAAATAAGATGATTACCCGAGTTTAAGGAGTCTTGTGTATTCCTAAGAAGAATTATGGGACAAAATGTACTGGAAATTACGCTTTGACTTAAAATTGTTTTATGCAAACTGCAAAGGTTGAAGACCGGAAACCTGGCCGTCGCAACATGGAAACGAAAAGCCAACGTTCTCAGCAAATTCAGGATAGAAGTGGTATTGTTTAAATAGAAATTGACGATTGGTATAGTGGAACTCGAAGCTTGACACATCTTTTCTCTCACTAACCTTAAAGCCCACTAGCAGTTTGACACTAGTTTCTATCCATAAAGTATATCCATCTTCATCAACTACATCCATACCCATAAACTACATCCATACCCATAAACTACATCCATACCCATAAACTACATCCATACCCATAAACTACATCCATACCCATAAACTACATCCATACCCATAAACTACATTCATATCCAGAAACTACATTACTTCTTTCGAATAAACGCAACAACTGAATACCCTCCGGCGATAACTAACTAAACCCAACTAAACACCCTCCGGCGACATATGATGTGTCAACGGTTTTGTGAGATCCTCAAGAACCGGTGAAAAATATAAAAATTAAAGTTTGGATGTTAGCTGAAAAATTGACAATATTCATTATATTAATCCACAACTATTCATACCATATGTTAGGATTATATTCTCTTGCTCAGTCTGTCACTGCTTACGATACAGGTGACGTCAAGCGACGATGAAGGAATAATCTTCAGTATCCAAGTGTGCCATTTCAAAACAATCAATGTTTGCTCTTTTTCGTCTTCCTGGGACTTTTTGCTCCAACATGGGGTGCCGATTTTTGCTGTCCCTACCGAGTGCTCACTATGTACCTCATGGGAACACATTAACCTTTAAACTAAACACTGACACTTACGGAGTCCTCGTTCTGTGGTCAACAGACTCACAAGGCCTTCCGCAACAACACAGATGCATTAAATACAAGAGACAAACCACCATGCCGTATAGTGGAAATCGAACCCGCGACCTTTCGTACCGAGGCGCTGAGGCGGAACATGCTTTAGCCATCTCGGCCATCCAGGACGCATGTTTTGCTCTTCAAGGACCCATTTTCCGAACAACATTCTTGCTACTGCAGAACATAAATGTTTACTATTTCTAGTGACCTTAACGCACTACACCTACCGTAGTTACTTTTGGTTCATGTCCATTTTATCCGCATGAAGTCCGGAATATGCTTCGAAGCTGTTTCTACTTTTGTCTTTATCCATTCATTTTCGATAAATTAATTTTTAGAAAATTTGTAGATTAGTCAGATTCAGTAATATGTTGTAACACAAATATTATGAGAATGAATGATATATTTTCAAATAGATTACATCAATTTGTGATAAGTTATCTTTCCAGCATTTCCTGTTTTCGAAAACTACTGGTTTAGGGAAATAAGGCCTAACGTTATACAGTCGGCAATTTCAAACTCACGCAAAACACTTATTCAAGTTTTCGAACTTTGAAGAAACAAACGGCAAATAAATTAATAACTATTAATAAAAACGTTACATTGATTTTTAATACCCGAAATTACTCATCAAATGTGTCTAAATATTAAAATACTTTTTGTTCCAATTAAGACCTTCGTTAACATGCATAATTTTGGTATATTTGACCTAATATTATCAACATGCATTTCGCTCTGAGGAAGATCCAAGTATCTTTACCGAAGGTGGGCAACTGTTTCTAGATCGTGGAGTTGCTCGGCCAACCGAGAATCAATGGACTCCGGCTGCAGAAACACACGCTTTGAAAACAATAATGTATGACAGTGAAGAAACATCCTCATCTAGCTGAGATGCAGAAGGGTGCAAAGAATATCTCACTACAGCCAGGGCGATTCAAAACTATATATAACTATATAACGCAGCAATTATACAAATTTTAGCAGCAGAAGTTTTCTCGTAATATTTTTAACGATTACATTGTACTATTTTCTTGTAACTTGTATCCTGATAATTCTTCTGTTATCGTTAAAAAACTTCATCCTCAAAGCTAGATTATAATTTGAACTAAATTCTAATTTTCATACTTAGTTAATAAATTTTCATAATTAATTTTACTAGAGTCAATTTTTTTTTCAAAATAAAGAAAAGCATATTACCTGCTACGAAAAAACACAATTTTACATACTAAAACTTCAAAAGTTTCGAGAACATGCATGAGAGATTATTTGGAAGCATTAGACACCACAAACTAATCACACTGAAAGATAAAGAGGTCAAAATAATATCAAATCTCAATGTACATTCAAACACTTTGGCAACCATTTTGAAATCCTTTAAAATATCTTCTCAAATGCTTACCAACCATGCGGCTCTGATCGCGGAGAAAGGGGAGGGGCGGCGCGGGTAGCAGCCGTGGTTTCATTCAAAGACCTAATGAACTCGGAAACCGCTAACTCCACAAGCTCCATCAGTTCCCATTGATAGTAATTGCGAAGCGGCAATTGGCACAAGTCCCCTCCTCGGAGCAAACAAACGCAACAGATGGGGCGCCATGCCGTGCCGCGCCGCCCCGGCGAGAGCGCATCAGCGAGGCCAAAGCAGCGATCTCCGCCTCTAGACCGCCGTCGCCGTTTGCCGCTGAATAAGCTGATTTACTGCTCCAGGGGCTGGGTCGGCCGGAGGGTGGGGGCAATGCGGTGGAGACGGTGGAAAGCCCGGCTGCGGCCGGAGGAGACACTCACCAAGACGCGCAAAGTTGAAATAAGGGACGGAGACGACATAGGGTCAGCAGATAGGGAAAGGACAAGAACTTAAGAGGTCGTAGGGGCGTGGAGGGGATACTGTGGCGACGTCGATGGTGAGTGTTGCGAAGGAGACGGTGGTGTTGGGAAAGACGGAGTGGAGGAATAGTGACGGGGAGATGTCGTGGACTGAGGTGATCATTAATACGAAATTGTTTGATTTTTGCGTGTTTCCGGGCGCGTCAACTGCTTTGGTCATTAGTTCCGTTAGTGCATGTTTTTCTCGGGAGATGGCGATGATCTTCCGCCGCTGGATGGCGAGATCCGACGCCGATCAACCGTCGGCTAGCGGTGTTTCCCCCTAACCAGGACTCTCCCACCAGCGGGGCACCGCCCCAGCCAGTACAAGCTCTAAACTCCCGAACGGTCTTCCGGATTGATTGATTGATTGATTGATTGATTTTTTCGTGTTTCCGGGCGCGTCAACTGCTTTGGTCATTAGTCCCGTTAGTGTAATGCATGTTTTCCCCCGTGAGATGGCGAGATCCCGCTGGACGGCGCTGACCTACCGTCGGCTAGTGGGGTTTCCCCCTAACCAGGACTCTCCCACCAGGTGGCACCTCCCAAGCCGGGACAAGCTCTAAGCTCCCGACCGGTCTTCCGGAATATGTGGTAGTGTAGTGCATGTTAGGTGTGTGTGTATGTGTGTAGGTTATGTGTGTGTTGTATGTGTGATGTGTATGTTGTGTGTGTATGTGTGTGATGTGTATGTGTGTGTATGTGTGTGTATGTGTGTGTATGTGTGTGTATGTGTGTGTATGTGTGTGTGATGTGTGTGTGTATGTGTGTGTGTATGTGTGTGTATGTGTGTGTATGTGTGTGTATGTATGTGTGTGTATGTGTGTGTATGTATGTGTTGTATGTGTGTGTGTATGTGTGTGTATGTGTGTGTATGTGTGTGTATGTGTGTATGTTGTATGTGTGTGTATGTGTGTGTATGTGTGTGTATGTGTGTGTGTGTGCGTGTGTGTAAAGGGAGAGGATAGGACAAGGAAGAGGAAGAAAAGATCGTGTGGGGTCCGTGGCCCGTTTGGTAGAGTACTGCTCCGACATTCGCCTAGTGTTGATCGGAGAAACCACGGAAAACTACAGATCAGAGCAGCCGGGCGCTAGAAATCTCCTCCAGACTGCGACTTAATTTGACCTAGCTGAAAAGTTAAGTGTCGAAAATCCTGCCGCCGTCAGGACTCGAACCTAGGACTTCCCAGTCAGAGACGCTGCAGTGACATCAGTTGATGCTCTTAGCTACCGCTCCCGGTTTATTACAAAAGGAGAGAATGATATTAATAGTGTGGTGATGGAGGGATGCTCAAATCCTGGTGGTAACTGTGTGTCAGTGAATCATTTTGATTGTTCTGGTGGACATTTTTGAAATTCTATGATCTAGAAGGAATGGAGAAAGAAAATCTTCCAAAATGTATTAGAAATAATAAATTAAGTTTCGTCAAATCAACCAGGCATATTTAATAGATGTTTCCCTCATCATCAATGTTTTTCAACAAACTAAAATACGAGATCCTCAATAGTTGTTTATGCGACAAGTCTTTAAACACTAATAGAAGACTTGTTACATAAATGATTTTATTTCTCATTATTCTAGTTATTCAAAATAAACGTTTAACATTTTCATGAGTTAAGCATTCACATTACTCTAGATAGTCTGTAGCAAGGGAGAAAACGAACAATATGGAGAAAGGGGTACAAAATGGGACAAGAGAGGACAGTGGGACAAATGGAACAAGGGCACAAGGGAACAAGGGCAGTGTTTACACGTCATGATACGCTTGCTGTTTAACGGTTTTGGTTCGGGTAAATAACCATTTTGTTGGAATACTTACTGAACACAATTTTACACTCACATATTTATTATTTCAATATAATCACCGTTAAAAACAATAATTGTACAAAAACAATCAAGAGAACCCAGTATATTATAAAAATGTATTCATTTAGCACTTTCAAAACCACAATGATCAACTCCAAACAATGTATACCTAAACTATACGATATATCGGAAAATAATGCATCTACAAGTGGTTATGTATGAATTTAAACAGCTCTCATAACGATTTGTACAGAAAAAAGGAGAATGAATAATGGCCACATGCGACACGAAAGACTGCAAGGGCACATTTTGGATCACACAGCTGGAAAAAATTATTTCCAGAAGAAATAATTATTGTATATTTTCTACTGAGCACGTTTTCGATACATTAGGGAAAAATATTCAGCTAGAAAAAAAACTGTCTTGCTGATAGTAACATTAACTAAAACAGAGGACAAAAGCATACTATAGGGTAAAAAATGTACACCCGTGGACGTCCTAATGTTATACAAACAGACACACACACACACACACACACACACACACACACACACACACACACACACACACACGCACTATAGTATCACACATGTCAAGAGACTGATCGGGAGCTTAGAACTTGTCTCCGGTGGGTCGATAAACTACTGGAAAAGGATATCCTTTGCGAGTCGACCCATTTGGCACCATCCAGTAGAGAACAAATACCATCACTACCCAGAATAAGAAATTTCCTACACTAAGAGGACTACTTTGACGGCCCAGAAACATTAACAGACTGCCAATCAATGAATATCAATAATGAACCAGCATAAAACATGAATTTTATCTCAAATGTCCGGCTCCAAAAGTGAGACACGTTATTCCGCTGTCATTATCGCACCTGCGTCTGCTAAGGTGGAATCATACTACGTTAGTAGTATGCAAAATTATTCTCAGGAAATACTGCCAACTTTATGCGTGTTTCGACAGGTCCGCCTCATGGCCACAAGGTTTGTTGTCTCGACGCACTGCACAGCGTAAGGATTGTGCAGATGTTACTACCTCACGGTGTTGGAAGCAGTGGATGGAAAAGAAACGCGTGCTCTTGATGAAATTGATCTGAAAAACCTAGACAGACTGCACACAGATAAGTGAGGACAAGGGTTTCACGGTTTGTGAATGAGCTGTTGTCCACGTATTCGGACATCTGCGGGCAGATGAATTACGTGCGTACCATCTCGTGGCCAGCTGCACCATTGCCAGACCCACCATGAAATTCGCTCACAACGGCTTCTACGGCGAGTCCCATTAACGTCAGCACTTACGGCCACAAACGTCTGCAAAATTTGGAATTGTGGATAGTTAGTGAGGCATGAACCACCCAAAATTGCAGCAGTTTAAGCGACAAATTTTCAGCCTCTGTGCGGGCGGAGATGACCGAAGAGTCAGTGTGCGGAGGCGCCTGGCCAACGTCAAGTGCTACGATTTGTTGTCGAGCCCCACAACTCGCAACCATCCGTCATGATGTTAGTTGCTTTTGCTTATAACGCGAAGTCACATTTGTTTTTCATTACGAATATTTTTATACTGTTAAATCGATTTCTCGCAACTAAACAGTGATATTATTTTGGATTGTTTCAATATTATTCCTCCTCTCTCTTCAGCTTGGCTTCGGTTCTGTATTTACTAAGAGAACACTATGATGTTTGACCAGCATCATGTCTTATTAATGTAGTTTGTTCCGTATTACGTCTGTAAAAAAAATTCAGCATTTCAGTAATGTCCGATTTATACAGTACACGTTTCCTATTAGTTTTTAATAATTCAAAGTGTTGTTAATTATATTTTTTTAATATTACATATGTTATTTACGTGGGTAAAACGCGCACAGCTCCTCAACAACCAACCATCTAAACAACGTTTTAAGAATGTGTCCATAACAACGACCGTTAAAATGCTTGAGAGCCCATTAAAAATATTTTAGAGGACTCGGATTTAGATTCTACAAGTGCTCATAAATATTTGGATAAATATGTCCCTGTCGTTTCACTTCTTCCCCTTGTTTTTTTGGTCTGATTTTGCCTATTTGGTCCCGCAAGTTCATTTGCGTGGCCACTTGTCCCCTTGCGTGGCCACTTGTCCCCTTGCGTGGCCACTTGTCCTTGCGTGGCCACTTGTCCCATTTTCGTGGCCACTTGTCCCATTTGCGTGGCCACTTGTCCCATTTGCGTGTCCACTTGTCCCATTTGCGTGTCCACTTGTCCCATTTGCGTGTCCACTTGTCCCATTTGCGTGTCCACTTGTCCCATTTGCGTGTCCACTTGTCCCATTTGCGTGGCCACTTGTCCCATTTGCGTGGCCACTTGTCCCATTTGCGTGGCCACTTGTCCCATTTGCGTGGCCACTTGTCCCATTTGCGTGGCCACTTGTCCCATTTGCGTGGCCACTTGTCCCATTTGCGTGGCCACTTGTCCCATTTGCGTGGCCACTTGTCCCATTTGCGTGGCTCATTGCATTTTGGCCCTCTTGCTATCTTTGATCTCCTTTTCCCGCTTGGTCCCACTTCTTTCTTTTGTCCTTTTGGTCATTCCGGCACTGCGAATGTTATTTTAAAACGTTACTAAGCTTCTGTACCAACAACCCTTGCTACAGAACATCTAGAGTAATGACAATTCTTAACTCATGAAAATGTTAAATGTTTATTTTCAATAACTGAAATAACAAAAAACATTGTATGCATTTACGTTTTCTATTAGTGTTTAAGGACTTTTTACATAAATAACTATAAATGATCTCGTATTCTAGTTTGTTGAAATATATTGATGCTGGAAATATCCATGAAATATGCCTAGTTGATTTTACGAAACTTAATATATTATTTCTAATACATTTTGGAAGATTATTTCTTTCTCCATTCCTTCTAAATAACATAATTTCTAAAAATATCCACCAGAGCAATTGAAATGGTTTACAGACATGTTGTGTGGTGTAAAACATACTCACCATTTTAGAAACCATTGAACCTATTCCTTGCGTCACCACCATTATTATCGAAGAGTACTTACAAATGCAAAACATCTCCAAAAAAATCTCTATCTTTTGTTCAGATAGGTAGAATGAGAGAGCCTGAAAAATCATATCTATACACTACGGGAATAAAATAGATATTCTATATATTTAAAAATATAACGTATTCTGCCATGGCTTCGTTAAGAGCTTCTACTGAACCGATTGTTGTATTTCTTTCCTTTAAATGAAAGAATGTGATTCCTAGACGTGTTATCAGACATTGTTTCTGTTGATTCACCAACATTTACAGTGTAAAATAATTAATTAAATCATTCTTTAATAGTACGCTTATCAATAGTCAATTGTTTTCTTTTAAAGGGTGGCTGTTTCAAAATCGATTATATGGAACGCTAGATGTGTGTCCAAGCTGCTTCATGGTGGCGCTGCTTGATGTTTGTTTTGGTTGTTGAGATTTGTTTACAATTCTTAAAGGTTTTGTTTCAGTGTTTTGTGGCATGACGTTTGCATGTATTTGCTTTTGTGTGTATTTTATAAAGAACATTCGGACAGTGGTTTTGCTCGGTTGTACTGAAGTAGTGAAGTTGTTCCAAGGTTATGTCGAATTCCGAATCGTTGCCCACACGCCCCAAAAGACGCAAACGTACATGAACTGAACGCACGAAAAGAGAGAGTCAGCGTAGGTGTCGTGATAGTGAGGTCATTCCGTTTTGTGTTGGGTCGTTGTCTATGAAATGTCACTTTTGTTCTGCTTTGTACTTCCCATGTGAGAGAAATTCTGCCAACGAGTTTATTCTGTGCTGCTTAAATGGGAAAATAAGTTTACCTTTGAGTAATATGTCAGAAGTAATCAAATTTGTTTATAGGAGATGATGACACATCAAAAAACTTTAGAAATAATATCCGTCAGTATAATAGTGCTCTTTCTTTTGTGTCATTTGGTGTATTATTGCAATATGTGGGTCATATTGCATTGCCACCTGGTCATGGGCCATACATGTTTCAAATTTTGGGAACTCAACATCATAGAATATCTTGGTTAAACCCTAAAGATCCAAACAAGCAACATATTGTGAACATTAGTCTGGGCACAATATTTAACATTATCTCAGATCTTGTCGTCAAATTTTGACGGGCTCTCACTAGTATTCTTTAAAATTGAAGTGTAAGTTAGGTTAAAGTGATAAATATAACAGTAATAGGTAACGGAGAAAATATAAAAAGATAAATAAATATACATCGAACGTTCAATTATAAATGGCACGTATAATTCGCAAGTTTGCAGAATGAGAAAGAGAACATCATGCACGATGTGTAAGGTCCTGCCCCGACATTAGCCTGCAAGAATCAGAGAAACCACAGAGACCGACCCAGCAGATCAGGAACGATCTCAATCGTTGTAATTGCCTCATCTCACCGACGTGAATAGTTAAAGAATTTCCTGGCTTGTATTTGGAATCGAACTCGCCATTTTGCGGTCATTAACGATTTATCCGTCACGTTGCCGCGACGATCAAAGGATCTGGAGCTAGTCCATGCACCTTGAGGTTCCCACAGATGTGAGTGATAAAATCTGGAACTTGAATATTTTGAATGCGCACAAAGCAGAAATATTAATACCTGAGTGTTGCAGAGTGGTTGAATATTGTTACAACGGCCTTGGTTCAAAATAGTTGTGAACTGGAAGAAAATTGTTGGGACATTTTCTTTTAAACGCTTGAATAGCCGTTTGAAAGCAAACCACATTGTTGCTTTCAAACCACCGTTTGTTGGTTGTTATGCGTATTATTTCTTGAAAAGTATCAACAGAAATTATGGGCAAAAACCCTGAAAAAGTGCGTTTGTTGCATTGATTCAAAGTTGTCTTAAATTTTCAAATTTTGTAATTCTTATGTGAAATAGATTATAGTCCCTATAAAAGTGGAAAGATCGTGGTTATCAAGACCACATTTACCACGGAAGTAAATGATACCACTGGTTTTAAGAAGATTGCAGTGATAGACATAATGCCTAGATAGCGAGAAATCCTGACTGGCAATATCAAAATTTAGCAATTGGCTACTGACTACTTCTTATAAATCAAAACTTCCAATATAGCTCATTATGTTAATGTATCACCGAGAGCGGTAGCTCAGTGCATCAACTCATGCCACTGCAGCGCCTCTGACCGGGAGATGTCGAATCTCGCCATCCAGCGGCGGAAGATCGCCATCTCCCGATAAAAAATGCACTACACTTACGGGAATAATGACCAACGCAGTTGACTCGCCCGGTAACACGAAAAAAGTCAATCAAAATCCTTTATCTATCAAACACTATAAGTGATCCACACAGCGGTTTGTGATATCCTCTTTAAATTTTGCAGGAACTATATATTCCCATTCCATACAGTTACATCGCAGGTAGTAAGTGAAGCCAAAACTAGGCGCGTACGGTCTATCAAAAACATTCTCCCTTTGTGCGCGAATTACATTTTTAACAGAACGACAAAGTTTTTCGGTCGGTCCAAACTAGTTCGTGTGAAACTCAACAAAGCGGGAGAATGTAGTCGGACAGGTCAAATGAAATGAAATTTAAACTTTTGTCGTAGGAGGATAACCGGATCGTTCATTACGGAAGTTGAAACTAGAGGGCGAAATGGTGCACAGCGTTTTGATGCATTGTGAGGCGGATGTGAAATATTGGCTGTGGGTATCAATAATTGACCATTGAGTTATTATTTTCGTTTTATCAATGGATGTTATTTGACAGTGAATATTCATTGCAAAAATGTACAAATCTTATATACATATTCACTATAAATTACTTCAATTGATATAAATGCTTGGGTCATTAGTCCCGTTACTGTAGTGCATGTTTTCTCTCGGGAGATGGCGGTGATCTTCCCCCACTGGATGGCGAGATCCGTCTCCGACCTACCGTCGGCTAGTGGGATTTCCCCCTAACCAGGACTCTCCCACTAGCGGGGCACCACCTTGCCGGAAGAAGCTCTAAACTCCCCACCGGTCTCCCAGAATGTGGTAGTGTAGTGCATGTTAGCGTAAGTGTGTGTGTGTGTGTGTGTGTGTGTGTGTGTGTGTGTGTCTAAAGGGAGAGGATAGGACAAGGAAGAGGATCGCGCGCGGTCCGTGGCCCGTTTGGTAGGGTATGGCTCCGGCATTCGCCTGGTGTTGAGCGGAGAAACCACGGAAAACTACCGATCAGAGCAGGCGGCCGCTAGAATTCTCCTCCAGACAGCGAGCTACAGCTCCCGGTAAATTACTTCAACAACATTCTTATCTAACAAGAAGATCTAGTTTTTTTTTATATTCCTGAGAAGTAAAACTGCTAGTACTGTAACATATCAAACAATATAAATGAGTATTAAAGTCTTCAAATATAAATACATAATGGCTCGTCAAAGATTGTGTATCATCTTGTGATTATTCATCTTTATAAAGAGTTCCAATTTAATTGAATGTTGTTCTATTAAATATGAAAGTTTGATCTACAATTACCATACAGTACTTACCAGCATTTTACTCTCTCCTAAGGTTCCTCTACTGACTTAACTCTGCTTTAGAAGGTTGCAAAACTTTTATACTGCAACCTGCAATCTAATTAAGGTGTCTGAGACACGCCACTCAGTTCAAAGCAGCAAAGACGAAAACCAGGTAAAGGTAATGCCAGTGATACCGTAATTAAAAAGTTACGCAATTAATGGAATTTGAAAACAAATTCTATCTACCTTGGTCTCGAATGTCTAAGCAGAGAAAACCTTTAAAAAAATTAAACGAAGTTATGAATTCGTTTTTTTAAAGAGAAAAAAATAGTGATGAAGCATTTACAGATGAGATAACTAAACTAAACTACTGACAAGTTGAGCGCTTGGGCATAACCTCCAATTATGTTACCAGCAGAGAACAAACGGTAGCTGTCCCTTCTTATAGTAATCTCTGTACACCCACAAAGAAACGGTTTCTTCAAAAGCGAGTTCTCGATGGAAAGGAATTGCGATGAGGTGCAAGTAGGGCAGGGCCACAGCTTATCGTTGGGAGCCTCATCGACTAGGAGCAGAATAAAAGTTTAAAAAGCAGCGCCGCGCTCCTCGCAGGCGAAACCAATCAAGGGAAAAGTAATAAATCGACCCCGGAGCCACTGGCCATTTCTACCCCGCCTCGCCGTGGCGCCACATTCGCGGGAAAGAGATGGGTGCCAGGAGTACGGATGTTATGATTAGGGCCTGAAGTTCAGGTTTTTATTATTCCTAAAATAGGCTGGCTGAAATGCTTTTATTCTGGCTAAAGAAAGGGTACGAAGAAATAATGAAAAGTTACATTTAAAAGGAATTATAGTAAAAAATTCATTATAAAAATAATTCACATTTTTAGTCTAACTCTAAAATTTACATTGGAACTTACATATGGAAACGATCTTGTCTTTGAAATCTTGATTTCGCATGATTGATTTTTTCGTGTTTCCGGGCGCGTCAACTGCTCTGGTCAATAGTCCCGTTAGTGTAGTGAATATTTTTCTTCGGGAGATGGCGGTGATCTTCCCCCGCTGGGTGGCGAGATCCAGCGCCGACCTACCGTCAGCTAGTGAGGTTTCCCCCTAACCAGGACTCTCCCACCAGCGGGGCACCGCCCCAGCAGGGACAAGCTCTAAGCTCCCGACCGGTCTCCTGGGATATATGGTAGTGTAGTGCACGTTAGTGTAAGTGTGTGTGTAAGGGGAGAGGATAGGACAAGGAATGGGAAGGACAGACTCGCGGTCCGTGGCCCGTTTGATAGGGTACTGCTCCGGCATTCGCCTGGTGGTGATCAGAGAAACGACGGAAAACTACCGATCAGAGCAGCTGGCCGCTAGAATTCTCCTCCAGACAGCGACTGAATTCGACCCAGGTGAAAAGCTAGTGTCGAAAATCGTGCCGCCGTCAGGACTCAAACCTAGGACCTCCCGATCAGAGGCGCTGCAGTGACATCAGTTGATGTACTGAGCTACCGCTCTCGGTTTGATTTCGCATGACCACTTTGTAGGAGGTGAATTTGTTTTACTGGCGACGTTGTGTTTGAAATGCTATTGTGCATTCTTTTGAATATTGAAATGTTTCTTGTCAGTGAATATTTAATTATAAGAAAGACAAAACCCAACCATGCCTCCCTGTTGTTCAGGCATGCAGGAATGTTTCCTTGCAGTGAAGTGTCATGTAGTGAAGTAAAGGGATGGGTGTGATGGAGATGGGATACATTTTACCCATTTAAAAAAAATTTCACTTGTGTTTCTACATTATGTTTTGTTTATTTGTATTATGTTTGTGTTTTTCAATAATTGTAGGCATTGTTTTCATGCTTCTCATATTAAAATTATTAATATAATAATAATAATAATAATAATAATAATAATAATAATAATAATAATAATAATAATAATGGTAGGAAATGGTGTGACGTTAACGACATTTACATCATGTAAATGAATTTGAAGCGTTGTTTCGTCGTATGTATTTATTTTGGCATAAAGCTTTTTCGGCCGCATTGCGACCATCTTCAGTGTTATTTTGAGGCGGATGGGGGCGTCGGTCCAAACAAAACAGCTGTCTTATGGGCCTCACGCGGGAAATGCTTCTCTGAAGAACTTCAATTTTGAAATTATAACAAAACTTTTAAAATCCTTCAGTTAGTGAGTTATGGTTAAAGAAACAATTTTCTATCCACTCGTAGCACATAAACAGGTATTTATGCCGATGGAGAAATGGTCTTGTGGAAATTGTTCAAAACCTCATTTAACATTACTTTGTTAAATACACAAGAGATACGCTAAGAAAAGGTAGTACACATGTAAGATTAAAAAGGTTCAATTGACACAAAGCCACACAAAAATGTAACTGAAGGGTAAGGAATTATCGTCTATGTGATCGCCTTCGATTGGGTTTGAATCCGCAATCGTGGGTAGAACAGCCCCATTCACTAATCATTACACCAACAAAGCCGCGCATTATCATACTGCATCATTAAAAAACAGTGCGTTCTCGGCTCTATCCCAAGTTTTCCGAACAAATTTCCTTTCATGCCCAAATTACTCATTCTGAGAACAAATGATTTAGTCCAGTGAACTTTAGTTTCATCTGCAGAATTTAAGTTGCATTTTTGCAGACACATTTCTTTTGACGTTGTATTATTACGAGAAAAGTTCGTGATATTACGTGTGCATTATAAATTATTGGAGATAAAGGTTTTCGAAATTTTTTTTCGCAAATATCCAGGGTTCTTTGCATTTTATATTGCATAGCTCTCTTATACGAATTTATCGAATTTTGTAAGTCGTCCGTGATAGATACACATCAACTAACAACTAGTTTAATGTATTATTTGGTTATATATGACTGCAGTTTTTCATTATTTTGTTATATAGTTATAATAATCTAGTATTTATTTACATGCTTCTAGAGTTAAAAAGTGGTACAAAGTAGTAAATTGTTAAGAAACGATATAAATGAAAATAAAGTAAATGAAACATAAGTAAACGATTGTGATTTACCCACGATTTTGATGAGTATTCCATTTGATATAAATCGCATATAAATTGAGATATTATTTACGAAAAAAACTTTTTTGCATTTTAATTACTATACGTATCTCAAAAATCATGTTCTAGAAAAAAATATTTAAAAGAAATTTTGTGAGGAATTTTTAATAATTGTTCTCATTCTCTAGGAATCTTGTAAAAGGGTTTTTAAATATTAAATGAATATGGAAACTTGCAAAAATAAATTTCTCGTGAATTTGGACCTCTGATATTTTGAAACAGACACGTGATATCGATATGAACGTTTTGGATATCAAGGCAAAGATCTCAACAAAAATTGAGCTTTTTGTATCAGATAATATGTTTTTATCTAATTTTACTGCATTAGTTTAGCACTTCTGTCTTTAAAATTGGATGGTTCAAAAGTTACATGAGCGGAAGGAAAACCACAAAGTCCACAACGAAAGACTTCAAGCCCCTTTCCTTCTTAATTAGTTAGTTACCCAATATTCATTTCACACATTTTCCTTAAAGGCGTTATCACTCTGCCTGTTTTTCTTAAGTTTCTTCGATGCATAAATATTAGGGTCCTGCCTAAAGTGTATAAAATTATGATAGAATAGCCGTATGATGGGGTATCTTTTTAAATTTTATTCATCAAACATCGTTTCGACACTAAAAGTAGATGCGATTATTAAAATATTATGAATAGTCGAATATTTAGAGAGCGCAGAAAGAAATTCTCAGAGCCCCAAGAGGAAAATGCACACTTATTTTTTTCATTAAACTACCCCTATTTTCATAGTATTTTATCTATCCCTAATTTTTAGGACGTATCTATTACATAAATGAAAGAGGATATGTACACGTCTGTCACATTTAGAAGCAAAATTACTCGATCAACTTCACTGAAATTATCACATTGCTTTTATTAGTGTCGGGGGTATTTAAAGAGTGATTTGAATTAAATCAGACATGTGAGGGTGGTGATTTTTTAAAATTAATTGAGGAGATGGACTCTGCGTCCTTCCCAGTAGACCTTGATGTGAGATCTATGGATGTCATTTTCAACTACGCTTTGACTCGTCGAACAACATCGAAATTGCGAACTAGAAAGCAGGAAGCCAAATGCCGCTACGCCGACATAACGAAGACATGTCTCTTCTGCATGCATTTCTTAAGATTCTTCGGAGCATGAAGATATTCAGGCTCAGGTTATAAGGTCGTGGCGATGGAAGAGAGGCGGCGGGAAGCCCGAGAGGTATGGCGTCGGCACAAAGGATGGCGGCAGAGAGGAGGTTGTGTGTGGCGGGGGGCGTGGTGGGGGGGGTGGCGGGGGGGAGGGGGGGCGTGGAGGGGGGCGCATACAAGGGCACCGTCCCCGAATTCCGGAAAAGTGATCCAAAGACGGAAGCCTTGGATTTAGAGGGAATTCAGAAAATATGTTTGGAAAAGTTTGCAACAACTTTTAACACACACGCCCACTCTTGGATGAACATTTCATTTCAAACTCTTGAGTTTTTGAGAAAACATAATCAGTTAATGAAACATTGATTGAGGCCTGCTCTTCCGTCCAACCACGCAAATTTCGTTACGTTCCTTTCACCTACTAGGGGAGAAAGAAGGTATTACTTGTGCGACGAAACAGGCAATTTGAATTTAGCTCAGAGGCTTCATTTAGATCTTTTACATGCAGTATATCTACTAACATGGGACAGCCGGCTATACTTCCCCTCCGAAGAAAGACGTACGAAGGAGTTTTTCGCCCTTAACAATCCACGGCTTCGATCGGATTTGAACCCGCAAACTTGGGTATAACAGCCCGAGACGATAACCGTTACATCGCCACCGCAAAACGTTGGTGAATGTTGGTCATTTCCCTCTCCCCCTTCCCTTCTGTGTGTGTGCGTGTGTGTGTCTGTGTGTGTGTGCACGCGTAAACTTCTCGCACCATATAAAAGACGCAAGGGTTTCTGAATTGCTTACCACAAGACTCCGTAACCGCCAGGCTGGCAGGCAATGGCATGGTCACAGTCTGACAAAGCTTTAAAGCTAGTACACATTCGTATATTCGAGTAACATTTTTTCAATTATGGAACAAGACTCATTTTTGTTGAAATTGAAAATTCATTTCGAGTTCAGCTTTAATAATATAAGAAACATTACAAAAATATTAGGACGTTAATTTTTCAGCAAGCGCAGCACACTACTAACCAATCGTTTTCGGTATAGTTGTTCATTGTTCTAACTCCTTGTAGTTTGAAGATTTATGAGCAGATAGGAGGTTTACTTCATTAAGACCTTCGCTTAATCTGGACATGCAACCGCACTGATGGTTTGTCTGTCTTCTCCTCCTTAGATGATGTTAAAGGTTACTGAAGGGGCCGGTTTGAACTTGGAGAGGAGTGGACTGTGTTTTAATGTTGGATTTGGACATTCCGATCCGCTCCGTTCGATAGTTCACTTCAAGTAAATTCAGCGTCAAGACCATCTGTCAATAAGTCGTGGTTTCACTTTGCACAACAATTTAATATTTGGTCACTTATCACTTACTGATAGATATACACAGGTACAGTTTATAACAGACATGGATTCTGAAACACATGGCAGTTCACATAATTGCTCATGTAAGAGCACTACACGGAGCCGACAGACATTGGTTGCGACTCGTAGCAGTTGAAATAATTACACTTGAAGTTAACGATACCAATTTAATGCTCGGTAATGGCTAATCGCTCTACACAAGACTAACGATATTACGTGTTACAGCGGTACACGGAGCCTGCTCGCAAGAAATTCTTTCTACGACTAACGTTTTTTACACAGCGACTAACGTCGCGAGATTTGGATCAGAAAGCGCATAAGAGGGGGGATGGACCACAGCCAATCATTACTGAGCATTTGATTTTGTTCTGTAATGATTTTGTTCTGCAACAAAGTTCGTTTATATCTGTTGCCGGGCGCCGGCAAACCGTTGTGACTTCTTGGAATCCGCTCCCGTACACGTGCGCGCGCTGAAGCAAGCGCTCGAGGGCGGGGGGGGGGCGGAAGGGACGGGCAGAAGGGACGGGCAGAAGGGACGGGCAGAAGGGACGGGCAGAAGGGACGGGCAGAAGGGACGGGCAGAAGGGACGGGCCGGGGCGGGCGCGGGCAGAAGGGACGGGCAGAAGGGACGGGCAGAAGGGACGGGCAGAAGGGACGGGCAGAAGGGACGGGCAGAAGGGACGGGCAGAAGGGACGGGCAGAAGGGACGGGCAGAAGGGACGGGCAGAAGGGACGGGCAGAAGGGACGGGCAGAAGGGACGGGCAGAAGGGACGGGCAGAAGGGACGGGCAGAAGGGATGGGTGTGAGGGCTGGACCGAAAAGTCGCTTCCTCAAAGAAAGGCAACGCCCCAATACAAATGCAGGAAGCGTTGGCTGAGCGGTCGGTGGCGGCGGCTGCGACTGATGTCCAGCCGGGAGGACAGCAACGGCGGTGACGGGGAAGCATGCTGAGTCTCGTAGATGCAACAAATGAGAATTCAGCTCACCGTTGGAAGTGTGCCTTTAACGGGTGTAGAGGGAAATGTACTATTCTTATCGTTCTTTCTTACAAATACAAAAATTAAATCGTGACATATATATATAGGGAAATTTAACCGAAAATACAGATGTGTTTAAGTCTAATAAACTTTCCAAAAAGGCAAAGGTAATTTTTGAATTAAATTTTTTCTTGGAGATATTTTAAGCTATCGACAATATAAAAAGCCTTTAAATCAATGATTCGGAAAACCATTGACTATTGAAAAGTTTGGTTTTTTTTCTGGCCTAGTTTTATTTTCATGGCAGAAGCAGTTTAATTTGTATTTGTCAAAAATTCTCTTTTACTTGAGCGCGTCTCTTCTAGAAGGACGTCATATCTTCTAGACGTTTCTCTCTCGAAAAGTTTTAATTCAAATACTGTGTTACATTTTATGACAGATTTGTGATTTATCTAATGCAAAGAAATTATTTACTACACATTAATAAAGAAGAAATATTATATTGTTCTTGAAATTCTAGTCAGAAACCATTCAGTGGCATAATGCATAAGAAAATCAGAACGATAAATTTTGAAGTTATGTTCACCAATCAGAAATTAAATAAGTGGGAAGTACCGAGTTGATTTGGATGGAATTGGCTATCTAACCAAACTATTACCGTAGAATCCGATAAGATGTTCACATCGGGATGACATTGTGAAAATTAGTTATGTCTTCTCCGCACCTCGCGATTTTGCTCTCGATTCGATTCGCTGGCGCAGACAATCGGTCTGCGAGCTTTGCGAGATGCAATCGACTCTCCAATTGTTGATCGTTCGGCGAGGCGAGTGTGTTCGAGTGTCTTCGAGAACTCGGAGAAGGACTCTGCCCTAAGAAAACCATTTTATTTCTATTTCTGCCCAGGAAGTAACTGATTCAATTTTGGCGACGTGGCTCGGAGGGTCGAGTTTAATAGATCGGTTCCAATTTAGCGATCATGTTTTTATCCGTAGAGGCTCTTGATCGGATTGTAGAACTCAATGGCAGGAGCGTTTGATCGGGCACTACTGAGTTGCTTCGTCCCCGTTTATCTATTTTGTTACTAAACCCAAACTACGATGCAAAAAAAAAAAAAATGAGAAAAACGCAAGAAATAAATGAGCCTTGTGGTAATTGAATATCTTTTTATACTTTCTTGAATTATTGGTAACCGTTTCGAAATATTGTATTACCTCTTACGTGAACTTCAAAAGTGTGTTTAAGCCTTAAAGTTTTCCACCATGGTTAATTTTCGAAGCCAGTTACTTATGTTTTGCAACAAGTGAATTCATTCTGTATATCTGCTGGCTACTTAGATTGCCAACGCTCCCGACCTATCGAAAAGAAAGTTGAACATTTGCAGTTTTAAAAAGTCATAGTCTTAAATGAAAATTGGACCTATGACATTTTATTAAGTAAACACAATGCTCTATTGGTGTAAAAAATGAAGAAAATATTTGTAACTCTTTGAATAAATCGTTTTGTTTTATTTCATTGTCACAATTGCATTCATAATTACATGTTAACATTTATACATTCGCATTTTTCAGACTGGCGGAAAAGCTCTCTTTCACGATTATAAGCCCTCCTTGTTCGTTCATTTTTTATTTAAGCGCTTCCGACATGGAATAAAATTCCCCCAAAACCTATTATCTAGGCTATCCGGGGCGAGCCGGATCTCTGTCGTGGTAACTAATGTTTCGGTCAACATATTATGACCTTATTAGGACTAAAGTATATTCGGACAACATATTGTAGTCTAAGAGTCTACGCAGGACGTTCTGAAGAAGGATACAATAGGAGTGCAATTGTAAAAGCCACAATGTTTAGCTATTGTGAAATGAGAACTCAAAGTAGTCATTGAAAGTGAACGCGACAGAAGACGTTTCGTTTCGTGTCAAGAGTTTCTCACCCGTCAATGCGTATAAAATTCAGTTCGCTATTGAACGTCTGAGCCTCGTAATGTGTATGATCCTTGAATGAACATGTATTAACTCCGCGCGAAACACCGGAAGCCGGCCAATCCCAGCTGCGTCGCTACATGATGAAATAATAAATGAAGAGTAAAACAAACAAAATATGTGAGAAAAACGAATGAAACAGAAAAGAACAGTACAGAAAAATGGGAGGACATTTATACTTAAGTGTATTTACTCCCCTCCATCATACCCCCAACTTCATCACTGTTCTTTTATTCCCCAACTCCTAGTAACTATCTTTAGCTTAGTTCAATCCATAATAACAAAAAGAACAACAAATTCAGTCGTACTTGGTGTGTTGTGTAAATTAATTACGCCATAATAATGAAGTTATCAATTTACAAGAAGACGAATTAGAAGTAAAAGAAAACATATAATATTGAGGTGAACACCATCATTATCTGTAACGAGTTTTAAATAAATAAAACTATAATTATATAACAATATATATATATATATATATATATATATATATATATATATATTGTGACGTACCGGGTAGGCCGGCTTGTTCTCAGTAAATTTATTTGTAAAGGGACAGGTGTTCTTTCTCGTGAATGGGCTCGGGGTTATTAATCAAACACCACTGTTCCGTGAACAAAATAAACTGAACTATTTATTAATTCTATACAAATCACTAATGATACAATATCTATGGTGGTCTTTACCCTTTTCTTTCATATAACCCAGAATCACTGTTAGTCTCTCGATCTTATCGATCGAAGAAATATTTACCGTTTACTTCTTCCTCTACGAGCGTCGGCGGCTTCGGGGACCCTCGGGTTGCCTCGCACTGGCGTAATCTTCCTGATCTGTGTTACTCCAGATAGCAGCTATCACTTTGGCAATATGTCCGATCGACTATTGATGGTTATTAAGCACAAGTTGTCCGTCAATTAATCTTTCTGCACTCGTTCGTTCGCGATACTATTTAGCTTTTCGCTCGCGGAGCAGCTCCAGATACGTCCTTCCTCGCCGGCGGCCAGCCAGACACTGACTCCTCGCGGCGTCGTTCCCACGCTCTGGGCCAACCGACCACCCTTCGCCGCTCGTAACCGTTTTTCTTGGCTAGCGAGTGCCCTCTTGCAACCGTTCTGCTGTGTTCTTGCTTGATGCCTCGCCGTTTCTTTGGGTGGAAACGCGGTGCGTTTCAATATATATATATATATATATATATATATATATATATATATATATATATATATAGATGTTTTATAGTACCTTGTGATCGGAACAAGACAGGTGCCTGAAACGTCATAATAAAGAAAATATTTTATGAGATTTTCTCAATTTCTTACAAAAAATTTGACTGTCTATAAATATACAGAGGATCATATATGCATAATTATACTTAAATATATTATGTGGTAAATCACAGCAGACAACAAACCACCGAAGCCTACGGTTCGAAAATGCGTCGACCGGTCACTCAGACAGCACCGGCGGTCACTCAGACAGCACCGGCGGCGGAAGCCAGCAACATCACCGGCGGCGGCGACGCGACGCTGCGCTCGCCACGGAAGTCCCACGCTTTTACAAAATTCATGGCCTGGGGCCTCGTACGCTATGCAAATCAAAGTTATTTACGGTCGGGGAGTGCGCACGGGCGTCGGGAAACCGTCGGCGGGGCCAGGCACGGCGACAGGGCCAAGGTCGACGAACGGCCAGCGAGGGGACCCTGCGGGCCCTAGGGACCCAGCACGGGGCGGCGCCAGTTGATGGAAGAGATCGACAGGAGGGGAGGGACCGCGTTGGTTAAGGGAAACAGACCGGAGGAGAGGGGTCCGATGCCATAAGCAATGTCCCTAGAGGGAAGACCAATTGAAGGAGAAACGACGGGAAATTAGATAATGGAAGGGAAATGGTAATTTTCATGCATTTAAGAGCTACAATAAAAAATGGATATTATCTCTCTGAAAGGAGGTAGTACTGAAAAATATGGCATTGTTTATTCCAACGAAACGTTTTAGACAAGTATTGCCGAGACTCACAAAGTCAATAGCAGCTTTCCACTTAAGGTGAAAAAGGTATTACTGGTAGAGCATAGGCACGAGAGAATCATAGTTCAATGATCATAGGCATTAAGGGAATGATGGATTCGAGAGAGGCATGTGCATAAAAAATGAAAGGGTTCGAGTAGAATTGGAAGCAGTGTGAAAAGACACGGCATGGAAAAGACAATACGAGAAAATGGAATGAATTGTAAACTAGTGGTGCTAAAGAATGGCACAGAATTTCTCGTAGTAATGTTTTCTAATATCCTTGGTGTGCACTGACCTTACGGTCTTGCCCCATCATCTTGCCAGTTGCCATCTATCGCCGCACAAAGCATAATTTTTTGAAATTTTCTGTTTTCTAATGGTAGAACAAAATATTACTCTAAGAGTATTAAAGAAGAGTTAAACCTCGTCCTAAATAGCAGTTTTCAATTAAAAATGTGGAGCCATTTTAAGAAACTGCCGTTAAGGATTACTGTACAAGCGAAATTTCAAGTTTTTTCACATTATTATTTCGAGTTTTTGAAAAAAATTCATTTGAAGTCATTTGACGCATTTCCACTCGCAAATGCATCATGTATACAAATAGCTGGAAATGTGCATATTAACGGCGTGACTTAAAAAAATTGTGTAATTTAAAAAAAGTGAAAAAAAGGAATACACCAAAGTGAACTTTACGTCATATTAAACAGAGCAATGAATCCTTTGAAAAGTTTGAAGAAAAAATTGGATTAATTTGTCAGAAAATGGCATTTGAGCGTTTCTCAAAATGCGGATATTTGAGCTCATTTTCACAGAAAAGTTTTGAGTTTTCGAGTAACTTTATATAATATTGTAACGAATATTGCGTCATCTGCCGGCAATACTACGAACTACCTGTATGCACGGATTGCGTCACCGGCCGTCCCCCCTAGATTGTCCCAGAGGGTTCGCGGGGCGCATCGCAAAGTCCAGAAGATTCTCGACGGCACCCTCCGAGTATAAATACGTGGCGGCCGGCGACCGCGAGTCAGTCTTAGGTCTGAAGTGGAAGCTGAGCTGTGAAGTGTGTGCATCGCGGTGAATAGCAGTACAGTGATTGTGCTCAGTGACGTGAACCGAAGTCAGTGCATCGAACTGTGGTCTCTGCAGTGGACTGTGGCCAGTGTATCAAACTGTGGTCAGTGCAGTGGACTGTAGCCAGTGCATCGAACTGTCATCAGTGCTTAGGGCTGTGCAACAATGTAAGAGAAGTAAACAGTGTAAAATAATAAAGAGAAGTGTATTGTAAATAAATAATCAAGAGATGTGTGACGTATGAAGAATAACCAAGTGTTTTCAGTGATTGTGTTAAGAAACAAAATAAACGTTTTTGTTAAAATAATACCAGAGTTTTAATTCACCACCTAGAATCGTAACAATATTATTTAAAGCACATGAACATATAAATGTAATCATGTAAACAAATTGCCGGTAATTTAAATATTAACAGTGTGAGAGGCAAGTCGAAAAATTACATTTTTGTAATTTTTGAAAAAACAACAATAAAGAATAGTGGCGTTTATGACGTCTTAAAAAGTGCATTCATCAGTATCCCTACCAAGAAGTTAATGGAAAAATTTGGAGCCATTGTCGAGTAAATCTTGTTTTTGTATTTTTTTTTGAAAATGCAAATATTGCAAGCAATAATGCGCGAAAACTACCAAAAGTTTTAAAATAAAAAGTTATGAGCATAATGAAAGAACTAATTACGTACAACAAATTTAATTCGAGGAAGAAATCTGTACCTTTAATTTTGAAGTAGTAGGAACATGGCGAAAAATGCAAACCATTGCAATTTTCGAAAATACAGAGTTCACCGTGAAAATCGTACTTATGCCACCCGTATAAGTGTATTGTACTCTCTTCTTACAAGAAATTTAAACAAAATATTGGAGCCGTTTTTGAGAAAATTTTGAAAATATCCGGGCGCCTTCATGTAAAGTACTCCAAATTTTAAAGAATGTTTTTCAAAATTTCAAAGCTTCAACTAGAGCCAGATGGAACGCGATTTCTTCAATTTAGAAACGAATGTACCCACGGTTTATGCGCTAGTGATATTCACAGACGAACGAACAAACGAACGAACGGCCCGACGGACCTGTTGACGTCAATTGACTTTTCAGTAGGAAGGTCCAACAAAGGCTACACCACGTGTTAGAGGAATTTTTTCCATAATTTAGCAACTCGATTAATCAACTTTTTCGTTATCAAGACTTGGCAATGATATTTTTCTGCCGAAAGTTTTTTCGCACAGCATTACATAACTTTCTTCATACTACGTATATTTGTCCGTATATACGTACGTATACGAGAAAGTAAAAATGAGAGAGGGTGACACGCATGGCAGAGAGAGTCGAGCCAGAAAAAGTGAGTTGCCACGGACAGAAACGTCAGATAGAATATTGAAGGGAAAATAAATTTGAGATGAAAACCGTTAGGAGTATAGGTAGGAGGGGTACTGGAAAAATAAAGATTTGGGAGAGAAATTTATCCTAGTTCTGTTATATAAATTTCGGAGAAGAGTTAAGGGGAAAAGGACCAGGCGGAAAAAATTGACAATAAAGGTTCTGATGAAAATGAAAAGAACTGCCATTCAATGTGTGGCAGCAAATTCATTTGACAAAAAAGGACTCAGTGGGAGTACGAAAAACCGGAGAGGGACAAGCGGGACATTTCCGCTCTCTTTTTCCAGTTTCCCCCCCCCTCTCTCTCTCTCCTTTTCTTCCCTCTCTGCTTCAAGCCTCCTTCCAGTCACCCTTTTATCCGGCCCCACCCAATCGGTTTTAGGCTTAAAGCCAAATTTGGAGTCATAGAAGGGAGGGTTACACTAGTCTGCAAGGCAATGCCCGCCTAGCCGAGACACGCGACGGTAGGTGGACGTTTAAATGGGCCACACCCGCGGCAAAGTAGCACGCTCAAGGCAGGATAGGACGCGTGTGATGTTCAATATGTATAAGGGGCTGTCGGCCACAGGGAAGAGCGTAAACAAAAGAAAGAGCCACAGCCGAAGAGCAAGAGAGCGAGAGCGAAAGAGGGAGCAAAGAGGCGAGCGAAGAGGCGAGAGCGAAGAGGCGAGAGCGAAGAGAGGCGAGGCGAAGAGGCAGGCGAAGAGGCGAGGCGAAGAGGCGAGGCGAAGAGAGCGAGCGAGGCGAAAGAGAAAGAGCGAGGCGAAGAGGCGAGGCGAGGCGAAGAGAAAGAGCAAGAGCAGAAAGGCAAGAGCAAGGCAGAAGAGCAAGAGCAAGGCAGAAGGCAGAGCAAGAGCGAAGAGCGAAAGAGCAAGAGCAAAGGAACAGGCAAAGGCAAGAGCAAGAGCAAGGCAAGGCAAGGCGAAAGAGCGAAAGAGCAAGAGCAAGAGCGAAGAGAAGAGCAAGAGCAAGAGCGAAAGAGAGCAGAGGCAAGAGCAAGGCGAGAAGAGAAGAGAGCAAGAGCAGAGCGAAGAGAAAGAGCAAGAGCAAGAGCGAGAAGAGAAGAGCAAGAGCAAGAGCAAGAGCAGAAGGAAAAGAGCAAGAGCAAGGCAAGAAAGAGAAAGAGCAAGAGCAAGAGCGAAGAGAAAGAGCAAGAGCGAAAGAGAAAGAGCAAGAGCAAGAGCGAAAGAGAAAGAGCAAGAGCAAGAGCGAAAGAGAAAGAGCAAGAGAGAAAGAGCAAGAGAGAAAGAGCAAGGGAAGGCAGAGAGAAAGAGCAAGAGAGAAAGAGCAAGAGAGAAAGAGCCAGAGAGAAAGAGCAAGAGAGAAAGAGCAAGGAGAAAGAGCAAGAGAGAAGAGAGCAAAGAGAAGAGAAGAGCAAGAGAAAGAGCAAGAGAGAAAGAGAGAGAAAGCAAGGAGAGAAGAGCAAGAGAGAAGAGCAAGAGGAAAGAGAAGAGAGAGAAAGAGCAAAGAGAGAAAGAGAAGAGAAAGAGAGTGAGGAGAAGCAAAGAGAGATCAGTGGCAAATTGGAAAGAGTGAGAGAAAGAGCAAAGAGTGAGAGAAAGAGCAAAGAGTGAGAGAAAGAGCAAAGAGTGAGAGAAAGAGCAAAGAGTGAGAGAAAGAGCAAAAGAGTGAGAGAAAGAGCAAAAGAGTGAGAGAAAGAGCAAAAGAGTGAGAGAAAGAGCAAAAGAGAGAGAAAGAGCAAAAGAGTGAGAGAAAGAGCAAAAGAGTGAGAGAAAGAGCAAAAGAGTGAGAGAAAGAGCAAAAGAGTGAGAGAAAGAGCAAAAGAGTGAGAGAAAGAGCAAAAGAATGAGAGAAAAAGCGAAAGAGAATGACAAAAAGCGAAAGAGTAAGTACAAAAGAAAGACAAGGAAGAGATATAGCAAGGGAAAGAGAGAGTGCAAGAGAAATACATAGCAAAAAAGTGAAACAAAAACAGAGTGAGAGAAAGGTAGAGGTAGAGAGAGTCATAACCCGATATGTTGAAAGCTGGTTGGTACTGATTTGGATTGTGAACATTGTAAATTTCTATCATAATGGCTATTGTTGCTTTTTCTCATACTTATAGTACTTTTCTGAAGGGATTGGGACATGGGATTAGCGGAGAGAGACTGAAAAATGTTTCCCACTGGCGCTGCGCGGAAACCAGTTTGCGGGCTGGTAGAACGGTACGGAAGGAAGCTAAACCAGGGCGAGACTATTGGATGTGGTTCCGACAGAAAGCCAGGTGCGGGGTCGTGAGCAGGGGAGATCCGACGACGCGAAGGCTTGTCAGAGGAAGGTCTGCGCCGCCGGAACCGCAACTGATGGCGGATGGCTTGATGCGATTTAAAATTTCGAAGCGAAGCGTGTTCCGCCCGCGGCTGCTGCTCTGCGACCGGCAGGGCTGCATACGCAATGACCCCGTCCGGCCCCTTCCAGTTTCCCCGCTATTCCTGTTTCTTCCCTGTTTTACCCCTCCTCTTCGCCATATCCCTCCCACTCAACTCTATTCCTCCATGCCCTATCCTTCCTCGCCTCACCCTCGCCGTTCCCGCACCAGACCCACCATTCTATGCCCTTCCCTGTCTAATTTACCCTCCTAGCTCGTCCCACACCCGTCCCTCACTCCCTTCTATCCCCGCCCCCTACCTCGTTGCCCCTCCCTTTCCTGCTCTGCTCTTAATTTCCCCGCCACTCCCTGTCCCATATTTTGGTCCTATATCCCTACCGCCCCAGCCCCGCCCCAGCCCCGCCCCAGCCCCGCCCCAGCCCCGCCCCAGCCCGCCCCAGCCCCGCCCCAGCCCGCCCCAGCCCGCCCCAGCCCGCCCCAGCCCCGCCCCAGCCCCGCCCCAGCCCGCCCCAGCCCCGCCCCAGCCCGCCCCAGCCCGCCCCAGCCCCGCCCCAGCCCCGCCCCAGCCCCACTCCGCCGACCTTGTTCGCCTTTGCTTCCAATGAATTCCCTTTTGCCTCCGCACGGTGGCCAGGCGATGTTTCACGATTGCGCGAACCTGCACGATTTCCGGAAAGCCTCGGTCTGGAATTGGATTTTGAAATCATCTTATTATTCCATGTAACATTGATTGTAGTATACGATGTGCGTGCGTTTCGAGATCGGATCGTTTGACAAAATCCGTAAAAGGGCCTATCAGTTTAACTTGAACTACATACACAGATTTAGGAGATGCAAGCACGGAAATGATGAGAAAGAGATATGTACAGGTACAAATACTGCTACTGAAGGAATTGGACCATCCCAAATTACTACTTAATAATTTGAGAAACTCAAATAATGATCATTCATCCTTTTCTCCGTATTTCTCCGTATAAAATAACAAACTTAATGCTCATTATTTATTTTATTGCAATGTTTTTTACTTTAATAAAAACAGTCTCAGTATTTTTATAACAATTTATTTTTTCACATCTGGACAATGGATATTCAATACCCTTTAATGCATCACTTTATTAGATACGTTTCACTATTTTATTGATATAATTCTCCATTATTTGAATAAAACCTTTATTATATTTTTTGATTTTGGAAAAAGACCCCAAATAGGGTTGAAATGGCAAAAAGAAATAGTGTACATAATATACAAAAATACAGTGTGTTTTCTGTTAACACGAATGCGAGTACATTTCACAAATTCAAAATGATGTCGTACAATGTACGAAAAAGTAAATCTTTATAATACAATTTTCCAAAATTCAAGAAATGTATAACTTTGTGAACACCATTCCAATTTTCTCTCGATTACCAATTACTTCAGGCATTTCATCGTGCTGAAAGCAGATAGCACACCATCTTCTTTAAGTTCGTCATTCCTCTGCGCTTACCACCAAACGCCAGTTCGTATTCATACGGGAACGCGCTCCCTTACGTTCCGCAAGTACCGAAAATCTTCTCTCCCTCCTCCGCCCTCTCCCCTTCCACCACCCCCGCCATTGAGACGCTCCGCTGCCGTTCATTCAACGGGAACTCAGCGTAAAACGCGTCGCTTTACGATGCCCGACTCCCAACGCGTCCACGGCACTTCGATGGCCCGGCCCTTTCCTCTCCGACCCCCTCCCCCCCCCGAGCTACCTTCTCCTCCGTTCGCCCCTTCCGTTGGCATTCCAGTCCTGCTCCGGCCGCGCCCAACCTCGCACTCTCTCTGCTACCTTCTCCTTTTTCACCTCCTACATGCCACGTTATCGACAGGTTTCCACCACCTTTTAGCTATCCATCCCTCCAGCTTCGCTGCCACCTGCTTAGTCGGCTCTTGTCATCAATTGGTGACTGCAGTGCCTCTGGCGGGGAAGTTCTAGGGTTCGAGTCCTAACGGGGGCAGGACCGTCGACAGGCAGGACCGGGGTAGGACCGTACCTACATAGCCAGTTCGCTGACTGGAGGAGAATTCCAGCGACCGGCTGCTGTGATCGGTAGATTCCTTCGATTTGACTTGATTTTTTTTGTGTTTCCGGAGGCGTCAACGGCTTTGCTCATTAGTCCCGTCAGTGTAGTGCATGCTGTTTTCCTCTTGAGATGGCGGTGATCTTCCCCCGCTGGATGGCGAGATCCGGCGCCGACCTACCGTTGGCTAGAGGGGTTTCCCCCTAACCAGGACTCTCCCACCAGCGGGGCACCGCCCCAGCCGGGACAAGCTCTAAACTCCCGACCGGTCTCCCGGAATATGTGGTAGTGTAGTGCATGTTGTGTGTGTGTGTGTGTGTGTGTGTGTGTGTGTGTGTGTGTGTGTAAGGGGAGAGGATAGGACAAGGCAGAGGAAGGAAGATCGCGCGCGGTCCGTGGCCCGTTTGGTAGGGTACTGCTCCGGCATTCGTCTGGTGTTGATCGGAGAAACCACGGAAAACTACCGATCAGAGCAGGTGGCCGCTAGAATTCTCCTCCAGACAGCGACTGGATTCGAATGTGTCGAATATCCTGCCGCCGTGGGGAGTGGGAACCTAGGGCCTCCCGGTCAGAGGCGCTGCAGTGATATCAGTGGATGTACTGAGCTACCGCTCCCGGAGGATTTCTTCGATCAACACCAGGTGAGTGTCGGAGAAGTACCCTATCAAACGGGTCGCGGGTCGCGCGCTATCTTTCCTTCCTCTTTCTTGGCCCATCCTCAGCCCTTACTAACACTCGCATGCACTACACTACCATATTTGTCGGGGGCTTAGAGGTTGTGGCGGCTGGGCATGGTGCCACGCCGGTGGGAGATACCTAGTTGAGAAAATCTCCGCAAGCCAATTTAGGTGGGCGCTAGATCTCGCCAGCCACCGCCACTTTCCGTAATAAAACCTGCTTTTACACTTACGGAATTAATGACCTTCGCACTTGACGCGCCAGGAATCACTTAATCAGCCAATGATTTTTCCTCCACCCTCCCTCCGACTTTCCCTCTCCCTCTCCTCCATGCTTCTTGCAGCTAGTCCACTTTTCTCTTCACCAGACTGCTTTGCCTTGCACTAGGGGATATTGATTTACGCTCGTCGTCGAGCAATCGAGAGAGGTAATCGAAACCTGACCGACCTAGCTTCCTTTGTGATTCTCCTTCAGTTTCTTGCGAACTTCTCTGAATCGGGTTTCCCGGTCACGGCTCCTGGGAAGCGAAATTACCATACACAAGATGAATCTTATTAGGGTCAGCTCTTGCTGTTACAAAAATGGTGTTGGTTCCAGGTCAAGAATATTGTTCAACATTTCTCAAAATTCATGATATGGACTAATATTAGAACTGATTCTTGACATTTTTTAATAGTTATAAATGATTCAAATAAATAAATCGAATACGTAATATCTTCACTGCTATAATTTTAAAGAGAAACGTCCATACTTTATGCGAGATAAAAGCAACTACCCTAGTACAAGGTTGTTGCGGCCGCACACATCAGTGACATTTTCGTTTGTAAATATTGACTGAAAATATTTGAAATAATTTCTTATTGAAGGTCTGAAATTAAATAACTATCTCAAGGAAGGAGTCTGGATATTTCGTACTCTATTTACTCCCGTTTTTACCTGAAGAGTTTTTTAGTCGGAACTCATTATGTTGGAAAATATAATTATCGAAATCTTTTATTTTCATGAGAGATGTAGTTCGCGGGATTGGTCAATTATGAAAAATGAAACAATGTTCCTTGGTTCATAATTGACCAACCTCTTGGATTACATCGCATATTTCATCAATGATCGTGTATTTTACAATAGTTCTTTTATTTTCGTTTTCACAAACTTTTAAATAGAGTAAAATCTACTGTTTTGCTCACCCCGGGTAAAATGGTAAAAAGTTCTCCTAAACCAAATGACACATGAATAGTTAAACTATAATTCTAACATTAAAATAATATATTTGAAGGGTTTCTTAGCTCCCGTCCCACCACCCAAACCCCTCTACAGCCCAAAACGTGTTTTTTTTGTTTTTTTGTCAAATTAACACTCTTATCTGACTAAAAAATATGATCAATAAGAAAATATTTTCTACAATCAGAAAAATATTTTTAGATATTTCCTCAGGCCCAAATTCAAACACAAAAACATATTTTTGAAAAAATAAAATAAAAAAATAATGTTTACAGTGTCTGAGAGCCCTGAACAGGCTTGAAAAAATCTAAAAAATCCCTCTTAAAACACGAATTGTGATTTTTTCAATTTTTTCATCTGAGATGCAGTTAAAAAATAAGAAAATTCTGCTTTTAAATTATCGTGGTTTAAATATACTTTGAAAATGACTGCAATTTTTTTAAAAATTTTTCATTAATATTTTGACTTTGGAATGTAGTAACACTTTATCATTTATTAATCCTTTGTGTAAGTATATCATACGGTAAGGAAAAACGATAAATATTGTTAGTTTATGAGAAACCATCAACACAAAACCTTGTAAGAGTGATGCTGGTTAATAGAGAATTACACCACATCCTACGTCGAAGACATTTCAGAAGAAAAATATTTTTTAACTGCAGCTCAGCCCTTGAAAATATATGAAACAATATTACAATTAGTGTTTGAAGAGGAATTTTTGAGATTCCTGTTTCAGGGTTCTAAGACAAAAATAATTTTTTGTTATTTTTTCAAAAATATTTGGCGTTTGAATTTGGGCCTGATAAAATATCAAAAATATTTTTTCTGATAGTACAAATTATTTTCTTATTGATAATATTTTTTTCAGTCAGATAAAATAGTGTTAAGTTGACAAAAAATAAAAAAGACGTTTTGGACTGTAGTGGGGTGTGGGTGGTGGGACGGATGCTACGAAACATTTCCAAAATATTATTTTAATGTTAGAATTATATTTTAACTATTCATGTAACATTTGGTTTAGGGGAACCTTGCTAACCAGGAGTACCCTTTCACCTAGACAACGTGGTGAATACCAAGTCTATCCTGAGCTGGCGATCAATAAAATGTACGAGTGATTTCTTAAACCCAATGTAGACACGTTTATACAATGTTTTCTATTGTAAATAAATTATTTAAAATCACAACGTCTCTTCTTTTGGCTTAGATAAGATGGGTTAAATATTAAATTTTCATTAAGGAAAAAACTCCCTTTGTTCAAAGACAGATAAGTTCTACATATTGTATCTATTTAATACGCCGTGTGCGAAACACAGCGTCTCGTGCTTGTTTTTCGTGTGCAAAACATAATTTTTTGAAATTATTATTGTAACTAAAAGTGAGTGAAAGAATTCGAAGAAGCGTGCGCATGTAATAAACACCTTTTGCGCACGGTATGTTAACAAAATTGCGTACGTAACACGTGCGCGTGGTGAGTGACATAAACGTATTTTGTTACTTACTATTCTGTCGCATTGATGGACGTTCATTCACGCAGTGATAGGAACAAATGATTGATATTTAACATTTTCGACAACATTATAGTGTACATTTAACACGTTGACTCACAAATACAATATTATAGCATTCTGTAACGTCGTGAGTAGGATCTACACCACAAAGGAACAGACACGAGTGGTATTTACAATTTATTTACAATAAATTATGTACACTATTTACAGACCTCACTCTAAGGTGTTTGTCGGAGCTACCTGCAGCAGCCTCCCTCTCCCAACACGCGCCTTGCGGCCGCGCCTGCGTTTAGCCAACTCGGCAATCGCAAATGGCACCTGGTGTGCCTCGGCAGACAATCTGCCCCGAAGTATCAAGCATACTTCACAGTGCTCGAGACTCGAACACCTACACGTGCCTACAGCACTTCCGCGCCAGACTTGGCCGGACAAGTTTTGCGGTGTTGTGCCGCGAGGAAACCAGAAATGTTACCCAACCCAGGCTTTTTGTCACTCCCTTATATATGCCCGAGTCACATGACTTCCTGCGTCATCTTTCCCCCACGCACTCGTCTTGAGGCGCCTGCTTTTTCCGTTGCAATTTGCACCCGGCACCTCCAAGCCCTCTCCCCTTTTGGACTTTCCCTGAAGGGTTGGCCTTTGTTCGGGAGCCTATTTTTGGCTCCCTCATTCCCATACCTTGCAACTTGTCTCTCCGGAGCAGGGAGTCAAGTCTATGACGCTACAGACTCCTCTATCCCCGGGGAGAATTTTTTCCGCAGGTAGAAACCACAGGAAAAAATTTATAATGAAGCAATTAATGACAGTTACAATTTCACAATTTCGCTGCTTCACATGTACTCATGGTGGTATCTAATTTAACCATTACACCATATAACATTGCTATTTACAACATTTTTTCTGACTTCATAAATTTGACATTTTAACAACTAATAATAGTGGACTCTGTCCGTTACTCGTACTCTACCTCTGTTCCCCTACCTAAATTACTTCAATTTACTAATTAATATGTAACTTTCAATATTCTCTTATATACATTTTCATACAAATCTTACTGTTTCTTGATGTGATTCTATACAATTTTAAATACACATTTTCAATGATACCCTAAATCTTGAACAAATGATATACTCTTAAATACATTTTCATAGAATCTTGCTGTGCTGTACTACAATTTTACAATACATTTTCAATGATACCCTAAATCTTGAACAAATGATATACTCTTAAATACAGTTTACATAATGAAAATCTTGACATGATGTTATACAATACAAATAGGAGCCACTGAAGTGCAACCATTTACCTAACGAGATCAGTTCAGGTTCATAAAAACATGCGACTTAAAGCGTCGGCATTCCCATTATCTTTCCCTTTTTTGTGGCAAATTTCGATGTCATAATGTTGCAGCATTAACGACCATCTCAATAATCTAGGGTTGTTCCCGGAACAATTTCGCTACCACACTAATGGATTATGATCTGTTTCGATCTTAATTTTCACCTGCCCGTCTAGATAATACCGCAATTTTTGCAATCCCCAAATAATTGCTGTACACTCGGCTTCCACCGTACTGAAATTTTTCTCCACATCCGTCAATTTCCTACTTAAATATAGAACGGGTTTTTCATCGCCGTTCTCGTCTGTCTGAGCTAAAACGACACCTATTCCTCTTTGACTTGCATCACATTGTATTTGAAATTGTTTCGCGAAGTCAGGTGCTCGTAATACTGGTTCGCAACATAAAGCTTCACGCAACTTATTGAATGCACTTTCACATTCAGGATTCAATTTACTGTCCCTGGCGTTCCTTCCCCGTAACAAATCTGATAACGGAGCTGACATTTCGCCGAATCTGGGAATGAATTTCCGGTAGTACCCGCTCATTCCGAGAAAACATCTGACTTGTTTTTCGTGTGCGGTCTTGGAAACTCCCGAATTGCATGCACTTTAGCTTCTACAGGGCGCATTTCCCCGCTTCCTACTACGTAACCTAAGTATTTAACCGATTCCCTACCGAACATACATTTACTAGGTTTCACATGCAGTTTTGCCTCTTGTAGAATCGAGAACACGTTTTGCATGTGTTGTAGATGCTCTTGCCACGAGTTACTGAATATGGCTATGTCGTCTATATACGGTACCGCATATTCGCTGCATGGCGCTAACAGAGCGGCCATCATTCTACTGCATTGATATGGCGCATTCTTAAGGCCAAAGGGCAATCGCAGTGGGCGATATGTACCAAAGTTAGTTACAAATGCAGCCAGCCTTTGAGCTCTTGGCGTTAAACTGATTTGCCAATAGCATTTCGCTAAATCTAGAGTGGTGATTATTTTAGCTGCCGCCACCGTCTCGATTCGCTCTTCCATGTTCGGTAATGGAAAATATTCTGTCTTGATTAATTTGTTTAACCGCCTATAATCGATACACGGGCGAGGCTTCCGACCCGGTGCTTCGACTAATATCATAGGTGACGTATACTCACTATCACCTACTTCAATAATGCCGTCGCGTAGCATTTTGCTAATTTCATCCCGTAAAATAGCAGATTGTCTAGGCGAAGTACGATAAGGAGCACTACGCACGGGTGTTGACTCATCTGTGAGCTCTATGTCCATTATAAGCGCATCGGTCAGTCCTGGTTATTCGGAGAAGATATCATGATACTTCATGATTAATTGCTCGAGTTTCTCTCTGAACTCAGGCGGAATTTTCGTACCTTCGAGCATTTCCTGGAGATTGAAGTCGCTCGCTTCGAGATGAACGGCATATCTGTCAATCTCATCCTCTACCTGTTCGCAGCCTTGGATCGGTGTTGTCACATAGCTGATGTATTCAGTCCGCTGATGGTACTGCTTCAGCATATTCACGTGGTACACCCGTCCGTCCTTTTTCCCGGTTCTTCGACTCCAGCATTCCATTCAAGTCCTTTTCCCAGGCAATAATACCACGTAGTTTGTGTCAGAGACTTTTCCTTGATCTCGCCAGGCCCTACCCACTGTACCGCCAGTTTTCGGGTACGATTTGGCGCTAAGACCAGCACCTTGTCGCCAGCACAAAACGTGCGATTTACTGCTCTACGGTCGTACCAGACTTTTCTACGTTCTTGCTCATTCAGAAGTTTGGTGTGAGCTAGTTCACGCGATTTCCGAAGTCTATTCACGAGACGGAATACGTACTCTACCACTGAACTGGGCTCCTTTTCCTCACTTCCGGCAATGTGCTCGTATAACAATGTGATGGGAGTACGCAAATTATTCCCATACACTAACTCTGCTGGAGTAAAACCTAAACTTTCATGTACAGTAGTGCGCAAAGCAAATAATATTGCAGGTAATTGAAGCTCCCATTCCGTACCCACTTCTAGGCACAGAACCTTCAATAAGCGGTTCATTGTTCGGTGCATTCTTTCCACCGCATTAGATTGTGGGTGATAAGGAGAACTCCTAATCAACCGGATTCCGAACTTCTGCGCGAATTCCGCGGTCAGAACGCTCGTGAAACAGGTGCCCTGATCTGTCTGAAGTTCCTTCGGGAACCCTATTCGGCTAAATAGCTCTAAGAGCGCGTTGATTACAGTCGCCGATCGTAAATCCGTTATGGAATCGCCTCTGGATATCTAGATGCCATGCACATCGCAGTAAGAATGAATTTCTTACCCGACTCGCTTTCCTGAAACGGTCCGCATGCATCGATATTTATTCGTGAAAATATTTCCCCTACAGGTGGTACCATTACTAACGGTGCTTTCTTTCTGTCTCCCGATCTGCCTACCTTCTGGCATACGTCACATGACCTGACGTACGTTTCCATTTCCTGGAAACATCTCGGCCAGTAAAATACTTCGCTAAGCTATCCTTACTTTTTGTTGTACCTAAGTGCGCATTCGCGGTCTCGTGACACACTTTTAGTACCGTGCCTCGAAACACCGCGGAACAACAATCATGTCGTACCGTTCGCCTTTTTACTAAATCGAGTGCGTAGCAGTAATCGATTACGTAGGAAGTACGATTCTTTTCCCGTCTCGGGAACTTCATTCTCGCATTTTTTATAGATTTCCGCGAGCGTACTGTCCTTACTTTGTTCGTTAATAAATTCCTCTGTCGAGATCTGAATTAATTCTACTACAGGAGCCTCTATCTGCATAGAATTTACATTGTCGGCGTCGTCGACTTCCTCGTCGCCTCCGATAACATCTGCCACCGCGTCTCCCGTCACCGGTGAGTCAGCTACCTGCCTTCCTTTCGCGTCGCTATTTCTCTCTAATCCGGCGCTCGACCCCGTCTCTGCCGCCCTCGTCTCCGGCTCGGCAGTGCCTGTCGCCGCTGCCTTCGACCGAGTTACAACTGCGCTCACAATCTGCGGCTCAATGAAACCTCCTCGAATTTCCTCGAGTAATTGCGCCGTACGATTGCTAAGCAGATAGTAACCGAAATCACAGTCGCGATTCACTACTGCAGCTCTTGTTGTTACCTTCCCGAAAGGCCCTTGCAGTCGTATCTGTGCTACTGGTAGATTCCTAGGTTTCGAATCTAAGGGTTGAAACACCCATACACTTTCCCCTGTTAAATCAGAATCTTCTATAAATCGTTCATTTACAATATCAAAAGAAGCCCCAGTGTCACGCAGAATCAAGGCTGGTTGTTCGTTCACGGTTGCCTGATATGTAAATGGTTGGAACAGCTCCGCCGCTGTCTCCTCCGCCATGTGGCCAACCTTTTCGCCTTTCTCCGCCCCGCGCTTACTCGGGCAGTCACGTGCGAGATGCTGGGGTGACCCGCAGCTAAAGCATTTCCTAACGCTGGGTTTTTCAAACTCTTCCCTGACGTCACGGCTTTTGTGCAAGGGTTTCCCGGCACCCGGTACCTGCTTCGGTTTTTCCGCGCTGGCTTGAACTTCAGGCCCTCCGTCCCTTCTCTGGAACGGTTTCGAGAAACTACGTTTCCATCCCGACCTATTGTTCTCGTAGTTATCTAATTTCTTCGCGAATTCAAGTGGAATTGCGAAATTTCCCCACTCGTCCTAAATGTTCCTTCATTTCAGCCGGAACTCGCCGTTTCATTTGATCCGTCACGATTAAGTTGAGCAATCCCTCGAAAGTTGAGATGCTAAGCCCCGCAACCCATTCCTTACAATAATTATGTAATTCGCGGGCATACACATTCCACGTGGTGTTCGCGGACTTCATGTGCCTCACGAATAACTGCCGAAACCTTTCTGCGTTAAATTTAAACATTTCTAACAATTTAGATTTAATGTCGGCATATTCGGTCATTGTTTTCCGTCTTCTAACGTAAGCCATGAATTGATTTGGTGAGAAGTAGCCCCATAAGATTGGCAACCCAGTCTTCCTCCGGTACTCCTAACAACTCCGCTTGGCTCTCGAACACGCTTAAGTATGTAGTGATGTCATCGCTATCGCCTTTGAATCGGTCCATAACGTGACTCAACCGTACATGTTTTTGCGTTTTCGCCTCGTTCCCTGAACTTACGCTTCCTGTCGGCGTCTGATTCGCTATCCGGAGTTTCTCTAACTCGAACTCGCGATCTAGTCTTTCTCGCTCTCGCTGTCGCTCTAACTTTAAATTTTCACGCTCGAATTCTTTCGTAGTCTGACACAAAGCCTTAACGAATTCTTCGTCGTATTGACTGCTATTTAATATAATGTTACGCAGCTTAACTATGCGGTCATCGTCGTTTGCCGTTTCCCCTAGCTCTCTAGCAACGTGCATTAGGCACTCCTTACTAAACTGCACGAGATACGCCATGATGCCTGAACTGTTCTCGAATTGCAGATGGCTACACTTACGTGAGTGGTGATCCTCGTGTACTCCTTCCGGCCGGCTGGCCTGGTATTCGTCCTTCCTGTCAAAGGGATGCCTTCTTCTTGACGTCGGCGCCTTCCGGCTCCCAGATTGACTTGCGATTCAATTAAAAACTACCTCGTGTAGCTCGCACAGCCTTACAGCCCCTTACGTTCCCGGACTTCCTAGGATGCACGATTTCACCCACACACGCCAGCTACGCACTCTCGTGCACTGCCAGAACCAGTTCGTTGCAGTAGGCCGAAACAGTTACTACTACTGTTAACATTGCGCACGTACACCCGTGGTTGTTTGAACCATTAAAAACTACAGTGATGTCGCACCACCGTGGGTTTTCTTTAACCGCTGCCACCATTAAAACTAATGATGTGAATTCCCCGGGGTTTTCTTTAACCGCTGCCACCATTAAAAACTAATGGTGTGCATTCCCCCGTGGGTTTTCTTTAACCGCTGCCACCATTAAAAACTAATGGTGTGCATTCCCAGTGGGTTTTCTTTAACCGCTGCCACCATTAAAAACTAATGGTGTGAATTCCCCCGTGGGTTTCTTTAACCGCTGCCACCATTAAAAACTACCTCGTCTGTAACGTCGTGAGTAGGGATCTACACCACAAAGGAACAGACACGAGTGGGTATTTACAATTTATTTACAATAAATTATGTACACTATTTACAGACCTCACTCTAAGGTGTTTGTCGGAGCTACCTGCAGCAGCCCCCCTCTCCCAACACGCGCCTTGCGGCCGCGCCTGCGTTTAGCCAACTCGGCAATCGCAAATGGCACCTGGTGTGCCTCGGCAGACAATCTGCCCCGAAGTATCAAGCATACTTCACAGTGCTCGAGACTCGAACACCTACACGTGCCTACAGCACTTCCGCGCCAGACTTGGCCGGACACGTTTTGCGGTGTTGTGCCGCGAGGAAACCAGAAATGTTACCCAACCCAGGCTTTTTGTCACTCCCTTATATATGCCCGAGTCACATGACTTCCTGCGTCATCTTTCCCCCACGCACTCGTCTTGAGGCGCCTGCTTTTTCCGTTGCAATTTGCACCCGGCACCTCCAAGCCCTCTCCCCTTTTGGACTTTCCCTGAAGGGTTGGCCTTTGTTCGGGAGCCTATTTTTGGCTCCCTCATTCCCATACCTTGCAACTTGTCTCTCCGGAGCAGGGAGTCAAATCTATGACGCTACAATTCATTGGATATTTGGCGTATATAATATGCATACAGTTTCATGTCAACGTCTAAAGCAGCGTATACTCACTGGTCATCAGTTCCGAGTTCCGAGTTCCGAGTTCCGAATTGGGTGATTTTCGAAACCGACTTCAAAAATAAATTTCGAGACCGTTGACCCAATCGACGTAGTGATTATTTCTAGTGTTTTCTTATATCATACATAGGCGAATGCTTGTGTAATGTGCACTACCTTCAGTTCTGAATCACAGATCATGCAACATTGTCCCTGTACAATACTGCACCCAATTCCATTATTGGTCGAAATATTTGGTTGATACTCTATCCTCATTTCAGGCATTCCCAGTTACCTGGATCCCCCGCAGTGATGCGAGTTTTCCGATGTCAGACCAAAGGCCAATTGGAGTTGCAGCGGTATGGAAGTGAGGACAGAAGAGGCGAGGAGAGGGAGAGAGAGTGAAATATATGTAATAGTAGTGACGGCCGGTACGGAATTCTATTGGTGGTCCCAGATAGTAATGCTACATCGATAACAAAACATCGATGTCATCAATTATCAATGTTGAAAATGAAACCATGGATGTTAATAAAGCATCGATGAAAAACCACCTACCATCGATGCGATGTTTTAAAAGTGGTTTAGTAATCTCTGAAATAAAATTCACGGGCAACCAAAATTTAACTTTTCAGTGACCGTGTTTATTAATTTATAATGACGATTAAACTGAAAAAAAGAGAGCAAATAAAAATTATCAGTCTGGACACCTGAGCGCCCACAGTAATCTCAAGAAGTCACAACTTCCCGAGTTCGCCTTATGCCCCCACGGCGTACGCCGCCTCTTGATGTGCGAAACACCAGGGCATCGGAGTCATCGTGAGCGAGAGAAGATAGTGCCATTGGCACACTCTGTAGAGCAGAACGTGAACTACTGTGCCACTTTTCCGTGGCACCGTGCAATACGTAAGAGACGCATAGAAAACAATTCAGGGTTCTTTATACAGTTAAATGGGCACCCATGGACCCAATCGGTAGGTGGTTCAGAAGTTCAGGAGGAAACCGACAGGTAGCATGCGCATTTGAAGAGAATATTGACAGAGAATCGAAAGACTATGCGCTTGTTCAAATGGATTACTACAAAGAAAAATATTCTGAAGAAGTGATATTTTATACTAACTTTTGTGGTGAAATATTTTTTATTGATGATGCCATGGCACACTAGCATTACCCTACAAGTCGCTACTACTTAATAGTCATCTTTCAGTACTATCCCTACTTATCCCGATGTTGTATTTTATCACAAGAAGACATATGGACAATTAATCTACTCAAGTGGTGTATCTTTAGTGAGTTCAGGAACATAAATAAACACACATTACAATATTGATTTGTAGACAGAGTTCAATCTATATATCTAGCTAGCTAGTGTCGAAAATCCGCCAACATCGGGGCTGGAACTTTATGACCTCCCGGTCAAAGGCACTGAAGTGTAAACTGTTGTACCCTGAGTAATTTTAATCGGTTCGCAATTGGGAGATGGTTAACACATATGGGGCTTAGAGGAAGAAAATCAAGTTCAAACAGTTTCATCTACGGCAATAGTATGAAACAAAATTTAAAATTTGTTTCGTTTTGTTAAAAAAGAAGTGTAATCTAAGGAGCTATAAGAAATATAACAAATAGTTTCTCCCCACATAAATGTCCATTAAGTTTTTCGTGTTGGGCTACATTGGGAGATTATTTAAGGGGATACGCCGTTCTGATCTTTTGCATCGTCCCGACGGAAGTATATTGGAGCAATCAACAACAATTACCAAATGTGTTGTCAATATTTTATGAAATGCTTCATTCTTCAGAAACTAGTAAGTCATTTACTTCACTCAAGGTCAAAAACTACTATTTGATATTTTGTGGTCGCATACTCTTCTAAGAATTTCAGAGAAGCGATATCGCCCAGACTGTCCTCTTTCTGACGATTCTCCTAGGAATGTAATTTCAAACAGCAAGTTGGCCGCTAAAGACACAAAATTGCCCTTTATTACAGGAAATGCGTCATAACTGGAAAGCGGGTAGCCATGACGACAAGAAAGCTCTTCGAGTTAAGATGAGCGTTATGCGACAGAAATACTCAAAGTCACTCGGAATAATAATTCCATAATTGAAAAGTGTTTGACTTTTTTAAGGACAGAAAAAGTATTGTAATTCTGCAGCGGAAAGTGAGATTTTCATAAAGAAAAAATTGGTATTCATTTTTTTAATATTAAGGTTTACTTCAAGTAAAAATTGCAAAATTAACCGTTTTATAAAAATGTATTATCTTGCTTAAAATTCCAAATTTATAGACTAGATATGATTTAGAAAAATACATCAAATATTATAATTATTCCATATTGTAATGATCTATCATTTCGAGACAAAACCCCCCAGATGCAACTTTACAAAATGTGTCAAAGAATAAGCGTGTGTATCGATTACAACAATATTTTACAAGTCAAAATTAAAATAAAGAATTATAGCGCGTGAAATTTGTGAAAATTGAATATAATCGTCCGGTAGAACAGAAATTATGAAATGAAATAAAACAAACGACATCAAATTCGGTCAACGCATTCGGAAGATATAAATTGAAATAGAATTGGAATTTTTAATGTAACATGAACAGAATATGGCCATTGTTGAGCTAGTAAAGAGAGATTGTAAACATGGTTTTTAAGAATTGTAACAAAACGCACAAACCGATTTGGCTGAAACATTGGGAAACAATAGATTAAAACACGGGGAAGACGACAAAATTAGTGTCAACCTTGTCGCATGTTCGGAAGCAAAATTATAACATAATATTTGGAAATTTGCAATGAACTAGAGGTATAAACAAATGACGCCATGTTACGAAGAGAAGAAAGTCATTGGAAACTACAGATTAAAAGCAAGCGAGTGGCAACTATTTTGTTCTAAAAGCTTTTTGTAACAATGCAAGTTGCTGAAAAAAAAATCGATGTGAGGACAGATGTATCGTAGGTACCGGAGAGAATGGTTCGTGTGCGCGAAATTGGCGCGTAGTTAAATTTCTTTCTCTAAAAAAGTGTGGTATTTCAAATAGGGAGTAAAGTTGTGATATTTATTGGAATTTTGAAGTGTTAGCAAAAAGAAAAAAATCGGAGTAATTTTTTCTTGAGTAAAATTTTGTGATTACGGACAATTAGATTTTATTATTTATTGTAAAGAAATTCAACGCTTCGGACATCTCGTTATAAGATACAAAAGAATAGATGCTGAGATCGGATTTTTTTTGTTCTGCGAACAGTACGCAACGAGTACATGCAATTTTATCCAACGGCTACGGATTAGCAACTGAGTAATATAATTTATGCGGACAATAGCGGTTCGCGATAATTGGTTTCCGAAGGCGACAGCCAGCAGGAGTGGACGGCGACCGCGCATCGGAACGCACGGGACGGCGGTCACCGGACGTCACTGCCACGAGAGCTGAGCCGCAAAACAGGGAAGTGACACGTGTGTGTGTGTGTGTGTGTGTGTGTGTGTGATTTTCTTTGCAGACACTTCATCTGAAGACGCATTCCGTAGCTGAAAAGAGTTTGTTGAAGACCAAGTTTTCTTGAATAAAATTAAATTAAGAAATGGTTAAAAAAAATCAGGGAATGCGCATTCGATGTGTGAGTGAGGTTTCATATTGTTTTGTTATTATTATGCGTGAATGAGTTTATTTGTTGTGTTTTGTTTCTTGGTATGTTTATGTCATAGGATTATTGTGCACCCGTGTGGACGGAGAGATGGTGAGTTGTTATCGTATATGATGAAAGGAGGAAAAAGCCCGAAACAGTAATAAATAAATGAACAAAAATATTGTTCATTTTTACCAATTGAGAGCATGCGTCGTCATTTACTATAATACCCTAGAACGCACAATCCAGTCACCTCGCTTGGATTCCTGTATAGGACCACCACGTTATCCACGGTTGCAGGTTATGAGAAATGTTATTAAAACTCGCTAGCTAAAAGGGGCAAACGATAGATTCGATTAAGTACGAGAACAAAATATGGCACCCAACAGTCTGTAATACTATAATATAAGAGGAGATTAGCCAGGCAATAGTAGCAAAAAAGAGAGAGAGGGGAATTATTACATTTGGCTGCCCAACGCGAGGCCTGGATAGTCGGGAATTATTACAATATTAATTGTCGCAACTTCCGAAAATACCAAACTTTTACCGATAATGCGACCTCCATCATTTTTAAAGCGTTTTTTGCTGTATTCAAGAAAACAATAGAGAAAAAGGTTTGAGTTATTTTTGAGAAAACTTAATTTCTAATTCACAATGTTGCTCCTAATGGTCTACGTTTTGTCATGAGTTTCACAATTGATGACTAGTGTGTGTTAATACGGAGAGAAATTGAGGTATTGTAATATTACGTAATGGTTACAAACTGCGAGAAAATACGCGCTGTTGGAGCACTACTAGTTTAGAAAATTTTGAAAATCTTAGTAAGGTTTGATTCAATGTGTAATAATGAAAGTTTTCCTTTAAAATTTAGAGAGTGTCCAGTTCAGCCACCCTATTAGGAAATATAAAATTTCGAGAAATTGACCTGAACGGTTTAGTCACAAGAGTTGACCAATTTTTTGCTATCTAGAATCCACCAAATGATGCTACTACACAAATATAAACTACACAAAGTGCTAGAGGAACTCATTTTATACATATGCGAACAAGATTTATCCATCTTTCGTTATCAAAATTCCTCAATAAGAATTTTCTAAGCAAAATTGCCACTTTCCGCTGCAGCATTACAACGTAAGAAAAAACAGGAATATATTGAGAAACAATGAAACAAAATTAAGTTAACAGTCCAAAACACTTCTAATGAACTGCGTAGACTGCATAGACACTGCAGAGAGGGGAAGAATTTCATACAACACGTGGGCAGTCATAGAAATTGAAGTGACCTGGGTATGCATGATTTCTCATTACTCATTGCGTTTTTAAGTTAGTACCCCTCGTAGTACCGCAGTACACGTACGCACTCATAATGTGAGACTAGTTGAACGATGTTACTGTTGAGTTAATTTGAAAAAAGCGACTTTTGAGGGCTCCGTTCACTCACTTGGTCATTCCATTGTAGATTTCAAATTAATCAGGTCAGATATTTTATTATTCTCCATGTAAGAACGCCCTTTTAATGGAAAAGGACAACTTAACAACGCCAAGTCACCTTCTATGAAGCACTAGGTAAAGAATGAACATAAATATTGTTGTATTCTTGTTTTGTCGAACTCCTGAATCTCAGAATATCTGCCATTACGAATACCTTACCAATAACCCTACACTTATCCCCATTATGTGAACATCCCTTTATTTCGCATGTTAAGTGGACAATTCTTTATCTTTCCTTGTGCAGCAAAACATCTACCGTCAATTTGACTTATAATCCATGTTTTCTGACATTTGAGTAATTACAAATGACTCAAATCTTTAAATTCCAGAAAATGTTAGGGGGAACACCATTCCCGCCATATCCATCAGGCTCCCTTCTCGCCCCTACCGGATCATCATAATGCCCCCGTCGGCTCCACTGACGATCAATTCGCGCACCCGTCGCGCACCCGTCGCGCACCCGTCGCGCACCCGTCGCGCACCCGTCGCGCACCCGTCGCGCACCCGTCGCGCACACGTCGCGCACACGTCGCGCACACGTCGCGCACACGTCGGCCTCCCATCTGGTCCCCATCAGCGGCGAGGCGTCCCCTGCGAGGAGGCCACCGTGGGGTGCGCGGGGCGCGTCGAACGCCGGGTCGCGGCCATGGGAATGATGGATGCGCTGCCGCCCCTCCTCCCCCTCCCACCCCCAACGCCGCGCCGCCTCGTTAGCGGCAGCCGCGCCCGCGGAAAAAAATTTCCGTGGCGCGACAGCGTCAGCGACGCATGGCCTCGCGCGAACGCTGTGCGGTGGACAGTTGTGCGAGGCAATGTTGCTTCCTCTTTTATTATTATTATTATTATTATTATTATTATTATTATTATTATATATTATATTATAGATTTACTATTATTATTATTACTGCTATTATTACGATTATTACTATTATTATTACTATTATTCAACATCAAGAATTAGGCCTGTAAGCCTGTTCCGTCCTCTGCAACGTTGATATCAATCCACCGACTTCTTGGTCTTCATATTACATGAGGTCCGGCAGTATCATCGAGGATTGTCAGTAGTTGCGCGTCCGCTGGCCGCGTTACGAGCGCTGCGGAGGGTGATAATTATATATATATATATATATATATATATATATATATATATATATATATTATATATACTAGAATAATTATTATTATTTAATTAAAAAATATTATTATGCCTCTGGGATGGCTCATGGGCAGCGTACTAGCTTCTCGTGCTGTGAACCCGGGTTCGATTCCCGGTCGAGGGTAAACTAGAGTTGTAGCTTACATTTAAAGTCGTCCCAAATTCTGTAGCTGTGGGACGAAGAAAAGCTCAAGGAGGCGGATCTTGCACTAGCAAGTAACGCACAAGCACGTAACTATACTGCGAAGAGAATACGTCATGTTTGCCTCTTGTCACTGTTACCCCGAGCATGGGAATTTAACTAGGCTCTGGCATGGGGAACCCCAGTAGCTGGCCGGCGAAGTCGGCCTACTGACCCAATAACGCCAAATACATTATTATTATTATTATTATTATTATTATTATTATTATTATTATTATTATTATTATTTCCCGTTGTGTTCTATCAGGGCTCACAAACGTAAATATTTGTTCGAAATAACATTTTCCCTTTAACTGCTTTTGTGCATTTTCATATCGGTATTATTATAGATTGTAAGATTTGTAATTTCGAAAATCAGTGCATGGCCAGTGTAACCTGAAGAAATTGATTTGAAATGAGGGCCCTGGGTATATTATAGATCTGTATCAGTGTTGTCCAACTGGCGGCCCGCGGGCCGTATGTGGCCCGCGAAAGAATAGGCAAAAGTGAGGTCCCTTGCATGTACGTCGGGCACGAAAATTAATAAATAGGTTCTTTTAAATTAAATTTTTTTTCGTACTAAATTCAGAAATTCAAAATCCATTTCTTGTTCTCTACCTGTTTCAGAGCTGCCGGGTAAACTGCCGACATGAAGAATACGAGGAAGTCAGTTGTGGTAAGGGAAATATGACCCGCAACCATATTAAAGGGTCATGAATATTTCCTTGATATTTAGTTGTGGCTCTTGAGACCCTGCAAGTAGAACACGGTAGGAAAGTACTCTAAATTAAAGTAGCAGTAGCAGTTAATTTTGCACTACTTTAATAATCCGATTTTAGGTGTTGTTATTTCAAAATATTGATGTTCATGAGATTTAGTTACCCATATTCTCTTCCCTAATCTAAGCAAATTTACCAGCCGAATTCGCGTGCGGGCGTAATTTTCAGGCCTACCATTTCACGTAAGTAGTGTAAAGAAACCCTCAGAATGAGTCATTAATAGCGAACACGAAGTAGTAAGTAGTGTTGGAAATGTAATTAAAAACTGAGCTAGCCGAAATAATAAATACTGGAGGGGAAAGTTTTGTTTAATGTAAATATTTTATAAATCAAAATATCAAAGTATTATTTCAATAACATATGGCGATTATAATAGAGCAGTGGCTAGAGATCGGGTCCAGGAAGTGATTCCGGAATTTTTTCTGAACATTTCTGAAGGTTTTTTGGGATGCTGAATTTGAATTTGAAAAGTCTTTCCAAGAAGCCCTTCTACATTCCAGATTAACATCTACTAGTAGAGTAGACACCATACGTACGTGGCAATGTAGTCTAGGTCTTCCAACATAACGGTATGGTAGTTTGACTTCGATATCATCTGCTCATGTAATCGATAGGCTAACAGTGACATAATTGATCACAGAGGAAACAATGACTAATAACATTTTATCAAAAACCTGCCCAGCGAATTCTTTTAGTCATATCATTCTGTAGTGATGCTCTAATTCTTTTTATCATAAAACTTACTTAACGAAATATAAGTGAAAATTCCTACATTTTTGTTTCACACCTTATAATTCCTCTCTAGTTTTACCGTTTCTTTGATACCATTGTATGGCACATGACAGAATGTATTAATGCTGATAATATTATAAAAGCATTCCATTATATAGAACGCATTGTTTCTTCTCTTTTCCGTCGTTTCCATCATATTTTGATTATCTAAGCCTGGAATATACAATTACACCGCGCGAGTAAACACGTTTCTACTACTTTGGTGAGTAACAGAGTGTTAATCCTTTTTTTGTAATACTGTTTTGTACATATATTTGTATAATGCAAGTCAACAGAGGAATGAAAAGGTAGCCATAATGGCCGCCGGTCATTAAGAAATTAACAGCCGCCGGCTGTTACGAATCCACGTGATTTTCAAACTATTTATTAAATTTAGAAAAAATATAAGGAACTGACAAAAAATACAAGGAACATACAAAGGTTAATAACATATACAAGTAATGTTCGACAGTTGAATAAATGTATTCTTAATTTCAACTAATAATGTCTAATTTAGTAAATCTGAATATTGAATTATTATTATTATTATTATTATTATTATTATTATTATTATTAATAACAAATTTTAAAAAAACGAGAGATTAACATCTCAAAAACTAGATATTTTCGTTGCCAAATTATAGAAAACATATTGGTAACTGTAAACGAACGAACAGATTTGATTTTTCTGTATTGCTAACAAAATAGGAACTCACCCTAAGCTTTACTACCACTACAAGAAAAAGGAAAGCCCAACAAAACGTGCGCATAGTGAAGCTACATTTACGTCCAGAAGCAAATCAAGGGGCCATCTCAGCATTTCCTCAATGGATTAGGGAAACTGGACAAAAACCCGATCGAGGTCATTGACCCGGAAGTTGAAGTACATTACTTGTTACAAGCATTTAAGTCTTTTTTTAAATTATACAATGCAAATGTAAACATGATATGTTGACGAAGATGACTTCTTTTATTTCTTTTTTTTAATTTCTTACAATATTTGTTTAACTACATAATTGTATGTGGATTTCTTGTAGTGAGCTGTTGATACTGACATTTGATGAACATGATTTCTACGTCGAGTGTTGCAACTATAAATATCAGTATTACATGAAAATATGATCCCAGAGTTAAGTAAGTCAGTTTTGACACTACAGATTCGTAATTAAATAGGCAAGGCAATGGTAAGATTCCAAACTCAATGAAAAGAGGCTTGCAGGGATCACATGGATGGCATTTTTTAATTATTCGGATAATTTTCTTTTGCAATCTAAATGTCTGGGCACTAAAGTATGAGCTTCCTCAGAATATTATGCCATATCAGGCGGGAATGTACATTTGCAGTACGTCTGAAATATTCCTTTAGCACAGAGAGAAAAGCGTCGAACCAGCAAAAATGTAATACAATGTTCAAGAAGATCTCATCCTGTAGCTTAGGGCGTGAGAAACGTTTCTTGGAGGCCTTTTGGCCTCAACATTTTATTTTTTAAGGTCCTAGAACGCTTCCTTTAAGAAGTTATTTAACGATATACGTAGGTCATAAGTGAAGAGGCAAATTAGTATGGAGAAAAAACAGTTGGTAGGCAAGTTTAGTAATTTTAGTACTTTTAATTGGCATCATTGGAATGAGCCCTGAACATCTGGATGATCAGCATTGTTATGTTCTTAATCTCAAAATTAAGTTGAACGATGGCGAGTCGACTTGAAAATTCCAGATTGGTTGAACAACGTTCTGCAATTCATTTTTTCCCTGCTGAATGTGAAAAAACAGCTAGTTTATACTCTAGAATGCATAAAGTGTATGGTTAAAGTAGTATGAACCGTAGAAATTTTTACCAGTGGCTAGATACATTCAAAAGTTGTTGAGACGTCGTGACTGACGACCACCGCTCTGGCCGAATCAGTAGGAAACGTCATGTTGGCGGCGTTTGGGGACGCTGTAGGTGCGTTTCTTTGCGATTATTTTTATGATCAGCGTACAAGAAACAGCAATTACTACTCAGATATACTTTTGAACAAGGTGGAGCCAGCCGTAAGAGAGAAACGTCATGTATCTCAGTGAAGGAATGTGATTCACCAGCAAGACAAAGTACGTCCTCACACTATTGAACACAGTTGTGAAACCATCGACAAACTGATTTGAGAGGTATTATTTCATCCCCCTTACAACCCAGATTGAGCACCATCTGGTTTCCATTTGTTTGGTTCACTGAAGGAGGCATTTCGTGGGAAGAAATTCTAGGATGACGAAGATGTCAAAACATCTGAGGGAAACTGGTTCAAATAACAAGATAAAGTGTTCTTTGTAGTGTAATGATTTACACGATCCCCGATGGTGTGCGTTTGGATGATGAACAGTTCGAAAACATTTACAGCAAAGACGCCATAGTAAAAATAAAACCGATTGAGGAAGAAAATAAAGCGAACCCGATACTTGTGCAAGTTTGGACCATAGACATTAGATCCGACTTTGATTTAGGAACATTTTAAAAGTTATCCCAGTAAAATCGCGTCAGGCAATAAGAAGTTATTGAAATTTTCGTATTTCGTATATTTGTGTTAAGGAAAATATTAATGGAGTCCATTGTTGGAGCGATGAAACGCTTATAAAGAAGAGGGTTTTTCGAATACTGCAAGAGAACGCGATAAGATATCAAATTCAGACTTTCGGGGGGCAAAAGAAGAAAATTAGCTGCATCATGCAAAATTTATCCCATTTAAATATCTTGACGGGAAGTATCAACATTTTAATAAAACAGATAAATTAATTCAAGCAAAAGCTCAGCAAGAAGAAGCGATTAGCGAACAATTGCAGTGCGTTCCTTTCACATTCAAAAACGGAAAACAAGAGGAAAACATCAAATTTTAGGAAATTGCCGGGAGAATTTTATTAAAACTAAAACGGAAATAAAGTGTTTCGGAAAACGTTAGAAATTAAATATTTTAAGAGAACCAAGGTGACGCGATCGTCAGTTATCGAGCGATCGGGAAAAGTGTTGAAGCAAGAATAACAATGCTAAGTTGGAAAAGATTTTGCCAGAACGTGCCTGGACTTGGTGAAGGCAGGACGTGTGTTCGCGTAGGCGATGTTTGAAAATTTTGTAAAGTGCGGAAGTAATGGACGTAATTCGAAATAGTAACTGGGAATACTTTATGTACATTGTTTAACAGTTCGTGAAAAGGAATTTCAAAAAAAAGGGGGGATTTTCGGAATGACTGTGAAATTCGGCAACGCCCGTTGGACTTGCGAGAGCAAACGGTGATGAGCGTGGCAGTATGAGAAATTTTGCAACGGTGGGGAGCGCGACGTTGCATTTACAATCAGAGGCGCGGAATTCGATTCGGGATTCAGAGATTTTCTAATAACTTGAAAGGTTTATGAAAAAAGATGGCAGCGTGAATTCCGACAGGTTGAGTGAACAGTGATGCGTACGCGAGTGTTCCGGAACTGGTGGCGACAACGGGAGGCGCTGTTGGGCGTGGATAATCACACCAGACACGCGGATTCGTCGCGGAAGCAGCATCATACGTGAGCAAAAGTATTTTGACATTTGTTTTTTTTTTGCGAATTGAAGAACGCTCTGTCGAAGACCAAGTCATGTAATTAATAGATTTTAATACGTAAATCTCGACAGAATGCATTCTGGGGTTTAATTATATGTGTGAATGGCATTTGTTCTTGTTGTTGTAAATAATCTGTGTGAATGAGAGAGTATATATCCATGTATCGTGTATTGAGGGAAGAGAAATATTTATTTGTTGTTGTTCTTTGTTGCTGGGTTATGTTGATGTGTGCCGTCAGAGGCACCAGTGCTATTGCAGCACTAAATATTGTAAATTGAAAGGGAATATGAGAAAGAAGGCGATATGAATAAATTTCATGGCCATCTTTGGGGTCATGATTTGTAAAATCAATATGTTTTCGTAATCATTCACGTAGCACTAGAACTGATCCACGCACGTGAGCGCAGTACCTTGCTCGCGTCTGTACAGACGCACCGCAGACCACGCCCAGGTGAGTCAAAAGGCCAGGTAAGCTAGCAGACGGGCAATTGTGAGTAGGAGAATGGGAAGGTTATTATATGTGGCAACCCAACGCGAGGCTAGTGTTTGTTTGTTTGTTCATAAGAAGGGATAGAGCAGGGCAATCTATTAAAAGTCGCAGTATAACGTGCCGGGCTTGTAGAGAGTATTACGAGTGGCCGCACAACGGTGGGCTCGGGCTAGGCCGGTGTACGGACACGACGACACGGACGCACGCCGCCGCCAAAAAGAAGGAGGAACCCATTACAGTAGCTAGTGTAAAATAAGCTGTAGGGCAAGCGAATCAATGTTGGTGGAGATTATATTAAAATGTAGGAAAAGTCCTGTTTTGTAAAACTCAAAGTTTATTTCTCCAGACCAATTTGTCTCTTTAATTATTGAATACCCCTCGTATTCCGAGTGTTGCAGGCAGCATTTGAAATGAATATTTAGATGCGAAAAACAAATCATTCTTTTTTTTATTGGTTATTTAAGGTCGCATCAACATCTAGGTCATTAGCGACCGCTATTGCTGTTAACGGCATGGTAACTATGTGGATGAAACGATATGGTGATTGATGATAAGGGGTGAAAGGACGAACACAAATACAACCATGCCCGTGGCGGGACTCGAACCCGCGACCCTCCAGTCCGAGATCACTACGACACTACTGCCTTAGCGATCTCGACCAATTTATTACATGGGAGTTTTTGTTTTTTTCTCCCATTCAAAAATTCAAAATTTAAGTAGTATATGACTTAGTGTAGGGATCACAGAATTTTGAAAGTTTGCACACAATTCACTTTTCCCCATAGCACGTCATACGCAGTTTTTTAACTGTTTTTTGACGTAAAATAAATAAAAAAAAATCATTCTTATTTTTAAAGTAAAAGTGCAATTCGTCACATCTCCATAAAATTGTATTTCTTTAGACACCTTATTTATAAATATTGGTCGCGTGTGACATCTGCAAAAGTTATCTGTACTACTGAACTCATATAGGAGACGATGTCCCGTAAATAAATGAAAACTAAACATTTGTGGTATATATGCTATTAAAGTTCAAACGCAGTTATTCTAAGACCGACATTTTCATTCTCATCTATTACGTTTTGAACTTGTCGAGTCGATGACAAAATCGGTCAGCTTTTGACTAATTCAAATTACCTCTTTTCTTATGCCAGACGTTTGAAGTTTTCGAGAGCAAACATTTTAAAATAGTAAAATGGGACTGACGCTTCCGTGCACATAAGCGTGTTTTTTATTAGTATTTTAACACAGCACATTTTGACGTGGAGGGAATTTCGAGTGTTTGGATATGAAGATCTGTACAAATGGAAATGCAGCAATAGAATTTTGTAAGTGTAAAGTTTCCTACAGGTCTAATTTGAAAATTAATTTGCGACGTAGGAAATCTAACAATGGTGAGTTCACACACGTCAAAACATTTTGTCAAATAATATCACGGAGAACCTTGTCATTCTGAATCCACGGCGTAGTATATTAATGAAGATAACGTGCGATGTTCAGTTGGCGGGCGAGTCTATAAGTGAATCTGAATTATAACAAGGGTAAGTGTGCCTAAAAGTGAGATATCACTAAGATAGATAATGAAAGTTCCATATATAGATGTGATAAATCCTTATATTTAAAGGTGAAAACACGACTCGTGCGAGCATTTGTGTCACCACCAAACCTACGACTAAGAGTTAAAACAGATTTCACCACCCTGCGATTTTTTAACCAAATTCTCAAGTGCAAAATAGAAAATGGCCTTTAACAGGTCGCATTTACATTTAGATGCAATCAAAACATTGACATGTAGTTCATTGAAAGCAAATAGCTCAATAGGAATGCTTTATTTCTTTCTCGCTAAGTGTATATTCGGATAAGAATGTAGAGACACTAGTTTGCATACTGGCTTGATGTATTTTGATAATACGCAACAGGAAACATGCTAATTGTGATGTAGACATCACTCATCACGGTAGTGTAAGCTGCAACTGCCAACCAAGTCCCACTAACAAAAGCAGGAAAGGAACCAAAAAAACCAAAGGGCCCATTGTAAGGCCACGTGGCGTTCCTTGAATCCAAACTGCACAATAGGGAACGACACACCACGTGACTACTTAAGGAGATATTTAAACACTCCAGGAAGGACTCTGAACTGTCACGTTGGTATAAACTTCTCATTAGCCAAGCCCTCGCGCATTCATGTTGGAGTTCAGTATGCTGACTAAAATACTCCAAAAGGATACAAAGACAGAAGACTCATTTTTAAATTTAGCCACTTGTAGTTTTCTCAAAAATATTTTTGACCGACGGACAGACCGACGGACAGACCGACGGACAGACCGACGGACAGACCGACGGACAGACCGACGGACAGACCGACGGACAGACCGACGGACAGACCGACGGACAGACCGACGGACAGACCGACGGACAGACCGACGGACAGACCGACGGACAGACCGACGGACAGACCGACGGACAGACCGACGGACAGACCGACGGACAGACCGACGGACAGACCGACGGACAGACCTCAAATTCTTGTCTTTTCTTGCCGAAGCATTACATAGTGTTCCCTATTCTGCTCATGAAGTATTCTGAACAGTGAAAGTAAACTTTTTGTTTCTCTTTATTTGACTGAAAATTACGAGAAAACTAATGTTATTTTGAAAAACAATAGTAAATGAGTTTATTTTAAAATCTAATTTGCAAAAACAGATTTCATTATGAAACCGAGAAAGTTAAAAGCAGTCAAATTGTATAAATTGGTTGCTTTTTTTTATTTCTGAGTGAATTTTTCTTCCTGAACAAATATATTCATTTCTTTTGTAAATAATAAACAATTAACATGTTTCGTGAGCACTTATATGCTTACGTAATGCAAATTTTTTTCCTGGATAGAATTTTTTCAAAACCAACATTTTAGTGCTTATTGCAGCTCAGCCATTCGGAATATCGAAGTAGTTTATTACACAAATATGCTTAAAGCTGTCTTAAGAGCTTATTTTCGTAGTTTAGATGTTTCCTCCTTGACATTTGGTGTATCAGTGGTACACGAAATATTCAGACATTTTCGTATTTATTAAAAATTTAAACTCAAAATCCATTATTAATTTTCCTAATTTTCACACATGCATATTATTTGTTCTAGAAACGAATGGAGATATTTGAAATGGTAGACTTCTTCAGCATCATTGCATCTTGTGGCCTTTTGTGAGATATTCTTTCAAGTTTCTCTTGTAAGAAGGCCGTCGTCTGGTCAGTAGCTTAAGAAAGACCTGAATTCCCCTTCGAAGAGCAAACATGGAGAAGTCTTTGACCAGCGTCGCAAGAAAGAAGGTAGTCTTTGCGTAGCAGATGGTCTTTCGCAACGTTATCCACTCTTTTCAGTTCTTCTCATTCCGGTCTGGAAATACACTTTTCCTTCTGACCACTAAGCAGCTTACAGAAAAAGGCCGCCGCATTCAGCAGATCGGATTTTGTTAAACAAAGGAAGTGGCATTAAATCAGAGAAGTAATACCCTATTCCAGTATGAAGTTTTCATTGTTTGCTGAATTTGTAGGTGCGTCACAAACTCTTTCACAAAGCCATTTAATCACAATTTAACTATCGTTCATACAGTTCGAAATTACACTGTTTGAGGCCTGCTAATATACAAGAAGAGTCACGTAACTTTCACACCTCCTGTAATTTTTGAACATTTGAAGTAATTACAATGAAATTTTCACAGACGTGCAATGATCCATATTGTCATATGTTAGATAAGCGTTTTTTTGAGCAATTTTGAGTTTTTGCGACTCGTTAACCGATATTCTAATGCTCCGAGCGCACGTGAGAGAGCGTTGCGTGACCTTCGGTGGTGGACTGTTACTTTCAAAATATCCGTTAAATACGAAACCCGAAAGAAGAAAAATTACTCAAAAAATTGAATATAATATATGATAATATGTATATCATTGGAGTCGTCTTCTTACACTCATTCTGATAGTCTAAAAATATTAATAACTCCATTTGAAAAAAACAAAGTTATCTAAATATCTCATATAATACAAGTGATAAAAGAAAAAAAAATACACCTATCAATTACTCCCATCCCCTCATGCACTTCCGTGAAAACTGCATTGCAATAACTTCAACCGTTCAAAAATTGCAGGAGGTGCTAAAGTTTCGTGACTCATCCTGTATATTACGTACGAGTATGACCGTTTGGCCTCTTTTCACCAGCTGCTTTTTATCATATTCACTTTAATCAGTAATACAATATAGATGAGTAATTTTCATTTGTAATGCGGATATATTATTCTTGGTGGATTATTGTATATTACGAAATGTTTGATTCAGGTTTAGATACTTTCGAATATAAACATAATTACAATAGAATTATTGTCTAGGTAAGAAAAATTAAATACAGAATTATGATTAGTACTTTTTTACGAAATAAACCAAATTCTGAATAACGTATTCTGTCAGCAAAAGAAAGTACATTACCTTACCTTAGTAATTTTCAATTGTTTTATGATGAATATTATGGACGGTAACCATTGTTGATTGTCTATCAACGTTGGGTATCAACGTTTTTAGTATGCAATATATTTTCGATCACATTCAGATCATCATTGGAGCTCGGAGCGTCTGGGCGAAAAACGAAATTCCGTCGCAGAAATTCTGCCGCAGAATTTCGTTTTCCACCCTAATGCAGCCAGCTCTGATGATGATAGCTATGCAATCGAAATGTATGAATGTATTTGGCATTTTGGATCGACTGTTCGATTTAGCCGGCTAACTAACAGTGTCTCCCATACCTGGGCGTAAATGCTGGACGATTCATGTAAAAGCTGGAAAAAGATAGGGATTCGCAGCGTTTCACTAGTATACTCGCATGTTGATGTAAACCATCGTCACGCGTTTTTTTCCAAACATCATCCACAATATCCAGGATGAAATCGGGTAAGAAATGTCACCATCGATTTGTCTTGTCGAAAGGAATTTATTGCGGTAATAAGTTAAGTTCTCTGTAGGCACAGAGAACTTCTCAAACGCGTTTCAGTTGTTTCAGAACACCAAAAAAACACTAATATTTGAGGGAATTTCTTAGAATTTTCTAGATGGGTGAAACAATAACAGCTAATATACTATAAGGATGTTAAATTGAACGCAAAGGGCTTAACCTTTTTTATACGATGTCGTGAACTATTATAAATAAATTGTGTTCATTGATTTGAAATTAGAAACCTGTAATGTACTCTACTCGGAAATTAGAAAATTAGAGCAGCAAGTAATAATGATTTTCTATGAATATGAGTTTTTATCTTAGATCCGTCGTTTTCAATTCCGTCGTTCCGAACCTAACACATCCATTCCGAAACTAACACATCCATTCCGAAACGAACACATCCATTCCGAAACGAACACATCCATTCCGAAACGAACACATCCATTCCGAAACGACACATCCATTCCGAAACGAACACATCCATTCCGAAACGAACACATCCATTCCGAAACGAACACATCCATTCCGAAACGAACACATCCATTCCGAAACGAACACATCCATTCCGAAACGAACACATCCATTCCGAAACGAACACATCCATTCCGAAACGAACACATCCATTCCGAAACGAACACATCCATTCCGAAACGAACACATCCATTCCGAAACGAACACATCCATTCCGAAACGAACACATCCATTCCGAAACGAACACATCCATTCCGAAACGAACACATCCATTCCGAAACGAACACATCCATTCCGAAACGAACACATCCATTCCGAAACGAACACATCCATTCCGAAACGAACACATCCATTCCGAAACGAACACATCCATTCCGAAACGAACACATCCATTCCGAAACGAACACATCCATTCCGAAACGAACACATCCATTCCGAAACGAACACATCCATTCCGAAACGAACACATCCATTCCGAAACGAACACATCCATTCCGAACCGAACACATCCATTCCGAAACGAACACATCCATTCCGAAACGAACACATCCATTCCGAAACGAACACATCCATTCCCAAACTAACACATCCATTCCCAAACTAACACATCCATTCCCAAACTAACACATCCATTCCCAAACTAACACATCCATTCCCAAACTAACACATCCATTCCCAAACTAACACATCCATTCCCAAACTAACACATCCATTCCGAATCTTGTACTACAAATGCACTGTACAGCACGGAAAAATTGCCATTATGTCGCAAGAAGCCTGAACAGCGTTGCCCAGGCCGCTAAACGCAACCCTCCTCGATTTTCGGAATCAACGCGAAAGAGGAAAAGGCGGGCCACGGTCGTGGCGGAAAGGGCATCGCAACCGCCGCTCGAGTGCCGGCGCGGGGTCGCCGCGCGGTGACCCCTGTCGGGCGGGCGGGCGGCGGAAGCGGGATTTCGCCTTGATTTACGCCCTCTTCTGGATTCGCACCTCGTCGCGGCGCGCGGCGATAGAATTGTAAGCGCGCCCTTCCGGGGCCTGCGGTTCAGAATTGGACGCATATATCAATCGCTCGCTGCGAGGCGGCGCCTTCGGCCTGCCCCAGCCGCTGTCTCGGGGCTCAAAAGGGGAGGGGCGCGGGCTTTATCTTCATTGCCTCGCGAATCCCGCGCTCGCACCTTCAGCTTCGCTTTTAGAGAGGGAAAAATATATTGTTCTGTTGGAGCTCATCTGAAATGGATTTGCAGGATATGGATGAATAAATGCTGTAAAAACAAAATAATCATCTGAATGATTAATTGATTGATTTTTTTGTGTTGCCGGGCGCGTCAACTGCTTCGGTCATTAGTCCTGTTAGTGCATTTTTTTGTCGGGTGATGGTGGTGAGCTTCCCCCGCTGGATGGCGAGATCCGGCACCGACCTACCGTCGGCTAGTGGGGTTTCCTCCTAACCAGGACTCTCCCACCAGCGGGACAAGCTCTAAGATCCCGACCCGTCTCCCGGAATATGTGGTAGTGTGGTGCATGTCAGTGTAAGTGTGTGTGTAAGAGGAGAGGATAGGACAAGGAAGAAGAAGGACAGATTGCGCGTGGCCCGTGATCCGCTTGGTAGGGTGCTCCTCCGGCATTCGCCTGGTGTTGATCGGAGAAACCACGGAAAACTACCGATCAGAGCAGCCGGCTGCTAGAATTCTCCTCCAGACAGCGACTGAATTCGACCTAGCTGAAAAGCTAGTGTCGAAAATCCTGCCGCCGTCAGGACTCGAACCTAGGGCCACCCGGTCAGAGGCGCTGCAATGACATCAGTTGATGCACTGAGCTACCGCTCCCGGTCATCTGAATGAAAATGAATGGGTACGTATTAAATGTATACGGTACGTTTCTACATTTGGTTGGATGGAATATACACGAAACACAGGACAGGAATAATTGCTTTTGGAGGGAACGAAAGAAACCATCAAATTTGGCTTTGATATTCTTGGAGGATCAATTCAAACAGATGAAAAGAAGGTCTCGCAAAAATCGACTTAGATTTTGATATCAGGAAGAAAGTAAATGAGAAATAATGTACATGTATATATGTATTTATTCACTGGCTAGCTGAAGTGGATAAACGGATTCTTAGTAATTTATGATTTAATGCACGAATGAACATGGCATGGAGCACGAAATAAATTAGGAAAGTGTAAAAATAATGTGGGGTAAACAAAATATTACTCAAAAGTATAAAAATGCAATGCTTAAATTTCAACAAATATCGAGGAAAGCAGTAACTATTTTTTATCAAGAGTAGAACTGTTCAAATGGAAAATTTCGGGCTAAAAAACCTGCGGGCGGACGCGGCAGTAGGCGGTCGGCCACTCCTCTTTATCTAGACTAGACTTTTCATCCTCCTCCTTCTTTATCAGCAATGCTAGCAGCACCTCCTGTCCCCTCCATACACATTCTCGGTTCTCGATTGCCTTGACCAGCAGCGGACTACACTGGTTGCCTGCATAATAGCCTTGACCAGGAGCACGACAATTGGGAGCCCTCTTGAGCAGCCCTGTACTTGACAAATACCGTGTTCAACCTGTACTGGGCCGACAAGTACTTACGGAGGCGCTCGCCGTTAAGAATAACAGCTCAGTGTGATAAAAATTCCAGTCGGACCTCACGGTGGAAGAGTAACCGATGGCGCGGATTCTAAGGTTGGCAGTAATATATTTGGCGACAGACAAGGGAAAGTCCGCTGAGAAAACTTTGTATACAAAAAAAGGAAGACTCGGGGTAAACAAATCTTAGAATTGAGGAGGCGGTTGGTGAGAGGATATTGGCGAAGGAAGAATCTGTCACTGCAAGCAAGCCATCGACAAGGCAAACAGCCATATTAATATCTCAAGGTTGTTATAATCCATGATTAAATTGCGCGGCCTCTAATATAAAAATATTGGGTACTTATGTAATCAAAATCAAAATAGGACATATCATAGGAATTTAAAGTAATAATTTCAAAATAATAAAATATTATTTATCTGTACTTAGACTACACGTCGGCTCCCATGGTTTTCCTACTTCCTACTTCTTTGCCAGTGAGGCATCGTCCCAACTGGAATAAGCAACATGTGTACATCAACTGAATGTACTATCTCGCGACATGTACACATCAACTTATTGTTGATGCAATGATTGAGCAATGATTATAGCATCAATGCATACATTAACAATAAATAAATAAATAAATAAATTATAAAATGAAAAAGTGCATGGTAGAATAATGCGTGCAAATTGTGTGTGTGTGAGTGTGTGTGTGTGTGTGTACAAAATAGTGGGCGCAAGGGTCAGGAAAGTTAGAGCGCGGTTTGATAGGAAAAACAACAAAAACCTACAGATCAAAGCAGAGGGACACTTGAATCAAAACAGAGGGACACTATTTAACTAGAGTCGCACTGAAGTTGAATATGCTTAGCAGTAGAAAGGAAGAGAAAAGTAAGAATGATTGTTTATTTCGTGTTTCCGGGCGCCACAACTGCTGCTATTAAACTCGAAAGTGAATTTAATGTTATTATCACGTGAGAAGGCGGTATTGTTCTCCATCCATCAGGTCACTGCCCCAACCCTCACTACTCAAAACGGAAAGCTGAAAGCTTCTGCAATGTGTGGTTACTTAGTGCATATAGGTGTGTGTGTGTAAATAAGATGAGGAAAGGACTAGGAAGAGAAAGGACAGATCACTCGTGGTTCGCGGCTCATTTGTTAGGGTACTGCCCAAGTATCCTCCTGGTATTAATCGGAGAAACCTTGGAAAACTACAGATCAGAGCAGCTGGCCGCTAGAAATCTCCGTCACGCCCCGGCGGAATTCAATGTGGCTGTAGTCTAAAATCATGCCACCGTCAGGACCACAGGATGTCTCGGTCAGAGGCATTACAGTGACACAGTTGTTACCCTGAACTACTGGTGCTGGTAAGAAAGACAAGAAATTAAGGCAGAATATGAGAAGGCAAGTGATGTATGGAAGAGGGAAGGAGGGAGAGGGGAGGAGAAAGGAATGGGGGGTTGGAGAGAGACGGTGGGAGAGGAAGGGGAGGGAGGAAAGGGAGAGGAAGGAAATGAAGAGGAGAGAGGTGAAAGGAGGGACAGAGATAAAGGGACGGACAGAGATAAAGGGAGAGAGAGATGAAAGGACGAGAGAGAAAGGGAGGACAGAGATAAAGGGAGGGACAGAGATAAAGGGAGGGACAGGATAAAGGGAGGGACAGTGATAAAGGGAGGGACAGTGATAAAGGGAGGGCAGGATAAAGGGAGGGCAGGATAAAGGGAGGGGGGAGGGATGAAGGAAGAGAGAGAAAAGCGTTCAGCCCGACAAGGTTTCGGAGAGGCTTTTTCACAGAGCAGAAGGTCAGCGTCGCGGAGCAGGGCCTAACTTGCGAGAGGAGGAGCAGCGGAAGAGACAGTGTGGGGGGTGGAGGCAGGGCGGGGCTACGTTGTAGGACGAGATGGCGCGGTGGGAGCTGTGAGGTGGGCGTGGCTGACAGATCCTAATTGCTCGGGGTGCCCACCCCATCGTTACGGAGGCTCGTTATTTTCCAGCGACATTCGATAACCGTCGGCCAGCCCCATCCCCGGTGCTTTCCAGAACAATATGGCAATTCTCGAAACATACGATCGCTTTGCTGTTTTATATGAAGATGAGTTTCTTAAGTTCTACGTGTTATTGACATAAATAGAATCTAAAAATATTTACGACTAGAATTTAAGGAATCAATTATTATGTGATACTTCCATAAATTTAGTAGGTAGTAATGAACTCTGACATTCATCACACGTTTCATATAACTCATATTCCATGAAGCCTGTCGTTGAATCTCGGCTGAGAATCGTAATATCTATTTCGTAGTTTAAGTAACGTAAATGTAAAAAAAATTTTCCTGGATAAATTACTTTCTGTTAATTCAAGTTGTATATGTAAAAATAAATTTAATTTCATACCCCAAGAATACTTTAATCTTTAAGACCAATCCTAAACGACTAGGAAGCAGTTTGACAAAAAGTTGCCGTTTTATATTCTCTTGGGTAGCTTTAAAATCTTCCCATCAGCAACCTGATCCCTGTTTAATACATTATCTACCAATCCTCACTACCGTAACGTACTTCTTCTAACCTAACCTCTAGTGTTGTGTATGGTGCTCTTAATCTGCCCAACGTCGAAAGTATGATGGTAAACTCTTCCTAAATCGGACTTAACCCACCGGTTTCCCATGATGTCAACATTCATCGGCTAATTCGAACATTGGTCAAAGTCGGAAATTAGCTGGAACATATATGTCAATTCTGGACGCAGAAGGAAAAATAACTTCAATCAATTTGTTAAAGCTATTAAAAGCACTATGAACACGTCTTCAACCCCCGAGAGTGAGGCATGGGGTCGACTTTTAAGACAAGATCTAAAACACTGTTTCAGGTGGTGTTAGGTATTGTGGCGTTAGTAGAGTTTTGCGGAATTAAAAGAAAAGCGTAAGGCTGTTTCAGCAGAGAAAACGAAAGGCGCGTTGCGACAGATTTTAATTATTCAATATTATTATTCTTTATTGTAATGTGTGGTAATAAATATTAAAGCTGACGTGTTTTTTAGGTTCTGTGGCGTCCACGTGTGGGGAATAAAGCTTGCAGGAGAAAAGTAGCGCGAGGCTGAACAGGTAAAGCAAAAAATTTTAGTTATTCAATACAGTCATTCTTTATTTGTAAGGGAATAAAAGTTAAAGTGGGCCAACTTGAAGGTGAGTAAAAAGTTTTGTGTGAGATAGCTTTACAGATCTTGGTTCTGTGTGCATTATCCAGTGGTTCTAGGTTGTTATTATTTTATGGTTAAGGTTTTAGTGCTTTGTTAACGTGGAAAAACTGCTTATGCACCACTTATTTCATGCAGCATGCTTATTGTGGTACAAAAGATTTATATTGCATGAACATGTGAGAAGTGTGCACATGTTTATGCACGTATGATTTATATTTAATAGTTTATAAAGTGTCGTATTTTATGTACTATATTTATGCTTAGGTTTGTAGAAGCGATTGAAGTAGTCCACAAAGGACAACGTTGTTTTGAACCACAATAATGAAATATGAATATTTTAATAAATTAAGTGATTAATTCAACACCTGCAGAAATAATTAACTATCAATAGTAAATGGCTGACCAAATAATTTTTCTCTTTCTGTAAAAAGTTGTCCTACAAGCATCACCTGCTCAAGATAGCTCGAGAAGAGCACGAGCAGAAATTCCCTGACAATGCAAAAAAAGAAAAGGAAATGTCTTATGAACATAAAATGTAATTAAAGATTTTGTAAGTGGCTAAAATAATTTGATTGCAAAAATTAAGATTTTTAAACAAATTTTTTGATTTGTGATCATACGAAATGAACCATGCCTTGGTCCTTCAACATCTGCCTGTAACTTATTCCAGAATCCTAATCAGTTCCAATGTTACGTATACTCTGAAATTACATTCCTGTTTGCAGAAGTAGATGGAAGTGTAATTACTTTTTCATTTGTCACTGTTCTCTATAACTATCCTTAGGGTTTTCGCAATACACATACCAGGAAAAGGAGTAATGTTTAAAATATGCACTTATAAATTTCACTTGGCTTTATAAAACTGATATATGAAGTGCGGTATTCAACTGTTTATTTTCTCACATTTTTATACACGCCATGAGTTGATATAAATATTTCATTTAATCTCCGTTTACTAGACCTTTGAGAAAGGTAAGGCAGGAGTGGTGCAACAGTTGATTTAGCCAGTATGGTGATGGAGGGCTATCGTTCTCTATGTAAGATGAGTACGTAGGAACATCAAGCATTTGGATGTGTATCTTATTTAATTATGTAGGACAAATGTATTCACTTCATTTCTACTGAACGTTTCAGTCCTCCGATCATTTACTTTATTTCAAAATTTTTAAATATATTAGAATTTAAAAACTCAGAATTGTCCTGTAGATGACAGGTTTTCTATTTGAATACATACTGAAAGAGACCCACGGATTTATAACCATAACTAGTTATTTTACGCGAGTTGAAGATAATAGGATATATAAGATAATAGGAATAATAGGAATCTGATACACCCTTATAATGTTTTCATATTAACATTGATACGTGAGTAATTTATACCCTATATTTAAATCTAAGAATAAGATTTCAGAGGAGGGCCCTCTTCAGGAAACATGTCAATAGGCTTAAGTTGTACTATTCTGTGAATATCTTAGCATTGCACAACAATTCCTTTGCAAGTGTGCTATGTATTAAAGTAATGACAGAAATAAACTGCATATTCACTAATTTTTGTATTCAAGTTTCACTAATATAACAAAGTAGCTAGAAAGGGAAATAATTCCAGCCTTCAAGTATGCAGTTTATCAGTATTCACATTATCGTTTAGTATACAATAAAATTTAGCTTAACCCTGAAATTTTCATTTTATGTTATTTTAAAGAAGAAAAATAAAACGTTAGAACTGGCATTATGAACATGAGTTTGCATAAAATCCAAGCTCAACCTCTAAAATTTATATAATATAGAAATTTTAATTTTAAATGTTATGAACTGCATGTCTAAACTATACAGATGAGAAAAACCACTTGCATGGCTACAATTAGAAAATTTAATTTTTGGGAAAAAAATTAACAATTTTGAGGATTGTTATTAAAGAAGAAAACTATTTAGCCATCTCTTCAATTTTTTTATTTAGATAAAATTGTTTCTAATAAAGCGCCCTCTGCACCTTATACCTTCAGGACGATCAGCTTCATCTGCTTCTACTTCTATTTCCTACTCTTCCAAAACATCAAATTATTCTTCTGCTCTCTTAACATCAATGTTATGTAGAACAGTTGAAGGTACAGTAATTCGTAATGTCGTTGACATCTTCGTGCGCAACGTGTAGTGAAGGCAGGGAAATCTCTTTTCAGCAGCCAAAACTCTTTCTATTACATTTCTGGCACTTTAATGTGCCACATTATACCTCCACTCAGTAGGTGTCCTTTCATTTAGAACAGGTGTGAGCAGGTGCCTAGAGCACGGGTAATCACTGCCGACAATTAGAGAGCCCAGAGAAGATGCGACTCTCCAACACCTCTTAGATAACTGAAGTCCGAAAAATTCTACTGTCATGTCATGAGCCGGTCCACCTTGCCATATCATTTGTGATTTTCATATCAGCATCACAAAATACCTGTAAATTCAAAATTCAAGTTTTCTCAATATAATTGTATAAGCAAACTCAATGAAATTATATAACCAGGAAACTATTTTTATTTTACCTGACAGTTGACTGATTTTCTATTGCAGTATCTCTCTGCTTCTTCCTTCCTTGAACACACTATCCTAATATGGGGTGCAATCTATTGCCTAAATGATCTCAGAAAAATTATTACTGTAACAATAAAATTTCATTGTGAATGTACATTTTCTTTCTTTTCAATTGGAGAGTCGTGGTACAAAGGAAAACATTTGAAACACTGAATTTTAAAAATATAGTATAAATAAATAGTTGAATATTTTAGGAATATGCTGGTGAATTTCTTTTTATGATAAGACTCTTGAGTTAAAATTGCATTTACCATAAATTAATTTCACAAAACTCATTTCAACTAATGTGTTGTTTTGAAGCCTGAGTACGCCCTTCAGGAATGTGCAAGGAAAAAAGATGATATTGTGGCGTCATACGAGTGTAATCAGTACACAGACGAGAGTGGGTTGTAATAACAGCAGGTTTATTCACAATTTAGACCGTAGTCACAAATAACCAATGCACTGTATACAATGAACTAACTAAATAGACCCTACTGCTAGGACAGATATTTACAACGGCTACCACATCGCAACATACTACCTAATGTTTCGTCGTGCGTAGTACCGCCTGCCCTGAGACCGACTACAGGTCTTACTAGTCACGACAATAACTGCCGGCTTCTTGCGCCGCGTGCACGTTCGCACCTCTCACGGACGACCTACGCTGATGCTGCCAGTATCACAAGAAGGACGTGCTATTGTTCTCACGGCCCTTACATAGCCCTCGCGACGCTGCCCGCCGCCTCCATTGCCTCCGCCCTATCGATGCACGCACCCTGTCAGAAAAAACCCGTGCGTCATAGCTTCTGCCTTTGTCTAGTATAGTATATGATCTAGTATACCGTGATAGCTCTGAGAAGTGTTGCTTCACTCTGGAGTGTTCATGTCTGTGGAGAAAATAGACGTACTTACGCTTCCAACAACATATCGCTTTGAAGAAATTCGGAATTAAGCGGCAGACTTTACTTTCATGAATGCTGGATAGGTCTCCTACTACAATTTGGAATGCTCCAGTGGCGAAAAATCTGTGAAAAGAGAGCAAATAATTTGTTTCTTTTTATATGATCTTATTACAATGCAACACATTTGTAATGAACATAACTCATATCATGAACGTTTCATGCTTTGTTTTATTTTGTTGATTGTTTGGTTGTCTGTATCTGCACTCAAATAGCATTTAAAAAAATAGAAAATGCATGTGAAACGGCATTTACTAATCTCAAAACTATTGGGAGGTGAAGTATCAGTGGTACCCTCTTCTGACCTGATGTTCTATATTAGGTCGCAGCATCTCCGCCAAGTAAATGTTCGTTTCTTTCGAAAAACGATATCTTCTTCTAAACTCTGTTTCTGTGACATTTTCGAGTGGGTTTGTTACAATTCCGAAAAAAACTCAATCGCAGGTGCAGTTCCCTACGGAGATTTATTCTTCGTTCAATCGCCTCAAATTGCTAGAAGGCTCGAGCCACGGTCTGAAAATGGCGCTGGCACTTCGTTTTAGCAAGCTAAATCCTGGTTTGAAACCGCGTCCAGACCCCGTCTTAGAAATAGACTGATGAAGTTCCAGAATATATTTGGGAGAACAAACAGAATATTTCATTATTCCGATTATTGTCGGTTTTCTCAAATTACTATTTCCTAACCCATTGAAACATGTCCGTCGTTGACTGGTGCCAATTTGAAACAAACCTTGTCTTTCTATTTAAAAACCAGCTTCACTTGGGGCGACTGATCAATGCGATTTGGGCGCCAGGAAAAGGTTACATTTGGAACCTAATGATTCCTACGTCCAAAATTGCCTTGTGCTAGCTCAGTTAATTGGGGTTCGAAGTTCATAATTGTTACTACTTACTCTGCAATCAATTATTCAATCTGTCATCCATACGAAGTGGCGAGGAATCTGAAAATCTTATTAAAACGCTGGATTGCACGTAACGAACAATGATAACCAAGCTTTCTTTCAACTTAACAAATTACAATTTATTATAGTATCAACCAAGAAAAATGGATTGTCTTTGGTCATGACCAGTTTTCTCTATATTACATTAGTTATAAAACCTTGTTATTCATTCGTAGGTCTTCGCGCGTTCTTCATTTCTTCATTCTATGGCGCCCCGTAGAACCTTCTCCGTTGACGCAGCAGACTCTTACTTCTGGATAAAGTTCTCGCCTAATGTCCTTGATCTGGTTCCAAATTCTCCAGATGATACTATTATAATTCGTGACTTCCCTGACTTGCGTCTCTGGTGGACGCCTAGACATGTATTGACTTCCGACAAGAACGCTCTATCCTAAAATAGGAAACGATAGTTAATTTTTTACAACTGTCAGCCTTTCCTCGACATGGTAAAATATATCAGGAGCCGACCCGCTCATCACCGCGTTGTTCGCGCGAATGAATGTTCTTCTAAAAACTCGGAAGTATCCGAATTTTATATATTTTTCCTTTGTCTCTCAAAACAATGCTTATTTCGCCTCTGCTCTATCATTTCAACCTAACGAAAATGACCCTTAACGCCGGTGGTTTATTTGTCACATAGCGACCCCCTCGCGATCGTCTATTGACATCCCTATATTCTGTCATATAAAATGACATTTCCATAATGAAAATTGTTCGTTATTTTGGTATATCACACCATAAACGCTCTGGTTTTGTACCTTCATTTGGATGCGTGACCAACTTTCACCTGGTTACCTCAGCACTACGATGATAAATTACGAAAAATGTTGTATGATAGATATTTGGTGGATCAGTGCAATTTCAAAAATTGTAAATAATCGATTTAAAATGTGAAAATGGTTAGAAGTATTGAAATTGGAGTCCGAAACATCCTTTTCTGTAGATTAGGGTCTAAAATACAAAACTCAAAATTCTCCTAGCTCAATCAATTACTTTTCTTATTACGTCTCATTTATACATATTAGTTAAGTGTAAGAAAGAAAAAAGGGGTATTCACAAGAGAAATAATATGAAATTTCTTATTTCAACAATATTGTCAATGACAAAATATTTAATATTTAAGTTGCCTCCGCTTGTTAAGAAAAACGTGATATGGTTTTAACGAGTCAGAAAACATGTTCACAACATTAATATTTATTTCTGCCTCCCTGATCTTCCCTTCTGACATACTTTGGGCAAGTTCATCTGGGGTACGCAAGTCAATTGATCCGCCGGACTTCCTAAGAAACTTCATTGCTCAACACTTCATTTTTTTATGCTCTCGTACTCCTGTATGCTAGATTAAAATGAAGAGGAAAAACCTCGTTGCCTCTGACACAATTATTCCCAAACACTTTTGTTGGAATTGCGTTTCACGGTGGTTTTACTTCCCACACATAGCTCTTCATTACCACCCCCCCGAAAGTCAGACGTATTAAAAACGCAACTTTAATAATGGCTATTTTTCATAATACAATTTGGATATTATCATTGTTACTCAAAAGTGATGTCTTATATACTTTTAATTATTCACAAACATTTCTGTGGGGCCATTGCGAGGAATTTTATCGTTTTATTTGATATTTTATCCACTTTGGTTAGGTAATGTGAAACATTATGCTATTATAATCAGTTTTGTAATGAAGTACTTCACTGTTCTAGTGTGGTAATGAACACTAGTGCGGTAATGGCATACGAGTAGGGTTATTCTGAGACGAGCACTATTCCATGGTCTACTATTAAGAATAATAATTATGAAAATAACTTTAACAATTTTTTAAATAATAACAATAATAATAACATGTTTTAATTACTTATTATATACATTAACAACAAATTTCTTGCAATTCGAAATTGTAATTCCTGATGATGTTGAAGCCTGACAATTCATATTAGTATTTGAAATATTATTTTCCCCCATAATTTTCATAGCTGTTTGTTTCTTGTTTTCTACTGACGATTCCACGTACCCTTCTCCAACAGAAGACGACTTCCATCCACCGTGCCTCTTCAGCATATTCATATCAGCTCCTGCATTTGCTAGTAATGAAGCGGACGATCGCCGAAAACAATGTCCTGTAAATCTTTCAGTGTCCTGCAAACCAAGATACTTTGCTATTAGCTTCGGAATGCCTCCAAAAGTATTTATTCCAACAGGATGGCAAGTATATTTTCCATTTTTCTAAAATACAAAGAAACGATCGTGCTTGACACTTTCAGGCCGAAGGCGAAAATATTTACGAACTCTTTCTAAACAGTTAAATTCTTTAATATTCCCTTTACTAATTACAAATTCTCTCGCAATTCAAGTCTTACTGTTTGGTATATGAATTAAAATACATGTTTGTCTCTCCTCTATATGGCTGATTTTAAGTGTCTTTAACTCATCTCTACGGCAAGCGCCAAATATACGAATTATTAAGGTCACCTACATCAACAAATCATTATCATCGTCAGCTTCTATTAAAAATTTATGTATGTCTTCTTTTGAAAATATCTTTGACTTTTTCGTTTTATATCCTTCACTTTTCCTTTTTAAACATGCTAACAACTGGGTAAACTTACTTATATCAATATTATCCTTAACTAAAAGTATTCTTCAGCATAGAAAAGTGGGTTCAAAGACTATTCGTTTTTCCCTTTTCTGACTTGCCGGAAAAGTAAGCCATTAAAACTCTTTCTGATATGCAATGAACGTTTATGTTTTCACACCAATCCTTAAAAATCGAGTACTCACGCTCATATTTCTTCTTTGATTTGTATGGTAACAAAGAATCTATAGCAGCATTTGCTGCAATTTCTATTTCTGAGTCTGAACTGCATTCGCTCATGTTGTCGAAATGTGTACACCATGCGCGTTTCAATTATTTTCTTTGTTAAGAACAGTGTCGCCACTTAAAGGGGAAAAATGTGAATACTAAATGAAAATTTTAATCTTAAATCTAACAAATCTCGGCCTAACGGCCTCGTTTGGCAATTTTCCAATCTCGTATTGTAATAAGATGTACTACGACACTAATATCGTAAATAACTATAATAATACTGCGTTTACTGCATTCAAGTATCTGATTGCAACAAGTATTGTTCCAATATATGTTGCGCTGGCCACGTGCGTAACTGTATTATTCAATTATTTGCTCTTATTGTCAGTATTTTTTTGCAGTTATCTAAGTGATCTTACAATTAAAATATGACATTATCTAATAATATAAAAATATGAAAACACTATTTTTGTTCTTAGAAACTGGCCAACTAAATTAATTAAATTTCAAAAATATAGTTTTCTTTTTTTCTTCTACTGTACACCTTTCGATTCCCGAAGGTCGCTGATTTTCGACAGTAACTAGATGCTTGTTCTATACAATGGGTAGAAATAAATTTCTTGAGGCGTAATAATTTGAGGCGTTCTCGGATGGGCTGATGATACAAGATATACTACCTATAAGATTCTGAATACTCTTCATTTTGTAACGCAAATATTACGGAATGCTAATTGTAACATGAAAATGCAGACATAAATATGTATGATTAGACCCATAATGAATAGGGTCCCCTTGCAGGGTTTCTCACAAGAAAGGTCAGATTTACGTTTTAAATTGAATGCAAAAAAGCGGTGAAATTCGCTAACTGAAACAACGAAGAAAATGATGGGACGAGTATCATTAGCTACTCGTAAAAAGGTAACACTGTGTGCCCTCAAGGCGTACTTAAAGCAATGAGCATAGAAAGCTATCAGTAAAAGTCTTGAAATGCTGTATTATTTATGCAACCGCGACCATTTACACAAAATGAAATGCAGGAAGCAAAGAACAGATATAGAAAAATTCAGTTTTCTGAATTGGATCATTGTTGATTGGAACAATTTACCTGCAGATGTGCCAGACACACTTTGCAGAAGAACACGAGTTGTGCGTTTGAGAGTTCTAAAAAAAGCGTAAATGTAGAGCAGAGTGATGTGCAGTGAAAGCTAACAAAAGTGTGGGCAAAGTGTGATGCATTCACTTACCGTTAATATATACATTATTGTTTATTCCGAGAGACACACACTCAGAAGTGAAGAGAGGGGTAAAAAGTAGAGATGAGCACTTTTTATTAACATTTTATACTTCCCTATTTGTTTTTATTTTATTTGTTTTAATTTTTTTTTAATTTTAAAAATGATAAAAATTATAGTTCCTTTTAATTTTTATTTTGTACTGCCTTTCTTTATTAGCTGCCATCGATTAGACAGTCATGTGTAGTAATAAATAATAATAATAATAATAATAATAATAATAATAATAATTATTATTATTATTATTATTATTATTATAGTGAGGTCGAATTAAGTGGGTGTCTGGAGGAGATTTCTAGCAGATGGCAGCCCTGATCACAAGTTCTCGATGGTCTCCGAACAATATCAGGGGGATGTGCAGGAGTACCTTCCCTAACAAACGGGCCACGGAACGCGCTCGATCTTCCCTTCCTCTTCCTGGTCATATCGCCTCCCCTTAAACACACAGACTCGCTCACTACACTACCACAGAGGTGGGAAGACCAGCTGCGAGCTTAGAGCTTGCTCCGGCGGGGGCGGTGCCCCTTTGGTGGAGATACGTGGAGCAAGAGAGCTCCCGCAAACCGCCGTGTGTGTCGGCGTTACCAACCGGCGGGGAAAGTATCACCGCCGCCTCCCGAGATAAGACATTCCCACTCATGTGAATAATGACCATAGCAGTTGACATCTCCGGAGAAATCAATCAGCCAACACCAAATAAAAAAATAAAATAACAAGTCAAAATTACCGCTTTATAACTTTACAACTTCCACGACGACATTGCGCGCAGCAGACACGCTAGTGAAACTTCCCGATGCCATGCTTATTCGAATTATTTACTGTATTAAGTATATTGCTCACTAACCCAGCCCATCCAATGATTCACTTCAAAGCCACCTATTTATTTATTTTAAATAATTAAATAAATAAATAAATAAATAAATAAATAAATAAATAAATAAATAAATAAATAAATAAATAAATAAATAAATAAATAAATAAATAAATAAATAAATAAATAAATAAATCAAATAAATAAATAAATAAATAAATAAATAAATAAATAAATAAATAAATAAATAAATAAATAAATAAAAAATAAATAAACAAATAAAATAAATAAAAAAAAATAAATAAAAAATAAATAAATAAATAAATAAATAAATAAATAAATAAATAAATAAATAAATAAATAAATAAATAAATAAATAAATAAATAAATAAATAAAGCCACCCAACACAAGTGGCTTCCACCGACAATTTCCCCTCGCCAGCTCGGCGCTGATGTTCCGGTTTAAACAGCTTTCGTAAGTTGTACCGTGTTCTCAACTTCAGCCGACAATTTTACAATTTTGTGCTAAGGGGATTAAACCTCACAATTTAACCTTATTGCCGAAATTATTTTCAGTTAGTTGAGATTCAGAAAATATACTATGTTGGGTGTTTACTTTTCATTTCATGGCAAACTAGAAAAAAATTGTAAACATTACCGTTAAGACATATATCACACTCACACTTATAAAGTTCAGCTTTGCGGTGTGTTCATTACTGTCACTGTTTTGTAAAGAAGAAGCAAATGTCATTTTGATAACTCACCGACAGATGATGGTAGCCCCAAATGTTGCTTCCGAAACAAAATATGTGTGCGATGAATTTACGATTTGGATCTTCAAATGCAAAACACTTAAGACTCAGAAAACCAGGCAAAACGTGTTTGATAAACGTAATTTTGTATTTAGTCCAGCACTAACAAGAAATATAACTAAGCGTATGGCTGCTTAACGAACACGAGTCAACTGCTGACTGGCCGTTACACGCCCGAACTCTCACTAGCCTTCAGATCGAGTCTACGGCTACTAGTCAAAGAATTTAAAGCAGAAGGAGTTTGCATAGAAGTTGATTCTTTTATAATTCTTCAGTGCGTCTTTACAAACGATTCCTAAAGTACGAATTTCACATCGACAATCCATCCAGGTTTGTGGACTTAACGTAATAGCAGGTAAAAACAATACATATTTACTCAAAAATGTTCACTTGCTGTTATTTTATGAGTTAATTCTTAGTTTAGTGTACGGTTCACGTATAAGAACGAGTTACGCCGAGAAAGATTAGGTCGCTTCGCTTTTGGTTCATTCTGACGCAGTGCAATGTGTTTGCAAACGCTTCGTTCCCGCCACATTGTAATGCTAAATTACTTTCAAAGGCAAGTTTTCTCGCTTCGCTAGCCCCGATCCAAACCACGGTGAGGCTCGAATTCACTATAAACAACCTCGCGTTCACTGTAAACTACCTTGAGTATATTCGCCGCATAACTATCAATTTACTTTTATAAGGAAGCAATTTAATGGTTAAATTCACTCTCTGAAATTAATAAAATTGAAAACTCACCTTTGTCATTGGGTAAACTTTTTTTATTAATTGAAGGGAAATTTCACACTTTATAGCAAAAACCGCTTCATATGTTCTTGTATAACCAAAGAAACACCCTTTAAAAATCTTCACTGTGAAAAGACTCACCTGCAGTATTTAAACTAGGCAGTTGTAATTATGTTGTGAAGAAAGAGCTTTGTTTAGAATCGAACCCAACGAACAGTGAACGAGAGTCGTACCCTGAAATAAGAATTAAAAATTTTGTGCATAATCCAACTGAGATACATGAATAGATTTTATGCTATTCAGAGTTTACGTATAATAATGTGGATTGTTGCGAATAATTGCCAACATTTAATAAATAAAGACATTGCTAAGACTCCTATATTACGAACATGATTCTTTGCTTCATGAATAATACAACGTGCAAATCAAGCAAAATATATTTATTAAAATTATTAAATAAAATCATATTTTATCTTTCTTTGAAACTATTATAATTGTTTTGTGTTTGTGTCTATGTTGTAAATATATTTTCTAAGTGATGTATTACAAGTTTGGTGACATTTTGTTACCGGATATTAATTTTTTTTTAGTTTCAAAAAAGTATTTTTTCATCTTTTGACTATTCATTTCTTTCTGTGCTTTAATTGTTTGAGTGTTTTAATGATGATATATTCTGTAGCAGTGAGGACTGCAAGTCAAGAAGATGACACGTTCATGACTTTGCTATTTTTCATGATTCTGCCTTGAAAAAATATTTAATATTTTATTATATTAATATAATATAATATTATATTATATATTAATATATTATATATTAATATATTCAATATCATATAATATGTATATTCCATTTTATATTATTATGCGAGTATTATATATTATCATGTATTACATTATATGGTATATAAATGATTCAGTGCATTCCAATTAAACGGGTTCATTGCCTGACGACGGGCCATCGCCACGCGAAGGGAGTAACGGCGTGCTCCAGACAGGCGCAGCGGTGCAGTCGGCAGTTGTAGACGGAGTTGAAAGGCGACGGCGTCGACCCGAGGAAGAGACAGCAGCGGCGCAGCAGGGAACTGCGGGGAGGCGGCAGCGAGTTCGCGGACAAACACGCGCTCTCCGAGGGCGACATTAGTCAGGCCGTTAAACGCAGGCGGCACGCGCGCGAGCTCCTGTCAGAGGGCGGAAGACGCCGCGAAGACTGCGGTCGCAGCCCCCCCCCCCTTGACGCCCCGCCACGCCACGCCGCGCCACGGAGGATGGAGAATTGCACAGCGCCAGCGGACACTTCGCTCTCGCCGTACGTCCTTCGACCACGCCCTCGCGCCCGGTCCTGCAAACGTTCAACGCTCTCACGGTCTTGGTTTGGTTTGTTTTTTTTTGTGTTTCCGGGCGCGTCAACTGCTTTGGTCATCACTCCTGTTAGTGTAGTGCATGTTTTTTTCTCGGGAGATGGCGGTGATCTTCTCCCGCTGGATGGCGAGATCCGGCGCCGACCTACCGTCGGCTAGTGGGGTTTCCCCTAACCAGGACTCTCCCACCAGCGGGGCACTGCCTTAGCCGGGACAAGCTCTAAGCTCCCGACCGGTCTCCCGAAACATATAGTAACGTAGTGCATGTTAGTTTAAGTGTGTGTGTAAGGGGAGAGGATAGGACAAGAAAGAGGAAGGACAGATCGCGCGCGGTCCGTGACCCGTTCTGTTAAGGTACTTCTCCGGCATTCGCTTGGTGTTGATCGGAGAAACCACGGAAAACTACCGATCACAGCAGCCGGCCACTAGAATTCTCCTCCAGACAGCGACTGAATTCGACCTAGCTGAAAAGCTAGTGTCGAAAATCCTGCCGCTGTCAGGATTCGAACCTATGACCTGGTCAGAGGCGCTCCAGTGGCATCACTGAGCTACCGCTCCCGGTCTCACGGTCTTCATCGCCCTTGCTTCGGACTTCGCCCTGAATTCCTCTACGGCTTTTGCTATCCTTTCGTCCTCGATACTTGGTACATCGCTTTTTGTTTCATTGATTAGAGATGCCGGGCGCGTCATCTGTTAAGGTCATTCGTTCCGTAAATATACTGTATGTTTTTCCTCAAGAGATGGCGGTGATTTTTCCCGCTGGAAAAGGCGTCGTGGTACTGTCGGCTAGCGGTTTTTTTTCCTCAACCAGGTTTCTCCCATCAGTGAGATACCGCCCCAGACAGGATAAGATGTAAGCTCCTTATCGGTTCCCCCGAATGTGGGGTAGTATAGTACATGTAAGTGTAAATATATGTAGGTAAGAGATAAGGATAGGACAAAAAAGAGGATGGAAAGTTCACGCGCGGTCTTTGGACGGTTCGTTAGGGTACTGCTTGAGCCTTCGCCCGGTAATGATAAGAGAAATGTCGGGAAACTACCGATTACTACCGCTGAAATTCTCTTCCAGTCAATGACAGAACTCGACCTAGCTGTCTAGCTGGTGTTGAAAATCCTGTCACCGCGGGACTTGAATCTAGGACCTTTCGGCTAGATGCACTGCAGTGACATCAATTGATGTCCTTAGCCACCTCTCTTGCTTTGTTTTATTGATGTTTCCAGACACGTCAACAAATATGGTCATTGATTCCGTTAGCGTAGTGAATGTTTTATCGTTGAAGATGGCGGTGTTCTGTCACGCATGAAAATCTGGCGCTGACTATCACGCTGGCTTGCGGACGTTTCCCAACTTTTCCCCACTAGGTATCTCCAACATCAGGGCATTGGCCTAGCCGGAACAACCTCCGATCTCCCTACAGGATTTGCACTCATGTGATAGTGTAGTATATTTAAGTGTGTGAGTGTGTGTGTGTCTCTGTGTGTAAGGGGACGCGATTGGCTAAGAAAGACGAGGAAAAGATTGAACGCGGTCCCTGGCCCGTTTGTTTTGGTACTGCTCCGATATTCGCCTGGTCTTAACTAAGGGAAACTTCTAATCAGAGTCCCTAGAGACTAGAAATCGCCTTCAGGGAACTGTTGAATACGACCTACAGCAATCTAGCTAATATCTAAAATCCGCCACCGTCGATACTGGAACCCTAGGGCCTCCCTCATGGAGTCACTTCAGATACAGTGACAATGCTCAATCTGAGCTTAATTTAGCCGGTCTATCCTCAGTTCTAAATACCCCCATCGCCCTTTCTGTTCTCACAGTATATCCGAAAAATTCCTGGAATATTTATTTTACTTACTAAACCATTTCTTATACATGGTATGAATAAAACACTGATTGTTTTGGCAAGCTACTTAATTTCCTGCTCACTTTCGAATCCGCCGAGGAGAGTAATAGATGCTTTTTCGTGGTTTTGTGTTTTAAGTAGGAATTAGAATGGTGCTTTAAGTAGGAATTAGGTGCATTAGAATGAAATAACGCGTAGAGGTGAACTTCTGTTTCAAATTTGGGAAAACCTCATTCTAATGCGAAAGTGGCTTGCTTCTCATCGGTAACTTGAGATTTTTGTAACGGTGTCGTGGGGCTTCATAAAATGTCCAGTCGGTTTCTCTCTCCAGCTCACCACCCCCTCCCCTAGCATCTTAGTGCTCGACACACCAGCGCGGCTCCAAAGGGTTCGCCCCACACATTGTGTTCTGCCACTGACTTCTATCATTGTGTTCTGTCACTTTGTTCTACCATTTTTACCTTTGTGTTATGCAAATCTTCTTTCTACCATTCTATTGTGCCAGTTTGTTCTACCATTCTATTCTGCCAGTTTGTTCTACCATTCTATTATGTCAGTTTGTTCTTCCATTGTGTACTACCAGTTTGTTTTCACATTATGTTCTTCTAGTTTATTCTGCCATTGCTTTCTGTGACATCGTTCATAAACGTCTACGCGATTCTGCTATGCGTGTCACGTATTCTTCCAAACTATTGCTCAACAGATTTGGCAGCATGCTAAGGCGCTGGCCGCCTGCCGCGCCTCCCTTGTTCGCGAACTCGTGTGATCGATCCTGCCAGGTCTTTTTATCCGCGTTCAATGTGGAACTATCGGCCGGTGTCAAACGCTTGGTGATCGCGTTCAGGTCGTCACGTGTGACTATTAATCAGTGTCTGGCTACGACGTCGCAGAACCATAACCTCCCAGCAAAGATCTGTACCAGATATTCGTTCTTTCTGTGTGGGCTAAGACATTGAAAGATAGAGACGTTGTAAAGCAAGCTCTCTATTAATTTTAAGAACTTTGTTCTTTTCCGTAACTTATTTATTTTACAAAATAGGTGATCAGTTGAGCTTATTTGTTTCATTTGGCCCAAGGGATTAACCTTAAAATATTAGAAAATAGGAAGATTTTGTGTTCATTTTGTGCTTATTAAATTGTAAGTGAGGTGGTGTTATACTTTTTTTTTTTTTTTTTTTTTTTTTTTTTTTTTTGACAGTCTCTCGCCAGTCGCAGAGCCGAGCGGACGTGTTTTACTAAGCGCTCTACCTGCTGCAGGATGGTGTCGACGGAGCAGTGGCGCGCGGCTATCGGCCGATGGGTGAGGGGCTACCTGCCGCGCGGTGGCGGTGCCCGGGGGACAGCGCAGGGGCTGGGGCTCCTTGCGAGCGTGTTGGGCGCGGCGGTGATGGCGGTGCTATTGGCGATCGGTGGGGTGGAGCTGAATCCCGGCCCCCCTACTAACGTCGATATCATCGAGACTATCAATAGGAACCATAAGGAACTTATTGATAGAATCGATGGTTGCAGGCCAGGTTACGTCGGCAGAGACTTCAGTGCAGTCGCTGCAGACAGCCAACGAGCGGCTGGTTCGCAAGGTGGATTACCTGAGAACCAGTCGCGACGTAACAATATCATTGTTACTGGCATCCCAGAGAAGCGGAACGAGTCTTGGGCGGACTCGGAGAGGTGTATCCTGGATCTTGCGGAGCAGCTGGGGGTCAGGTTGGAGCCCAGGATATCGAGCGCGCGCACCGGACCGGGCGGCGGCGCGAGGGACAGCCACGTATGATTGTGGCCAAGCTGGCCTCTTTCAGGAAGCGGAGGAGCTGCTGCGTGCAGCCCGGGAGATCTCTCCGGAATGGCAGGGTGCGCGTCCGTGAGGACTTCAGCTGGGCAGTGCGGCAAACGCGTAAGGCGTTAATTCCGCATTTGCAGGAGGCGAAAGCGAGCGGAAAGCAGGCGTCGATTCGTTTCGACAAGCTTGTCGGTCAGGCGCAGCTACGTGTTGGCTGAGCTGGCGGCCCGTCCGCGGGCGTGGAGGGGCGGGGCGACGGGGTCCCGTGAACTCGGCGAGGGGCAGAACCCCAGTAGGGCGGAAACCCTTCCGGGCAAGCGGGCGCTCTTCGCGGCCGCCCCGCCCGCGCCTTCGGCCGTGGCCGCGGCCGCGCCTGCGGCTGCGCCTCGTGCTGGGCGGCGCGGACGACCTCTGACCCCGCGGCATCGCGGCGGAGGCGGTCTCGTTCGCGTTCGCGTCGGCGGTCGCGTTCACGTTCCCGCCGGAGCCCACGGCACTCGGCGAGTCCCGACGCTTTGCGGCTGACAGCCTGAGCGAGGACCTCTTACGAGGGCGATGGCTGCGGCAAACGTCGCAGCAGGAAGCTCGCGGTGAGTCGGGACCCGCAGGTCGCCAAATAGGCAGGAATAGGCTTTAAGAATAGGATGTTGGAACATCAAAGGTCTAGGCTCTAAGCTCGAAATCAAGACTTCCATGGGTACATAAACACATTTGATATTGTCGGTCTCGTAGAAACTTGGTGGAAGGAGGGTGAGACTTTAAATGTGTCTGGTTTTACAGCCATATGCAAAACTAAAAACGTAGAGGGAAAGGGGTAGGTACCTGGGAGGTGTTGTGCATATTTCAGGATAGGTTAGTGCAATTTATTTATGAAATTACAACAAACTCCGACAATTTTCTTTGTATTAGACTAGTAATGCAAAATACAGACCTCGCAATTGTATTTATATACCGTCACCACAGGGCTCATGCTTATTATTCTCAGAAGCTTTTGGTGAAATCAATAATTTCTTAGACTCGTTGAAGCAAAGGTATCCGAATACTGATTTACTAGTCTTAGGTGACATGAATGCTAGAATTGGTCATGAGCAGGAAGTATTTTCGGAGTTCGATCGGCAAGAAGCAGAGCTAATTCTAGAAAAAGCAAAGACTCAGTCATCAATAATGAGGGTCAGGAATTGTTAGAATTATGCGAAGATTTAATCTCGAAATCTTAAATGGCAACTATGGACAGGATACTGAAGGGGAACTAACTTTATTAGTGGGAATGGAGGTAGTGTAATAGATTATGCTCTGTTGTCTCATGAAAGAATAAACAATTTATTAGATTTTGGAATCGAATTACGGCAGAATCCGACCATTTGCCTGTGTGCGTTCATTTAGCAGTAAATGTTACGGAACTGCTACAGGCAGTGGCACACGGAGCAACAAACTTCACAATAGCAAGACGACGGTTTATATGGAAAGAGGAAAAGCGACAGGAATTTGCAGAGGCTATTCTTAACTCGGTAGGGTGGGCACGAGAGGAGCGGTCACCGGAAAGGCAAGCAAAGAATTTAGAAGGAGACTCTTTCGCGCAGGAGGGGCATGCAATGTGGGGAGAGGAGGAAGGGTACTGACCCAAGGATGGTTTAGGAGGAGTGTCGGGTGAGCAGGCGTGAAGCAATAGTAGCCTTAAGAATGTTCAGAAACAGTGGAACTGCGGAAGCGAGAAATAGTTACTTGTTACTACGTAGGCAATACGAGGCCACAATTAAGAAATCGAAGAAATCTTGGCAGGAGAGTGAGACAGCAAGAATAGAGGCAATTTTAAGAAACAATCATAATAAATCAATTTGGGACGTTATAAGATCACTGCGTAATAAAAGAAATGTGGAATGCAATTTCATCAGACGCGTGGGAGCAGTATTTTCACGGGCGCTCGAAGATAGCGAATATTGAAACAGGGATATATATTATCACGGACCGGATGTCCCTGAATTAGACGAACTGATAACCTGGAATGAAGTGAATAGGCTATGCTAGCCATGAATAATAAGAAGGCAGGCGGCGCGACGGCATTCCGACACAATTTATTTCGGAATTGTGGCACATAGACCCAGAGAGTATTCTAAATTTATTTAATGCAATAGTTGATTCTGGATCGTATCCAGAAACGTGGAGTACAGCGATCCTCCAACCAGTCTTTAAGAATAAAGGTAATACGAATTGCCCACAAAATTATCGCGGAATTAGTCTTTACCAGCGCTGAGCAAGCTATTTTGTAAAATACTCAACGGGCGACTGAGTGAATGGGCGGAAAAGCACAGTAAAATATCAGAATTGCTAAGCAGGCTTTTAGGAGAGGCTTCGCGACTACCGACAATATCTTTGTGTTAGATACCCTAGTAAAGCAGGGCTTGCGCGTAAACGGGCCACTTATATTGCAGTTTTGTAGATTTCGAAATGGCTTTGACTCTATCAATAGGAAAGCTTTATGGCAAAACTTAATGAGCTAGGCGTCTCACGTAAAGTTTTAAAGTGTTGCAGAGCATATACGAAGACGTAAATTTCTGTGTCAGGTGCGGTGATGGAAGTACAACGCGAAAAATAAAATCGACAGTAGGAGTAAGACAGGGCTGTCCTCTCTCACCGCTATTGTTTATCTTGTTTATAAACGATTTATTGACGTGGTTACAGGATCGGATACATCTGCGCCGGAAATTGAGGGCCTGAACATTCCCGGACTACTATATGCTGATGATTTAGTTTTATGTTCGAGACTATTGACGGCTTACAAAAAGTTTAAACATCCTAGAAACGTATAGTGAAACATGGGGATTAAAAGTAAATATTCAAAACCAAAGTAGTTGTCTTCAAGAATGGATTTATCTGGGTAAAAGGAGAAATGGTTTTACGCTCAGGAGGAGATTGACCGGGTAAAAACATTTACATATCTTGGGGCAAAATTTTCCATGAATGGTGGATGGAGTAATCACATAGTGGCGGCGCACAGTAAAGGAAGAATTGCGCTCAAAGAAATCGTTTGCGCAGTGCGCAGGGTTCCGGAATTGCCTTTAAAGGTGTCGAGACGATGTTTAAATCGCTAGTTCTCCCAGCAATGAATTATGGGGCAGAAATTTGGGGAGTGGATAGGATAGATCGACTAGAAAGCGTAGAAACAGATTATTTCAAATTAATTCTCGGAGTCTCTAGATTCGCAGCAAATGCCGGAGTCCTAAGAGAGGTCGGTAGTGTAGGAATTTGGAAAGATTTTAAATGAAACCCATTAAACTTTGGATTAAATTAGCAGGTGAACAGACTGACTCACTTATAAATAGATGTTTTGGTGCAGTTACAGGAAGCAACCAACGCTACTGGTCGTATAAAATTAAACTGCTACTGGAACGTTCAGGTCTGGGAGACGTTCTCTCCGGAAATGGTGGAGATAGGGAACACGTGACATAGAACGGTTAATTTCGGATAGACTTGCGGATATTAAAAGGCAAGAGATCCTGGCAGCAACGGCCGAAAACGTTCGCTAGTTGCGCAAATTCACGCGAGTCCGTTATGGGTTGCGAACGTTACGTAAACACACTGCAAAAGGACGCAAGAGGGGATACGCTTGGTTCAGGGTCGGGGTGGATGCAACGTAGATTAAAGGACTCGAATGGTAATGGCATCTGTGTGCTTTGGGTGATAGGAAGACTGGATCCATATCCTTTAATTTGCAGTGCGACCGAAATTTGAGAGGAAAATGGATGGGAATGGAAATTACTACTTCCAACATAGGAACGTAACGCTGCCCAAAACATTCTAGGGGATAAAAGAGCTAATTTCATGAAAGAAGTAGGAACATTTCTCGGAAAGGTTCGGACCACTAGAGAAACGGAAATTAAGGAGTGGGAAAACAGCAGTGGTTAGTACGAGCAGAGCCTAGACTGGAGAGAAATATGTAATAAATCAATAAACTAACAATAATTAAGTTAGTCAGTAAGTTATGTTAGGTTAGTAAACAGTACAAAAAAAAAAAAAAAAAAAAATAAAATAAAAGAAAATAAAAGTTATAAATTGTAGTCAATTGTTAAGTATAAGTAGATAAATAAGTCAATAATATATATATATTAACTTAAAATAATTAAAAAATTAAATAATTAATATAAAAAAAATAAATTATAATTAATTAATTAAAATAAGTTAAATAAATTAAAAATAAATTAAATTAAAATAAAATAAAAGGAAACGGCTAAAATAAAGCACATTAGGGGGCGAAGGGAAGTGGGAATCGGAAATGTTAGGGCAGAGGCGTTGGTGCGGACGATTTTCTGTGGTGCTGTTTGTTTTCAGGTGCGGTGGAGGCCAAACACTGGAAGGAGAATGCCTGACGCCCGCGCCAAATAAATAAATAGTCTAAAAACCGGATAGAGTAGCATGTACTCGGCTTCTGAGGCAGGTTTTTCCCCTTCAGGGTTTTTCCTCAGCGTACCTTATGGTCTCGTTTCCAGCGGCTTTGAGGCGATGGAGAGACCATTGGGGTGAATACCAGAAGGCGAAAGGTTAGAACTCGGTAGAATGTAGGTATTGTAATGGCTTAAAGGCCTTCGGCCTAGCCACATTGGATCAAGTTTCTAATTTGGCTGTAATAATTACCTATTAAATAAAAAAAATAAATAAAAATACTTTTTTTGAACAGGTAAACAATTTCACTAATTAAATTATTTATTTAATGTAATTTTTTGAATCATTTTATATATATTCTGACCGATCTATTTGTTATTATTTATAACGAGGATGACCTTTGTTCAGTAGCCTTTAGACTATATCACTAATATTCCATAGAAAATATGCTTATGTCTTTATGAGATGGGAGCCCACACTGTGGGGAACCAACCCCTTGCAAGAAGATGGATACAGGAGTCAAATAAGTAACAAATCCGCACACTCACAAAACCAGATAAACATTATATTTTACATTCAAATTTCTAAATAATGAGGAATTATTCCGTTACATAAGAAACTATACACTTATAGTATACGATGAATATATTTAGAGGAAGTTCGGGTAATATGGAATACCGTTTTTCTTTGGTAGTATATCACAGTAATGGTAAAAGGTTCCAGCACGGAATATGAAAAGAACTCTTATTTAAACTATGAGTATTTTAAGTTATATAATTTTTTCGAAAATTTAAAAACAAACTTTTAAACAGTAACAGTTTTAATATTTTTTAATATTGCAGTTGGAACGTAAAATGAAAGGTACGGGTAATATGGAAAAGGAGATTCAAAATGAAATAAGGGTAATAAAAAGAATATAACGATAGTCTGATATTATAAAATGCAAATTTTATAAATTTTTAATAGTTTACTTTCAAAAATCACACACGTTATTTTCTTCCTGTGCTCCAAAAGAGTGAAGGTGAGCCAACAGGGAACAGGACAAACTTTTCACCCTAACCTCTCCCTGTCTATCTTCAGAAAACTTCCTTTTACAGAAGATATATTCTGCATCATCGTTATCTGGTACATAAGATAGTACAACTCCACCTGAAATGACACTGGAAGTCCATATAATCCGGTATGCCATTTTGAAACAACTGCAAGCTACAAAATGAGCATAAAGTAGTAAAAATCATCTCTTGCGGTGTACATTGCGCTTAGTTTCTCATTATTAAAAATTCAATTCTATTCAAAAATTCATTCTATTCAAAATTTAAGTAGTATATGACTTAGTGTAGGGATCACAGAATTTTGAAAATGTGCACAGAATTCATTTTTCCCATAGCACGTCATACGCAGTTTTAACTGTTTTTTTTTGACGTAAAATAAATAAATAAATATTAGTGAGAGAACAAATTATTGTAGTTATGACAAGTATTGGCTTGTCAAAACCTAACTGCGTAATTTTTGGATGAAACAAATATTATTTAGTATCAGGTGTGATGCACGTGGCAAGCGGGTTATACAGGCTGCAAAACACACTGAAGTAGTTTATCATTGTTCGACTTGGCTACAGTTCTTGACAGAGGATTAAGCTCGGTATTCCATATTACCCGACTTTTCCATAATACCTGAACGTCCTCCATCTGAATGGCATTCAGCAGAGTTATAGAAAAGTTTCTAATTAAATTTAAAAAAAGCATCAAAATACTCAAGCCCTACAGAATATGTTAATATAATATTAATAGTAATTCTTATTTATAGTTAAGATTTCCAAAAAGTATTGTGATATTATTATTATTATTATTATTATTATTATTATTTATATTTATTATTATCTAAACATTAACATGAAAGTTGAACTATGTTTTCTGTAATATTGAAGTTGTATATTTGGAATTTACAAAAATCCAGAACATACATGAAATGTAAATGGAATGTTTATATTTTGTTTGTGTGTTTCTTTGAGTTCCTACCCACCAATACCTTTATTCACAAAATTCTGATATTCGTTCTGGCATTTATGAATCTGCCAGCTCATGTTTTCTTTGTAAACAGTGTCAGCGCGTCGAAAATTGCAATTTGTGAGCAAATTGCATCACGTGAACACGAAATAGGCCTGCCGTTTCGTGTGCATGCATCAGCCTACGAAACTGTTTGCGTTTGTGAGAACGCTCTTGTGAGCATGAACGCGAATGATATTGGTTTTATCTGAATATAAATTGCTCACTTGCCACACCAAAAGGGACGTTCAAAAGTTGGCAGAACCGGAAAGTTCTAAGGTTCCAATCGAAACGGTGGCAGATTTTTGATACTAGCTACACAGTTTGGTCGAGTTCAACCACTGTCTGCAAGACCATTCTAACGATCACCTACTCGGATTGGTAGAAATTCACGGTTTCTCCGATTAACAGCGAGCAATTGCCGGAGCAGTACTACTCGCACAACTTTTCTTGGACGATGACCTTGCTTCCCCCTCCCTTGAACAATAAGCAGGTGAAGGCAAAAGCTCGCAGCAAGCACTGATGACATTCCAAGTCGTTGTCACGAACCAGAGTGTAGTGAAAGCTAGTTGCTTTCATAGTCGAGAACTTCTGTTCAGTTTTATTAACATTATCTAAAGAAATGACTGAGATAGATCCAGGTCCTTCAAGGGAGGCACCTAGAACTTCTATCTAGTTTCTAAACAGTTTTTAACTGTTTTTTGACGTAAAATAAATAAATAAATAAATAAAAAATAAAATAGTGTCCCTGCTGTTGCCTACCCAGAACGATGACCAGGGAGCACACGTAGCAGGTTTGACTTTGATTTTCCGGAGGTTGGCAATACTGTAAATACTCTAGTGGCCGACTTTGTAACTAATACCCCCACTCCGCCCGCATTCCTTCAATCCATCTTTCAAGAAAAGTTGGGCGAGTAGTATCTTAACTTCGCGAGGTGCCTCAGTCACTTCTACAAGCGAACACAAACTTGAAATACATTTGCAAACATTATTGAATAAGGAAATGTGAAAGGAAATTTGTAGAAATGAGTCAATTACTTGTTCCTGTTTCCAAAAAGATCACATAAACTTTAGAATTAACAAGTATTCATTAAAGAAACAAAATACTGTTATTTACTGTTTTCTTGTCATTTTTACAGCGAGGTGGCTGAGTCATTTGCGCGCCTCAATTCGTTACGAAACATGTTGTGCCAACTGTCGGGCTAACAAACGAACCGTGTGATCTTACCTTCCTCCTTGTCCCCTCTTCTCCTTTTAAAAAGCCCTCCCACAGTTGCATGCAAAGCACTATCATACTTGTCGGGAAAACGGGAGATTTGAGATGTTTTGGCTGGGGCAATGCCTCACTGCAGGAGATACAAGGAACGGCGGGAACACCCTGAAAAGCTACGTTTAGAATTGCGGCGGATCTCATATTGCATCGTGTGAGGAACACCGCGACATTTCAGAATATAGGAAGCGCAGCAATTATCATAATTAATGGCAATATAAGTTAATAAGTTAAAAATCACAAAATAATTATTAATCAATCATCTACGAAGTTGAATATTTAAATAATACCACAGTAAATGAAACTTCGATATACTATGTCTTTACTGCAGAAAGTGGACGATATTACCTATCATCATCTACGAAACATGATTATTTGAACTTCCTCTTCTTTGTAATTATCAGTGTAGTTTTTGCATTCGTTAAAAAAATTATTAACAATTATTATCATTCAAGAATATTTGACATAGGTCTATGTCAAAATACGTCCAGTACAGAGGAGTATATTACAAAACTCAGAAGCATAATCTATAAAATTGTAATTTTGAAAACTTCAAAACTAAAAACTTGTGAAGACAAGCTGGAAGCAATAATGAAAATAAAAGCAGAACCGATGTTTTTCTTGTATTTGTCTTTAAATGTCTATTGTCTATAATAATTTAATAATAACCCCATAATAATTTGTTCATTAATTCGTAAATAACTTACAATATACTGGAAAGTTAACTAGATTATTTACCTGAATCGACATAGGACGAAATCCTTCACAATTTTCAAGATATTGTAAGTTCGTTATTTTTCTCATCAATCTGCAATAGCTGCTTGTTGGTTGAGATCCATTGACTGTTGTGAAGTGAAAATACGATGTTTCCTAATGTACCGAAACTAATGTGGAAACAATTGCTTGTCCACATATAATATTTTAAGGCAGTCGGGTTATTCATTACTCTTAGTTGCATGACTGTATGATTTCAAAACCATTATTTATTAATTGTTGTTCGTTTTATTTTTGTTTTCGTAGTTTTTGTACCTTCGAAAGATGAAATTAAATGAATCGCAACGTCATGGATAATAAAGACTATTTACTCTGAGTTTAACTTCTATTATGACTATTTACATATCTATAAGAAAAACTCGTTTGAACGTTTTTACAATGAGAGTAACTTATCAAGAAGGCAGTCGCTTTTACGCATCCTATACATAGGAAAAGGCAAATGTAATACAAAGGTGTAGAGAGAAAATACGAAGGTGTGGTTCCAGTAGGTTTCTCCTTTGAAGAACAGTAACAAACTTTGCTCTCTCGGAGGGCTTTGTGAGATGCGTAGCTACCATCCGCTGACAGAAAAATTGCCCTCCTAGTGACTTCTGTGTTCTTGAAGAATTCAACGCGGAGCGCGGAGAAAGACACCGTGCCTGGAAACACGATCTTAGCGCCTGGCAGATGCTATCTTTGTCGTGGAAGTTGCGACGTGCCATTCGCCTTGGGAGCTGCTTGAGCGCGGTGCGATGTTCTAATGTCGGCTCGCCACAAGGTCCTGCAGTCTTGTTTTTTTTTTAAATTTATTTATTTTTTTTAGTTGAAATTACAATGTTCAGATTACAAGAGAAACTTTGCAATTGTACGGTGACTTAATCTAATTCACTTAATCTAATCAACTTAATCTAATCAACTTAATCTAATCAACTTAATCTAATTTAAAATTGTACTTAACCAACTTAATAGGGAGAGGAAACAAATAGCACCTCAACTGAATTAGTCGATATTTGAAAATATCTGGAGGAAAGAATGGAGCGGGAATCTGTTCTTTATTCTGGTTTTGTATTTGGGATCTTTTCCGAGTCTGTAGTGAGTTGATGCCTTTATGAAGCGTAAATTGGTGTAAAAGTTTTTTAGTATGCTATTTGGTGAGCTTTTCATTTATGTTTAGATCGTGATGTATTTTTCCGGTTTTAAGTTAGTTAGTTTTTTGATTTTTTGAGATTAGCAGTCTTGGTGTTCGTCGAGAATATTTGGAAGCGGGAAAATGAGTAGAAACAAAATGATTAATTTTTATAATACACTACTCAAACAACCCCTACTACCTACATCCCCTACTACTTTATCGTAGAGGTCCTGCAATCTTTGTCTTTACAGAGAACATTTGGAGACGGGAAAGTAAATAGAAGCAAAATGATAACTTTTGAAGTTACAGAGCACAAAAGGCACAAGTAGCGTCATGAATAATTTGCATTATTTTGTTCCGTTTTCGTTTCAATAAGCGAAGAACAAAATTAAATTTGACATAATTATTAAATAACCACAAAACAATACATTAACATACATTCCAATATTCTTTTTGCAAAGAAAATTTGTTTTGTTTACGATCTCAAATTTTATTTTGATTACAGTATGAATTTTAAATTTTTTTTTTAAAGCATATGCTACAAATTTTTTTTAATTTTTTTAGAAAATATAAAACGTTATTTTTATTTGACGCAGCAATTCATAAAATTAATTTTATATTTTCAGATATTTCATAGCAAAAAGTATTAAATTAATTTTAAAAATGTATTAACCACAATACCAACCTTTTGATTTTAAAATTATTTTCTCTGATTGTTTTATATACATTCTTTGAACAGTAAAAGTTGGAAGTGGAGCTTGAGAAAACACGTAAGTTATAAATAGAAACAACTTACGGGCGGAAATAACCGGGAGTGGTAGCTCAGTGCATCAACTGATGTCACTGCAGCGCCCCTGACCGGGAGGTCAGAAGGACCGGGGGGTCCTAGGTTCGAGTCCTGACAGCGGCAGGATTTTCGACACTAGCTTTTCAGCTAGGTCGAATTCAGTGACTGTCTGGAGGAGAATTCTAGCGGCCGGCTGCTCTTATCGGTAGTTTTCCGTGGTTTCTGCGATCACTACCAGACGAATGCCGGAGCAGTACCCTAGCAAACGGGCCACGGACCGCGCGCGATCTGTCCCTCCTCTTCTTTGTCCTATCCTCTCCCCTTACACACACATACACACACTTACACTAACATGCACTACACTACCACATATCCCGGGAGACCGGTCGGGAGCTTAGAGCTTGTCTCGGCTGGGGCGGTGCCCCGCTGATGGGAGAGTCCTGGTTAGGGGGAAATCCCACTAGCCGACGGCAGGTCGGCGCTGGATCTCGCCATCCAGTGGGGGAAGATCACCGCCACCTCCTGAGAAAAACATGCACTACACTAACGGGACTAATGACCAGAGCAGTTGACGCGCCCAGAAACTTGAAAAAATCAATTAACCGGCGCAAATAAAGTCACGGTAACCTACTTAGCAAGTCACAAAGCGTTGCGCAGTCACTGCGTTTCTCCACACGGATTCCGATGCAGCACTACTTCTCTACGATCCTCTGAAGAACCAGCGTACGTTTTGAGAGAAATGTGATTTTCACACATTGGAATCACATAGTAGATGCTGCGTGTTACTGGCACAGTTATTAGTCGTAAACACCTGTTAGAGTTTAACATTTTGGCTTTTTCATCGTCATTCATCTTGTAAATGAAAAAAAAAATTCCTTCAACGTCAGTCTGTACCCATTCGAAAAGTTCTTCACGATTCGTGATCTGCGTTCCCTGGATACTGGAGTACATAGCAAGGATTTAATTGTTCCACCTACGCCGTCACAGGAACCATTACCATGACTGGTAACAAAAAAACATCATTCACCTTTTGTTTGAAAATTAGACTTGTCATGCAACAGGTTAATAAAGTTCATATAGGTTAGTGACCGAGAGGAGGTAAACATTTATTTATATTACTTATTGTATTCTGTTTTTCAATTCCTTGTTACATATATTCTTCCTTAGTGGTTGGTTTTCTCTCTTTAGTTTCTGTCCTGTTTCAGGTGTATGAACTGTGTAAGTCATTTTAGATATCTTAAATTTTCACTCGTGACGTATAAAGTCATCATCTACTAAATTAAGCAATTTATTACATATTTTCTGTGTCACATTTCTTATTTTTGCACGCTTACCATGCTTTTGTAGACACAACAAATTGTTAAATTTACTCACAAGTATAGACATAGTGAATCAATTGTATCAATGATTTTCACTGATATTCACAACCACACCAACTACACAGAATTTCACTCATCGACAAGAACAACTCGACTACACGTTCAGTAAACAGAGATTCTCTACGATCCCCAAAATTGCAATACAATTCGCTACGGAACAATGTGCAACCTTGAGCTAGCGCCGCTATTCCCAGAATCGCTTGCGACTTTCAACCTTAAGCCCAAAATTAAGATTTGAATGTCCGGGAAAATACTAACTAAACTAAAAGTCGTACAATAAAGTTATATTTTGCAATTATAAATATTTGTTTAATTTATTGTTGTTTTCTTATTTATTTAAAGTGAAAATTCCTAATAATACGTTACCCATTCAAAAACTATGTTAATTTATGAAGTCGTAGGCTTCCGCGGCCAGAGTCAATATTACATTCTTGGCTGTCCGGGTGACGCCGCGTTATAAATAAACAAGGCATTACGAGCCCTGATGAAGATCACGACATGTTGATCGAAACGTCGGCACCAGATAACTTAACGCGGCGTCACCCGGACAGCCAAGAATGTAGTATGTTAATTTATGTTTACAATGGTATATCTCTCAATTACCTGTTATTCAGCATGTGTTTTTCAATATATTTTTCATTTTACCCTACGTCCGTATTAAATTTTGACAATACTTTATTGATTGTTGAATGGAAACCATTGACAATAAGAGACTCACATTTGGCAGTTTAACTTTTCATTATAAAGGCATCAACATATTACAAAACAAAAATGATCTGAAACCCACTGATTATTATTGCAATTATATGATCCACTGAAATTATCTGATAAACTCTAAATTTAGAATGGAATGACCCATTTGTCAATCATACCGGGTAGGTTGAAACTTCGTAACCCGATATTGCCTTATGTGTAATTAATAGTAATTTATTAAGATGATAGTTATAAATACGTGCAATTTTTAACATTTTTCTAAATTGATTTTTTATTTCAATTCTTTTAATTCCCGTTCAAAAACCTTCAGGACGCAGTCTTTCAAACGGTTGTCGCCTCTACTCGGAACCTCAGGAAGCTACCAATGAAACCGGCATTGGCAGCGTGCTATGTATCTCAACGCACCATGCAATACTTAAGTTTTCAAGGGGTTTACACTACGTGTGTGACGTTTGAAACATTTCTGTCTGCACAGTTGATGGAAGATTGGCACGTGCGTGTAGGCTGGTTGCTTCTCAATGGGAGGCGAAGCGCGTCGAGTGAAATCCTCGTGACGCAACTCCTCCGCCAAGAAGCCCCGTCGCTCCGCTGGGTTACCCTGCAAACACGCGTCACACACTTCATCTTCTCACCCACTTCCGCCGTCAGCAGAACATCACCTTCGCGCGCTCCACTGCGGCGCACACAGGCGGCACCGGAGGCGGCATCGCCTCACCCAGCGACCTGGAGACGGAGATGGTGACACAGAGAGATAGAGGTAAAGGGAGACAGGAAAATCGTCTCGCCGACACTCGAAGTGAATTGTGTGGAAATGGAGTGAGACACAAATCCACACAATAAAACGCAAAGACAAACAGGGAGGCAAATAGAGGACGAGAGAGAGAGAGGAGGAGAGAGAGAGAGAGAGAAAGAGAAAGAGAGAAAGATAGATAAAGAGAAAGAGAGAGAAAGGGAAATAGAGAGAAAAGAAAGAGAGAGTGTGTGAGAGAGAGAGAGAGAGAGAGAGAGAGAGAGAGAGAGAGAGAGAGAGAGCAGAAAGGAACACAGTGACAAAGAGGCCAGGAAGACCGAAGTCATTCAGATAGAGAACTAGACAGAAAGGAAGCAACAAGGAAGTGATGTATAAAGAGAGACCCGGAGAGTGTGAAAGGCCAAATAAGAGTTTCAGAGAGTGCCTCCAATACTAGAAAAAGCTCAAGAGGGAGTAAGGAGAAGCTTGAAAGATTATGGACAAATCTGAAGAACAAAAGGCTCCACAACTGAACAGGGATGACTCCGGTACCTAGCACGCCCTGTTCTGTGTTAAAGGGCCGACATATTGAGAAAACGAAAAAAAATGTTTTATGGTGGCCAATGGGTAGCAGTTGGGATAGGTGTGGGATAGTACCGAAAAGCTAACCTAAACCAAATATATTAGAAAACTAACTAATGCAGTAATTCTGGCCAATTCTGTATGTCCACAAGTTTCTTAACGACAAATGATTGATTGGTGGTTCCGTACGAATAAACTGCTATGGGCGTTAGTCCCATCAGTGTAGAGAATGTTTTTGTCGCGAGATGTGGCGGTGATCTTCAGTGGATGGCGAGATCCGACGCTAACCTACATGTCAGCTCGCGCTGTTTCCCCGAACAAGACGACTCTCGTCAGCAGGAGCATTGCTCTGAGTTCTAAACTCCCGACTTGTATTCCGAAGTGTATGGTAGGGTGGTGCATGGAAGTGTTACTGTGTGTAAAGGGCGAGGATAGGACAAGGAAGAAGAAAGAAAGAAAGATAGCGCACGGACCGTGGCCCATTTGTTAGGGTATTGCTCCGCTTTGATTGATTGATTGTTAGTGATTCCGACTGCATCAACTAATGAGGTAATTAGTCCCGAAAGTGTAGTGCATGTTTTTCATAGGCAGGTGGCTATGATGATCTCCCACTGAATGGCACGATCAGGAGCCGACCTACCGTCGACTAACGGGGTTTTCCCCAACCAGGTATCTCCCACCAGCTATGCACCGCCCCAGCCGGGATATGTACTATGTTCCCGTCATGTTTGGTAGTGTAGTGCATGTTTGTGTAAGTGTGTGCGTAACGGGAGAGAATAGGACAATGAACAAGAAGGAACAATTCACGCGCGGTCCGTGGCGCGTTTGTTAGGTTACAGCTCCAGCATTCGCCTGGTGTTGATCGGAGAAACCACGGAAAACTACCGATTTCTGCAGGCGGCCGCTAGAATTCTTCAGACAGCTCTTGAACTCGGCCTAGTTGTGTAGCTAGTATCGAAAATCCGGCAACCATCAGACTTTGTACCCGAAAACCTCCCACTCAGAAACTTTGAACTGACGTCAATTGAGGTTCTGAGCCATATTAACCGGTAGCTGGAGTCCTTTTCAGGCATTCGCCCAGCGTTTATCGTAGAAACCACGGAAAACTACCGAATAGAGCAGTCGGCCACTAGAATTCTCCCGCAGACAACGGCTTAATTCGATCTTGTTTTGTAGCCTTTGCCGAAAATCCTACCAATGTCGGGATTCAGATCGTGAGCCCTCCGTGACAAAGACAGTGCAGTGTCATTTGAGCCACTTAATCTGGTGCAATTACAATGAACACATCGTCGCCTGCGTTAAGTGTTACTGTTTTTTTGAGATTTCATCTACCAGTCTTGTAGGTGCTGCCGCGTGCGGGGTAGTATGTGGCAACAGCGCTCAGAGACGCTTTTACGCCACCGCGCCGGTACCGTAGTAAAATCCACAGCCCGTGAGAAGGCTTGTGTTACAGAAATCGACGCTTCTCTTCAAGCGCACGTCGCACACTCCATCTAACACCCGCCCCGCCCACGCACGCTCCCTCGCCTTCGCCTGCGCCTTCCCCTCGCACCCCCACACCCCTCCCACCTCCCCCCTCCCACTGCGCCCATTCCGTGCCACAACCCTCACCCTTACACGCGCCCCTCCCACCCCCGCGCCAATCCCCATAACTGCGCGAATTCCTGCGCCCCCATCCTCACACTTATCATCGCCCTCCCCACCCCACGGCCATCCACATACCTGTGTCAATTCCTGCACCCTCATCCTAATACTTACCATAGACACTCCCACCCCCACGCCCATCCCCATAACTGCGCCCGTTCCCGCGCCCTCATCCTCACACTTACCATCGCCCCTCCCAACCCCGCCCATCCCCATCCCATCCTGCACCCTCATATTCACACTTACCATCGCCCTGCCACCCCCAGCCCTCGCTCCCGCCCACGCCCACGCCTTCCCCCCAACCTCGCACCCGCGCCTATTCCCGCCCCCCCCCCCGCGCCCGCGCCCGCTGTCAACCCGCACTCGCGGCTCACCCTCACCCTTACACGCGCCCCTCCCACCCCCGCGCCCATCCCCATACCTGCGCCCATACCGCCATCTCCCGAGAAAAAAATGCACTGTACTTGCGGGAATAATGACCAAAACAGTTGCCGCACCCGAAAACTCGATAAAATCAATCAATAAAAAAATCGTCACCCACTCTCGCCTCTCCGACTTGGCGACCTCGCCCCAGCCCACGCCCATACCCTTCACTCACGCCCCCTTCGCTTCCCCCCCCCCCCCGCTCCCTCGCGGCCTCGCCCCCCGCGCTCGTCGCCTCGCTTCGCCGTGTCGCCCCGCGCCGCGCGATTTGCGGAAGTCGATACACCTTCCTCGCGCCCCGCCCCCTCTCGCCTCTCCACTGCGGGTCGTGGTTTCCCAATTCTTGCTCCGCGGAGCTGCGCGGCCCTGCTGCGAACCGAATTCTCTCTCGCGTTTGTAGTGGGATATTTAATGGACGTGCCAGAAATAAGATTAAGTGTTGGAAGAAAATTGATGAAAATTTAAGACCAGTTTGTTCATCTTTCAATGTAATACGTTATTTGAAATTTTATTTGCCCCTTAGCCCAACGTTTTTGCTTTAAAATTTTCTACATATACACAGTAAAAACAATACGGTATTGGGGAGGAATTATTAACAGCTACGAGCCTAATAAGTCCAGAAACACTTAAACAGAACACTTAAGTCGTGTTTTCCAATGATCACATCTCATCTGCTTTCCTGTGGAGTAAATGTGATAAAATTGGGTTGTGATAGCATGAATGCTCGTGAAGCGAGCTTAAAATTATCAGGAATATTCAATGGAAAAATTTACAGTGACGCAATTGAATATCAGGATATTACACTTTAAGTAGCTGGTCACTGAAAAAAAAATGAAACAAGACAAACAAACCAAAAAATATAGGCGTCACCTCGACTGCCTGAACACACTTTCATCAACTACAATTTACGATTTGATCACTCCTTTCTGAGTTTTCCACTACTAAATTATTTACTGTTTTGGCCTCTAGTTTTTCGTGCGCGGCTTTTTTTTTCAAATGAATTTGATACTTGTTTCAAAGAAACCCTTTCACAGATGCCAGTCTTGGGCTTCGCACTCACTATAATACTGAACACAAACAAAATATACGTGGCATTCACTTCACTTAATTCAGACCCTTTTACATGTCACAAAAGCAATTACTTTAAACACAATACAACAAATTGATATTTCTAGATAATATTAACTGTACAACATATAAAAATTCTGAATAATTTATGTAAAATTGTACAAGGTATAGCCTCTTTAAATGAATCTAATGATACGTGCAGTAAATGACCTGGAAACTGCCACTCACACAGTTCGAAACACTTCTCCCACCCATTCTAGACGTTTCACCCACTTTTAACAATGATGGTCGTGTATTTACCACTATCCTCTTTTCCCAGCTGATCGCTGCATAAACGTTGCCAATTCCGTTACCTCAACAGCTCCGCGTCTGTAGGTAACCTTGGGGACTTTCTGTCGCTGGTCCCTCGTTGCCGCCTAGTCTTCGCGTGCTGTGCTGTGACGAAAGCAGTTCCTTCCGCTCGAACGCCGCCAAACCCCCCAATTTCCACACCCTTTTCTCGTTCCGAACCCGTACTATCCTCGCTCTAGACCAAGTCCTTCTCGCCTACGCTTCGCTCTTCCTGGGGTCGTCCGTCTTCCACCGTCTCGTACACGTTCGTTCGCGCTTCCAGCCTCGAAATTATTAATGTTGCAGGAGTTATGCTCAAATGCTCGGCCGACCTACCACACTTTAGGCATGTGTGGTCTCAGCGTGCAATGTGAGATGCTGGATTTAATAAATGTCCTTCTGCGCGAATTTTACAACTTTGAAGTTATTTCGATGTCAAACAGTTATTTCGCTTGCTCTCCGAATTATTGTGACTGCGACGAATGATTTTGCACTCTATTTCCTAATTACTTCACTTTTCTAAGATACGCTTTCCGAGCTAACTATCAAGTTAAAATAAACTCCTATACTATGTATTTGTACTCGCCGTCTCTGCTGTAGTCAAAGGGAGTTTCTTCTGGTCGCCGTCGCTGTTGCCGCAAAAGAGAGTTCCTCCGAGGCGCGCCGCGATACTTATGGTACTCGCGCCTGGAGAAATTTTGGAGGGGTGCATCTTCTCCTCCATTCGTCACCTCTTGAAAAAACATTACCCACTAGTTCGGGCGTCGTAGTTCGAAAAGCTGTGGGCAGATGGCGCGTTTACCGGCCATCGCTCCACCGCGTACCCTAGTCCTCTCTGTTCGTGGGCTTCTTTACATAGCTGATGATGGCGTTATGGGGTTGTCTAGTCCTGTGACGTCACAATATATATACAATGACTCTTTCCAAAACAGATAAGCAATTTACTGCTTGCTTTATTGAGCAATGCTCTTGAAACTCTTAAGGTCTTCTTACAAGATTTAAAGATACCTGATGGTTCTTCTTATCAGAAGCTATTGTTTAGTACTTACGAATTAGAGAGCATTGATAATAAAAAAATTACAAGTTGAACATGTTAATTTTTTCTTACTGAGGAACCTTTTAAAAAGGTGACCTTTTGATATGATGAGGTTAGCTCAGAATTAAAAATTAATATTACAAATTTTAAACATTTCGATCTTCAATATACACCTCCCTCCCTAGCTGCTTCTTCTCCATTAGTAGCATCTTTAAAAGGCTCTCCTTCACTTAAGTTTCCCGAAATAAAATTACCAGAATTCAGTTGCAGCATTTTAAATGACCAATATTAATGAATAATTTTCAAAAATCTATTATGGAAATAGATTCTAAATGCCAAACACGTACATTTATTTATTTAAATTAAAGAACTTTTGATAATTTTAAAAAAATATATTATGAGCATTTAGTTCTACTAAAAGTATCTCGTAGTTTAACGTACTGCTAAAAAATCACATATTCAATACTTTTTCATTTCTCGCCTTACTTCGGAAGAAGATAAAGAATTGTAATTGTTTGCTGAAAATCAACAATTTTTCGCCGAAAAAATTATTTTTGCTGAGTCTTGGTAACTAAAAAGTGGATAAATATTTTTATATGTAGCACATTACTTCCTAAAACATGCTGTGTAGTCAGAATCCATTTTTTTGTAAGATGAATAATTGTCAATTTGTAAGTAAGTCATAATTTGTAAGATGAATTTTGTAATTGATGAATAATCGTACCGAAAAAGTGACTAATGGCAAAACGTCTTTATGTCTTCTGTGCACCAAAATCGTTCAGACGATTTAGTATCCCGTTTATACAACTAGAACAAGTCCTCTTAGTTCAGGCATAGAATTTTCCGAACACATAAACAAACAATTGTCGTGTAATTGTTTCAGAACAAAAATATATTTCGTTTTCTCATACACTAAAAAAATTGGAATACAAATATTTCAAAATATTAGAATTCTTTTTTGTTTAATTTACGTTGCTATTATTTTTAACAGTTTTTAAACAGCAGTTTTATACATAGACATTTTTCTGCGAATATAAAATCTGAGAGATTCAGATAATGAGCTATTAGAAAATGCAACTAGTTCGAATACAGAAGAAAGATGACGGTAATATAATACAGAGAGAATTTTTCTCGGAATATTTATTTATTTACTTGTTTTTTTGCTTTCGCACTAAGATTGGAAAACGATTTAACAAAAACAATACAGAGATCTTACGCTGATAAATTGCCTTACAGTCTTACACAAATACCACCCCTTTTTTTAATGTTTGCCAAGTCACAATACTACGCATGTAATACTGCACGCATATCGGGCTGTTGGCGAACGCCGAAATGACAAAGAATAAGGATTTCAGTGTGCATTGAAAAAACAAACAAAAAAGAGCAATTATTAATATAAAGTATATGTACTTACATAAACTCGTTATTCAATTTGTTCATTGATCATTAATTTAACCTTTATTGGCTTTTTCAGTTAGTGTGCTTGTGTACCAAGTGGCAGTGAACTCCATACATCAAGTAAAATGTCAATGATTTTTTTCTGCATTGCTCGAGACGCATATTCCTTGGGATACCCCTTTCCTATTCCATGTCGGTAAACGTAGAAATAAAGTTTCCCATGGTTGAAATGGGATAGAGATCGACAAAGATCTCCTAAAGTTCGCGATTCGACTTGCTCATAGCCGATTGCAAGGACCGTCTGTGTTTTTTAAACATAGGAGCTTCTCTGGTCCTATTCCCTGCACGTCCCTTTGCCCAATGGATTTCTCAGAGCTGGATCAAACCCCAGAATGAACCCAGTCACGATGTTGAGACGAGAGCATAGCCTCACCTCGGCAAAGCTAATCTGTCAGCTAAAGAAATCTAACTTGCTCTCTGGTGAAGTATACAACAGAAAATAACTTTAATAAACAATAATATTCCACAATAAAATAAATTAAATCTTCAACTCATAGCATGTTCCTTCAACCAGCACACACAGCCACTCTCAATGACAAAACATCACTTCAGAATTTTTTAAATCTACACTATTTATCTACACTCTAGGCTGAATAAAATAGATCACTTTGGTTTTGAATGCACATGATATAAAAATATAGAGCAATAGGACGAAATACTACTTTGCGTGCTCGCTTGTAATTCAAATTTCACATCTCGGGCGGGACTCGGAAATACTTGGAAAGAGCTCTGGCAGTCGATTTTGTCCTAAGCTGCTCAGAATAGGTTGTTCGCTTAGTGTGATTCGGTACGTATTGGAATGATACAATGGAAGAATAATGTTTTGCCATGGTTATACCTAGCAGTAATGCTTTGTGAAATTCCGTCCATGTCTGAAAGAGAAATTTCAGCGCCCGGCTGCTCTCATTGGCGGATCTGGTTTTCCGTGGCATCTCCGATCAAAATCAGGCAAATGCCGGGGCAGTACCCTAAGAATCTGGCCACAAACTGCGCGCGATATTTTCTACCCCATCCTTGTCTTATCCTTACCCCTTGCACTCACACGGACTACAATACTTGTTTCAAGATCAGTCGGGAGCTTAGAGCTTGTCTCGGCTGAGGTGGTGCCCCGCTGGTGGGAAATACCTGGTTGGAGAAAAATCAACTAGCTGACATGTAGGTCGGCGCCAAATCTCGCCTTCAGCGGAGGAACATCGCAGCCACCTCCCGAGGATAACACATGGATAACACACTTATTGGATCCACCTCCCGAGGATAACACACTTATTGGATCTTAGCCGTTGACAGGCCCGGAATCATTTATATCAAATGCCTATGGCATTGTTTAAAATTGCAATATTAAAAATCATGCGATGCACGGGCTCAAGAATATTTTATATTGATTGCATAAGCTGACGACCGGAGTCTTCTCACCTAATTTCGATGGATTGATTGATTGATTGATTGATTTGTTTGTGTTTCCGGGCGCGTCAACTGCTTTGGTCATTAGTCCCGTTAGTGTTGTGCATGTTTTTTCTCGGAAAATGGCAGTGATATTCCCCCGCTGGATGGCGAGATTTGGCGCTGACCTACCGTCGGCTAGTGGGGTTTCCCTCTAACCAGGACTCTCCCACCAGCGGGGCGCCGACCCAGCCGGAACAAGCTCTAAGCTTGCGACCGGTCTCCCGGAATATGTGGAAGTGTAGTGCATGTTAGTGTAAGTGTGTGTAGTGTGTAAGGGGAGAGGATAGGACAGGAAAGAGGAAGGACAGATCGCGCGCGGTCCGTGGCCCGTTTGTTCGGGTACTACTCCGGCATTCGCCTGGTGTTGATCGAAGAAACCACGGAAAACTACCGATCAGAGCAGCCAGCCACTAGAATTCTCCTCCAGACAGCGACTGAATTCGACCTAGCTGAAAAGCTAGTGTCGATAATCCTGCGGCCATCAGGACTCGAACCTAGGACCTCCAGGTCAGAGGCGCTGCAGTGACATCAGTTGATGCATGGAGCAACCGCTCCCGGTCCTAATTTCGACACTCGTAGCGAAGCGTTAAAATGTCCACTACAAAGTGTTCAGCAAAAATGTACATAATAATAACATACGTTGTAAACTATGCGTTGGAGAAACGCAAAGATGTGTTGCATTAATTGCGAGAGCCGAAGGCCTCGTCATGTCGTTAGTTTCTCAGCGAAATATCATTGCGTTTTTAAAGTTTGATTCTATAAATACGAAGCCATTCCGCTTGCGCTGAAGAGGCGTGGAGTGGAAGTGGTGTCGTTTGCCATATTATTGCGCACGATGAAAAGACAGCTAGTCTCGCGCAGCAATTCAGTCGTTCTACGCACCACGAGTTTACGTCATGAACCACGGCAACACAACACGGACTCCTCTTTTGAAAATCCAGACCAGAAGCTGGGCGTCATGTGAGCGAGAAGTGTTGAGAAACATTTTGAAAGTGGCATGAAGTGACAATTTTTCACTTCGGTAAATGTATAATTGAAGTAAAAGATGCAATATATAAAAAAATTCAAATATCTGTTTCAATGACTTGTAATGAGGTAATAATTTTGTCGTTTAAAGTTCCCGGTAATATTGTGACGCAGTGTCTAAAGCTCATGGCTGATTCTATAAATACGACGGCGGAAGTGGGATGCGACATGCAATAGATCACCCATGTCTTTTTATCATGTTCTGGCGAAAGAAAGTTTATTCTGACTCTCTTTACAATAAGGAATAAAAAGAAGTTTTAAATGGGGGAGTTGGCTGAGAGGATAAGTAGCCCGTAAGGGAGGGGTAACCTGAATGCACGGGGAGGAGGGAGAGGTGATATATTTGTTGTAGGATTTGCTTCTAAGAAAGTTCTGATACTGAGAGCTGGTGAGTGGAACATTGATATTTCGGTTCGGGAGATAAATTTCGGAAGTAGTTGGTACGTATGTGGGGGAATTTATTGAACTTTTTAAATTCAAGGTAACAACGATAGTTAGCAGTGTGATTTCCTTTGAAATTTAGATATTTGGAGTTGTGCTGATTGGTGTGGTGATTCTCTTGGCATTTAACAGAATGAGGGATATTCGCCTGAAAATGTTCCAAGCGTAGACATTGTTTGCATTGTATACGACAACTATCTTTTTTCTTAATTCAACACGTATCATACTGTACGTAAGTTACAAGCCTCATTAAAATGTTTTTGGAATGGTTTTGTGCTAAGTCTACAGCAATAATTTTCATACGTTTTCTTTATTTGTCGAACAGGCTCCACACTTTAAAATATTGGTAACCTAGTATTTTAAGCTTACGTTGAATGTCCTGATCACTGTAACAAACGGGAAGGTCTTCGATATAGAACGATTTTCCTAAGGATGAGCCAAAGTGTCAGTGCTGGCAACATAATTGGAGGTTCTGTGGTCGCTGTGCCCTCGAGTCCATTAGACTCCCTTCCAGTATTCTTTCGTTTGCAATTGGCTTACTTGTAAATGACTTCGATGCTTCCTTTTGTGATGTCCTCGTCCGACAAAAGTATAGTGGGCCGCATTAAGTAATTGAAATTAGGAAGTACAGTGTTATGTGCTCTTCTGTAAAACTTCTTTTTTCTATAAACATTACATTAAATTTACTTTTGGGGTGATCAATTTTATGTTTATTTTAAAACCGAGACTTGAATGCGAGATGGGTACCATTGTACGTGTTTCCCGCTTAAAATCATTTTTCTTTCTAATTACATCCATGACAGTTTTCTTTTACTGATTGTGAGAGCATGTTATGAGATGTTCCACATACCTAATTAAATTTAAATATTTCCCGGACTTGCGTGCGTGCATATACCTCAGCGAAACTCTTGGATTTCTGTATATTGATGTTTTCACAAGAGCCATAAACACTTTAGGAAGAGGCGTGGCTGAAGAGCTGCCGTGGCGGAGGGATACTTCTCTGAATTACATGTGATGTTCACTTGTTATGAGAACTGTCACTTTGGCTCATCCTTAGGAAAATCCTTCTATAACAATGGCTAGCACTTTCTTTCCCGAATCATGGGAGGAATGAAATTGAATGTTTGCAGATTTACAAAATTTTCTGAATGTACGAAAATTTGATATTTGCGAGAAGTGAACTTTCATATATTTCCATTAGATTTTAGCAGGAGCGGTAGCTCAGTGCATCAACTGATGTCACTGCAGCGCCTCTGACCGGGAGGCCCTAGGTTCGAGACCTGACGGCGGCAGGATTTTCGACACTAGCTTTTCAGCGAGGTCGAATTCAGTCGCTGTCTGGAGGAGAATTCTAGTGGCCGGCTGCTCTCGTCGGTAGTTTTCCGTGGTTTCTCCGATCAACATCAGGCGAACGCCGGAGCAGTACCCTACCAAACGGGCCAAGGACCGCACGCGATTTTTCCTTCTTCTTCCCTGTCCTGTCCTCTCCCCTTACACCCACACACACACACACCGACATGCACTACACTATCACATATTCCGGAAGATCGGTCGGGAGCTTAGAGCTTGTCCCGGCGGTGCCCCGCTGGTGGGAGAGTCTTGGTTAGGGGAAATCTCACTAGCCCACGGTAGGTCGGCGCCGGATCTCGCCATGAGGCGGGGGAAGATCACCGCCATCTCCCGCGAAAAAACATGCACGACACTAACGGGATTAATGACCAAAGCAGTTGACGCGCCCGGAAACACGAAAGAATCAATCAATCAATCAATCCATTAGATTTTGTACTGAAGTCTTTGGTTTCTAGTTGTTTTAAATGTTCAATTTATTTAAGATATTAATTATGATTTAAATGTACGAAAATGTGAGGCTTCATGATGTTGTCCGCTTTATTTTGAACGTCAGCATGACCTTCGCCGAGCAATTTGAAACACGTGTGTGTGTTTGGGGGGGTGGAAGTGTATTGAATAGCATTGACATTACTTTTGGATTGATTTTCTCTAGAAGATGTAGCAGTTGTTGACAGTTTACGGTTTTTTATGCACCTTTTCTACGCACTGGGAGCACACAGAAATAGGCACTGTGTGTTGTGGACACCCTCGATTCACTGATGGTACAGAAGCTACTTGGTTTGTTGAACGAATAAAATGAACTTTCACTTTGTTCATCTTTTTGAAGATTATTTAACAAACGCATTGCATCTATAATTGCATTTGCGACGAGCTACCCTGTATTGGGGTAGTATTTATTTGCCATGGCAGAAAGTCACAGAAGAAATACGGACTGCTTAATGCTGACTGTTTGCACTTTCAAACACTGGCGACATTAGCAGAGCTGAGCGGGATGCCGTCCGAACACTTCTCTTGGTAAGCACTGACTAAGAAACAAAAATTATCTAATAAAATAACGTCCAAAAATTATCTTATAAAATAACGTAAAATGTTCGAGAGATATGGCAGTTGTTTCTCAGCCATGTTCAACAAAACCTAGTGAATCTATATTTAGATATTGATTTAATGGCCGAATGAAGGCGAGGCAAGTACTCGAAGAGCAAATAGAGGCAGTTCTACGTCCCTGATGTTGACTTTTGTTTCTCATAAATCAACAAGAGCATGCTTCCTCCAGAACCGTGGGCGTGTTTTCTGGGTCTTAGCTATTGAATAAACATGTCAATCAAAGCCAATATAAAACTTTGGATGGTGGAGCAATGCAACGGAATCCGAATGCTCTTCTAAACATATGAATAATATCAACAATAGAAATTGAAAATATTTGTAGCCTATATTATATTTAATACCCTGCATTAATTGTTGGAAAAATATATCTGATTTTACTTTTGTTTCATTAAAAGTTTTACAACAAGATAAGTTCGTGAGTAAAGAAGTATTCGAAAACGAATTGTCTGTTCTCATTTTTGCATGTGCAATGCAGTTAAGTTTATAAATTCACCCGGACTATTGTGCGTGTATTGCCCAAGCACCGCCAGGCAGTTTCAAATTCAATAGGTTTATTATATTCATTTGCAATTACCAGTACATTTTACTAAAATATAACGTCTATTCCAAAAGAAGGCAATCCGATGTATAGTAAGGAACCCTAATTGGGAAAAATTTAGAATGTCTTGTAAAAATATCAATCGTAATTAATGTACGCAGAATTTCTGTCTTGTATGAGATGCTTTCACTAGGGGGCGGACTTTGATGACATAAAGCATCACCAAAAATGATCAATAAAATGCCCTTAAAATGTTTTTAAATTACCCTAAAATGGAAAGAAACGTAAAAAATGCTATCAAAACCAGTTTGGATGAACAACTTACGCTGTTGGATACGTTACTGATGTAATCGAGGTTCCTTCTATTCATTCAAGTGAACTCGGCTTTCAAACTTTCGGTTTAGACTGCTTTTTACCAGAAAATCTGTCCTTAGTGGCGCTGATGGGTGTCGTAGGTAACTTATAGCGTTTTCCATTCGTTGCACTGAAACCCACCCTAGTGCAGGGCAGAAACGTCATCGCTCAGCAATATTGCTGCCCCACACGCGTGAAGGGCAGCTACGAATGAAATGGATTCCGGAACTGAGTCAGTGCTTGTGCGCTACGCAGTGAAATTATACACAGCTGTTCTTGGTCAGTCACACTGACGAAACTCGAAAACTAACAATTTTGAATTATGATCGTAGTTATAATTTTTATGCAGTCTTTTGGTAATTCTTACTTCTTAGTTCATAAATTATTAATGTGTGATTTCTTTATTTGAAAACTTCAAATGCGTATGAGTCGTAATTTCATATTTTGAGATTCGTCAGTGATCGATATAGTACACAAGATTTTGAACCGAAAGGCTTCTGTAGGGTTGTTTGATTACTGAAAACAATAAAAATATTACCATAAACATTTCCGCTGGTATATGTATGGGCCTGCGAGAAACATTTCTTGGCATATATATTTGAATGATTTTGTAAGAGTCACTATTTTTATTTTCACTTTATTAGCGTTTCGAAATTGAGACTATCTAAAACACTTAAGTTTCTAAATAGCACAGGATTTGTTAATATGAAGTTATTCAAAGTTAAATTTTCCGAAAATTTAATCTGATTTTTCGAACTCTTAAATCACAAACATTATTTTAAGACATTTCTTGCAGAACATAATATACTCCATCATTCGAAGTATCCCTGCGTGACAGAAGATCCTCAAATGCCTTCACAATTTCACCACGAATCTAAATCAGCATGGATGACTTCCGTACCTATCCTCACAATGGCCCGGTGCACTGGACTGCACTGACGCGATTGTCGGTGCAGTTTAGTGCGCCCTGGGTCCGTGTCGATGTGAGAATGGAACACGCAGTTCTTTGCACTGGTGCACCCTAGCGGTCAAATGGAACACGAAAGCTGCCCTGAGTGCGCACTGGGTGCGCACTAGTGCGACGAATGGAAAACGCTATTAGATTATATACAATGGCTGATATTACAATTTCTGAGCAAAGAAATCGATTAGGTTACTTAGGAATTCTGTGGAGAACATTTGTTGCACTTCGAAGTAGATTCTACTAAAATGATATTAAAATTGATAAAATCGGCAAAAAATGCACAGAAAAATCATGGCAAAACTTAAAAAGAGAAGTGGAAAAGAAAACGTGTTACAAAATTGTATTCAGAGCGAATCATATTTTCGATATCCAGCTAATTAATAAATATCATTATATTATTTCTCTCAGCTCTTGATTCACGATTTCAAACATGAAAATTCTCAACAGACGAATCATTAACGAATGCCGCTCCCAGCAACCCCCGCAAATGAAAGTTGGTTTTGAATATGAAGGCACTCACCTCCGCTGTAAGCTGAGAAAATTTGCACCTCGGTCGGATGCAGTAATTCAAGTCGGGAAAGTCCTAAATCCTCCGGGTTTCCGGGAGTTCATTCGCAGTCATCAGCGCTCCTCCCACGCGACATCTAGGGTTTGCGCTCGGGTCAAAAAGCGCGGGCAGATAATCCGCACGGCGGCGAGGCTCGTTCTCATATGATATGCATTGCAAGCCCCGCTCTACCGCAACGCTAGTAAATTACTAGCTGTGGACACCAGGATGAAGATATTTAAATGAGCCGTGCGACCCCAGAAGATAAAAAGATGTGTCTGCCTCTGATTGAAGAGAAATCTGAGGTAATGTTAGATCTCGTTCTCTGGTCGTCGCATCTGTATAGTTGGACGTATAATATACTTGTCGTTTATCAGTCAGCATGACCATAAATATGCGGAAATTTTCAAGTATATGTTGTACCCTAAAGTATGTCACAGATGACATGCATTTATCTCAGTATCACTAATTTCACGTAATGCACCACTATTATTCTCTACATATTAAAAAATGACGCAAATGTAATTTTTGAATAATCAAAAGAATACATCAAAATGGCGTTTCTGTCATGCAATGCAGTACCGTAAATGTTATTCGTAAATAAGAATAATGTGTGTGTAATTCGTATTGAAGAATAATGGCGTCGTTTATGGGAAAATGTTGTTATGAAATGTTGACCATGTTCCATTTTGAATTGCAAGAAAACGACAAATATTTTCAAAACCTTTACACGACATTTGTTAAAGAACGTATTGCACAGGAGACATTTCATTCGAAAAAAATATTTCCATCTTGAATAATGTATTTGTACGAAGGACTTCAAAAATATCAAACAATTATTTTCGAAATTGTAGGGTTTGAAGTTTGGCCAGATCTTTCGGCAACTATTAATTGAAAAAAACGCGAAGTTTAGGTTCTTTTGTTGTTTAAAGACGGCCCGAGCAGACGAACGGACGTTACAAAAAGAAAAATTTCTCTGTTTTCAGGGGATCTCGAAACTATTGCCTTTCAAATCTCGAAATCGATTTTCAGCAGTATTACACAACTTTCTCTATAATAGTTTCTTACTTCGTATGTATACCATCATTCATTTGACCTTTCCATGTACAAGTTAATTGCAAAACTTCAAAACTTTCCTAGCGATATCGTTGCTGGTTCCTGCTTAATCAAGTGACTGCGTCACTTACGTACTGGCTTACTAGAGGTGCTACAACAGCTAATACTTTCCCATATTATTTTAAACGGTAGTATAAAGAAGTAAAGCCATCACGTTTGGTAGGGGTCAAAGTTATGGTGAAACTGTGTACAAATTGAACAACGAAGTCATACCTATAGTCACATCTTGAAAATATTTATGAATTCGATTAGATAGTAAATCGAGCTGGGAAAATCAGGTGAATTTCGTTGTGGGAAAAGCCTGGAGATCTCTACATTTCGTTATGCGGATCCTAAAGAAGAGTACAGTGAGAGGTAAAGAATTAGCTTATATGTCACTAGGCCGACCCGTATTAGAATATGGCGCAGTATGTTGGGACCCGGACAGAATATCGCAGCAAGGTAATCTAGAAAACGTCCAGCGCAGAGCATCGAAATTCACTTTTAAAGGATCAAAAAATAGAGGTGCATGGGAATCACTCGAAAAGAGGTGGATTAAGCTGCGACTCTATGCTATGTACAAAGCATACACAGGCTATCCTGCTTGGAATGAAATACACCGTCGTTTAGAAAAACCTACATAGTTCGGTAGAGCGGATCACGTGCATAAAATTAAGACAAGAATACAGAAAACGGATGTCGGGAAATTTTCATTTACAAACCGAACTATTAGAGACTGGAACAGTTTGCCTGCGACAATCTTAAACCCTTTCCTCAAAGCTTGAGCAACTTTAAAAATAAATTAGTTTTATAGTTAATTATATATTAGGTTATTGTATCAATGTTAAGTTTCCACTGTTAGATTAGTAGTATTTCCTACAAAGTAAGTTGTTTAATTGTTAGTATAAATATCAGTTGTAGTAGTATTGTTATTATTATCTTTATTAGTATTGTTATCATTTTATTATTATTCATGTAGTACATTGCAGTGCAGTGCAGTGCAGTGCAGTGCAGTGCAGTGCAGTGCAGTGCAGTGCAGTGCAGTGCAGTGCAGTGCAGTGTAGTGCAGCGCAGTGTAGTGTTAAGAAGTAAGGAAGGTTTTGGTGATTTTATGTACTATTTATTATTATTTTTAATTCTCCTTTTTTGTAACTTTTTGTTAGTGAATGTAAGTTTAAAAGGTTAAGATATTCTGTCACCAATTACTATACTTAAGTGAAGTGGAGGGAATAAAATCTAAATCTAAATGTGCATCCAGATTCTAAAAGACAATGTTTAAATTTTAATTTGACCTTTGGAATTCCAAGGAATATGAAATGAGTTATTATGTTCAATAATGATGGGGAAATTTTGAAATCACAAATATTTTCTTTGTCCAGAGAAGAATTGATCAATTCTCATTTAGACACAAGTTTAACAAGCTAATTTTGAATAATAATAATAATAATAATAATAATAATAATAATAATAATAATAATAATAATACAATATTGGTTCAATTTGAAAATCTGTTTTCAAAAATGTTTGCCCTGGCTGAGATTTCAGCTTAAGCGCATAGGTTCAAGGAGCTATATCACCAAGCTAGCCAAGACTATAGAGATTACAATACAAACTTCAGAATGTCTATTTCATTCTGTAGCACCACTAGTTTTATTTAGTAATTTTTGATTTTTTAAGTGATTTCTTGATATTTGAATTTTATTTATGTTATTGTATAATTTGATATTAAATATAAAGAAGGTTTTATATGACTTCTGAAACATTATTCTCTATCCACTTTCGAAATTGTACGACTTCCTATAACCAGTTAACAAACTTTTATAAAAAGTCCTTGTCCCCAGAAAGGGGAAGTTCTGGCTATAAGGACAGATATAGAGAAGTTTTATGCTTCACTGCTCCTAAGCAGTTGAACGTTTGATATGCAAAGGATAATTAGTTAATTAAAAAATTATTATATTCAGGAATAATAGTATAAATATCCAAAATCAGGAATTATAGGATAAATAGTTAAATTAAAGATATTGTCAACAAATGTGTTTTGTGTTCCAATGTTATAAGGGCACATTTCCAACTACTCCCACTCCGTCACCGTTCTGTCGAGAAATTTGTAAAAGTTTTTGTACCAGGAACACCCGTAAATAGCTTGTTACGCTTTTCAACGTACTTTGATCTCCGCGTCAGTAAAAGCTAAAACGGTGAAATTTCAAAGAGCTCAATCACTTCAGCGCTATGTGGCATGTAAATTCGCGACCGGTATTCCTCACCACGGGCTTGGAAACCAATTGTTGGTCGTATCAAACAAAAAAGCATCGAAACGACGAGGGCGAGGTCAATGGTGGTCTGCATTTCCATATAGACAACTTCCCTTCGTCGTTTCCGGTGGAACTTGAATCATGGGGAAGGTCTGCCTTTGGCAAGTGGAGATTTGCAGTGTTTTGCATTTCTTTCGCGACGTTTGCCGAGATCATTTTTTTGTGGTCTTCAGGGTGGAATATAGGCCAGAGACTTTCCCGAAACCAACAAGTTGGGGCATCAGTGTGGAGCAGAGGCTCTGAGGAGGAAGGGAAACAAGACAAGTGGGGAGTTCAAATGGGTGCAAGTTTTTTAAAAAGGATCTGTTGCCATAAAAATATTATATTATTAATATTATTTAGAATAGTATTACTATTAAAGCAAATACCTTAAACGTTTGAGTAAAGCTGGAAATTTCATAAGTTCGGATGGAAATGTCTAATTATTATAATATTGTAAACAAATGTGTAAAGAAATTATTATATAAACTTCTGCATAATTAATCACCTCCTCAATGCACTAATTCATAAAATTACAGATTTTAATTCAAACGTATGTAAACATAGATTCTCTAGAACCAACCCTATGATCTTTAACACTGGAATGTCATAGAACTTCCACATAATTTTTTATTTTCAAAACTGCAAAGGTCAGATGAACATTTTGTAAACCAATGAAGCCTCAAATTTATTGTCTAATCATTAAACTCTGTTATTGAACAGAATTGATTATTATCCAAGACAAACCATTAGTAGAACACGGTTAGCTATGTCAAATACACCCTTTTTGAGCTGTAGAATACGTATAGATCTTTCGAGATGCGAGAATAACTCAAGAAAGTCAAAAGCAAGGAATATTTCCTGCTTTTGCATGAAAATGAAATATTTCAGCCAACATGTATTAAACGACAACAGAAAATGTGAAAGTCTGTTCGTTCGCTTTAGTATTGTGCAAGTATTTTGAAATACTGAAATTTCAAATAATCCGCAAACAATAATGTGACAACTACTAGGTCCTTTAAGCATTTTAATGATTGTGCAGTCGCGTTTGATGTATTTTAATGAGTACTATTGATTTCCCATGAGCTCACCTCTTTCGTTTCCCTTCTTTTGCAAAGGCTAATCTAGGACTAATCATCAATGTAACGCATAACAAACATAATACCACTAACGATGTACGATTTGCATTTCAATAATTTTTTAAAATAACACCACTCTAAAAATTGTTGAAAAGATAGAACAACACCTTAATATATGATCATATAATAAATACAAATGTTTATTGTTTAATTTAACATATTCTAAATTTGGCCTTTAATTATTCCTTTTAACTTTTATTATACCCTTCACACACTTCAATAACTTTTATTTTATTTACTTATTTTCCAAATTGATAAATAGTACTACATTTGCATAATGTACCAAATTCAAGCTACGGGATCTTCCCACAATGTAAAATACACAATCTTTTTTAGCTCGAGAGCAGAAAATTGAACTAGCACGCCCCGCATGACCAAAAAATAACAGCTTTTACTACTTCAGTCGAAAAAATAATATTTTAGATGTAATTATGGCTAACAATTAATTGATCCAATCCGCACGGTCAATTTTATTTCATTTATATTCGAAAATGTTTGAAGTTTTGAGGAAATTAGAATGAAAAGAGTTAATTTTTTAAAATTCAAAAGTTTATTTTTTGATTATTCAAAATTTTTAATGAACATAACACTTGAGCCATTGAATTTAGTGCATTTTCCTCTATCTTTCACACTATTTAAAGCAGAAATTTGGTCCATGTTTCAAATATTATTGTAGAAAGATGAGTACTTTTCAAAAACCGTAACATGTGTCAAAATTGCGCAATTGTTATAATTTCAAAACATCGATAAAATATTCGAAGGTTAAATATAAAAGAATATATTGCATTAAAATTAATTTATGGCTTCAGTAATGTTGTTTAAAGATCAGTTCGAAAACGAGATTTTGCAATTTTCAAAATTATGAATATTGTAATAAAAATCGACCTTTTAGGCAGAGTGTGCGCACTTCTTTCAGAAAAAATAAGGAAAAACTTGCAGTCTTTTTTGAGAAAACTTTGAATATGTCATTCAGGTTTTACTATCCTCCACAAACAAAGATCCATTTCCAATTTTCAGAAGTTCGAATTCGGCCAAATCGATTGCGAAATATCCGTTTTTATCCCTTCGACTCTGTTTCTCAAATACTTACGTGGACACTGTTTGTGGTCTTTTTTGACCCCAAACGTTTTACACAATAATCTTCGAGTATTTGATGCAGGAATGTGTTTCGAAATTATTAATTGAGAAAATAATGCTGTTTATTTGCTTTATTCATTGTATTGCACAAAATAACAACAAATATGTTATTTCCACAAAACAAAAAAAGCATAACCAATTACCATAGGTAAGTACCTATCTTACTAGCATGAGAATGTTTGATACAGGGCTACCAAATCCTAATAGACAATTACATAAAATTATTACTCAGAAATCGCAACATAATATTACAAAACCCAAATGGACATGTTTTTTGATTTTTCTTGAAATTTAATGTCAAATATGGCATCTCTGAGTCCAACCGCAAAAAAAAACAAAAATTATTTCCAACAATGAAAGAAAATTAAAATTGAAAATCCAAAAAAAGAATGAGAACTGAGAAGATAGCAACATATGTAAAACTGGACGTAAATATATCTAAAAGGAGAAATCCGTGAGAATAATTTCCAGAATGTTGCGAAACATTATTTGGGGTAAAAAAAGACCCCAAATGGAGTCTAAGGGTTAAGGAAAACCTCCGTACGGTTTAAACACTTTTGTTTTTAACACTCACAAGGAAAGTAGACTTTTGTTTTTAAAACTATTTCGCATTGGATAATTCCCAAAATGTACTACATTTGCATAAAAAACTGGACATCGACTTTCTGCAACAATGCATAACTCTCTCCACACTACTAAAATTCATATCTCCTCCATCAAGGTTTTCATATCAATTTTATTGGTAATGATGAAAACAAATTTAGGATGTATGGAAGAATTTAATTGTAGAATTAAGCTTGTTCTTAACGCTTTTTTTTAATCTCATGAGTGGTCCTTCCAAAACTGTTTCACCCCAATTAGATCCACAAGAGCACATAACTATGGAAAATGGGAATAAAATTTCTGAACGTGCATCGACTACCTGTCAGAGGTAGATTGACGCTGGAAATAGCTCTAGGTTAATCAACTTAACAGATTACGCCATTTTAAAAATACCTCAACAGGCCACATCTGAGTCTGGTAAATGTCACAGAGCACCGATTATGTAATTACTAGTGTAATTACCGCTCGTGATAGGGCCGTGGGGCCGTTTCGGATGAGGCAGCCGTCATTAATTTTGGAGCGCTCAGTTTGCATTGTAAACTATGACAAACGGCCGGGCAGAGCTCTATCACGTGGGCGATTGTTAGGTTGGGATATCTTGCTACTATCGGTAGCTATGCTACTCATCCGTGCTTCCGTCTATGACCCCTTCGTGACATTAGCATTATTCTAGCATCCCACCGACCGTTACGATGCAAAAGCAGTGCATCTCCTCACGAACGATATTTTATACGTAAACGAAATTATAACAATATTCTCTAGAAAATAAATTTGCTTTGAACATATCCTCTCCTTTGCATAAAGTGAAATAAATATTACTTCATTATATAAAATGCAACTTTTGTTCAGAGTGTTTAAAAAATTGACTTTGGATGAATCCACAGCGAATTCTTGTGAGAAAAACTTCTGAACTGAAAATGATCCATGTTTCTTCTCTACAAGAAAAAGTATTTTCTTGATGTCTTGGAGGTTTTTGGTCGCGTAGGACAACATTTACCTCTAAAACATTCTTTCCGCAACTACCTAGATATCTTTCTTTTGAACATACCCTATCCTTTTGAACATACCCTATAACAAATCCTTTGCATAAAAGTATATGAATATAACTTCATTATTCAAAATGTGAAATATGGTTGACACTGTTACAGAAATTTACCTTTGCCGGGTTTACAGCAAATTCTTCGCTAAAATGTGTTTACATTCAGTTGATTTTCATGAAAATTACACATGCTTTTCCGCTAGGAAAAAAGTATTCATCTTACCATTTTAGACGTTTTTTTGTATAGCATTACATTTCTCGAAACACTCTGTTCGCATACTCATGAATTTTTTAACAATAAAATTATTACTGAAATGTATTTCAATCAAGCCTTGTGACGTACACTCAGTTGGATGAGATATATTTTCTTTTATACAATGCAAATTTTTCTACTGGCGATTGTGGGCATCAACTTGCGATAATTTTTACGGCATTTTTAAAGATTTGTTTGCTCAAGAATACGAATACAGGCGTTATATCACAACAAACACATATGAATGCACATCACACAAAATAAATAATCGGGAGATTAGTCTCATCAACGACATGTAAGGGAGGAGTTAAATGACGTCAGAGAGAAAGCTGTTCCCAGCCGAAAAGAGACGACCGGTTTCATAATGAAGGCTCCAGTAGTTATGGAAAGCAACCTGTAGAAGATAATACTCAAATTGTTGCCTCGACTGAGATCTCCATTCAAAACTGCCCTTCTATACGTAATACAAATACAAAAATAAGTGTTGTTAATTCATGAAATGATTTTACAGACCTAGATGAAAATCCAAAAACTAGATTTGAACTACCGTTATAATATATTGTGACATACCGATATGTCACGTTAAAATAAACTAACATTTATTTGTAGACAATATGGTGGAACATGCATTACGAAATATCACGAGAGCTAGAGCTTAGCAACGACCGTGAATAAACAAAGTAGTTTTTGGTTTTTCTAAATGCAATAAGAGTTGTCTGGATGCCGAAAGTAGAAAATTTGGGATTGGGCGAAGAAGTTTAGACGATCAAAAGGTCAGCTACACCAAAATATAACGAACGTATGGATTGGCTGGGTGAGAGAAGGACGGTCAAATGTTATGAAAAAAAATGAAGGTAGTTTAATACGAAGTCTTCGAGGGGTGAATCATGCAGGAGGATTTCATTCTCACCGGCATCGCGCATCTGAACTGATCGTAGGTTCGTGAGAGGGAACGAGTATAATCCAGGTAGTCAGAATTGGGTTATCAGTGACATTTTAAGGACAGTGAATGATATTGCCGATATTTTCATGTGGAAGTAATATTGATGTATAAATTGGAACTTTGTCGGGAGTGGTAATCGAGTTCGGGACTATGTCATAGGACGTAATCGGGACTGATAATTTTGATAGTTTGAGACCAGCTTGGATAGGGGCAGAAGAGGATTTCTTGGGACTTTGGACTACGGCAAGCTCGCAAGATATTTCGACTGAGAAGTCTACGAAGGACATCAACGAAGAATAGATAAGTAACCGCGGTATAAAATTCTAAATTCAAAGATATCTTGATCAAAGGCATAACATAAATTCACTAAATTGTTTGCTAAAAAGGTAAAATAAACTTTGTTAAATTTTGTTCTTTAGAAAAGAAAGTGATCTTTCATTTAGTCAATCCAAACAGAAATGAACTAGGAATAGAATCATTCTATTTCAGATTCCCAACTGCGCTGTATAGTCAGCGGATCCTACAATCCATTATAAAGGTAATAAGGATTATAATATATCGTGACCCATTGACCCAGCAAGCCGGACGCTAAGATCTTTGGCAGATATTAATGTAGAGAAAATTTTGTATATCTCAATATTGGAAACATTATGAAACGCTATTAGACAAAGCACGGCATAAATAATTCCCTTAATATTCCAAAAAAACAGAGATAAACTATAATTTAGAATGTAAATGGTGTAATTGTGACTGTCAGCCACCTCACACTACTTCTGTTTGGTCATTTACACATCATTTTTGTTTCTTTCTCTCGTTTACCACAAAACATTTTCGATTTCAGTGAGCGAGGACAAACGTTGGCAGAACTTCCTGGAAACTAAAATGAATTGAATTTCCAACTCTCTTACTTACTCATACCTGTATTGATTTGGTCACTGCGTTATCTCTCATTGCGAGTGCAGGCTGGTGACAATCTGTGTTGAAACACACGCTAGTTCTGTTTAAACAGTATTATGTACACAACGACGTATGCGAATGATTTCAATTCAATATTTCATTTTACAACGCAAATTTTACATCCAACTTGGACTCTCGATGACGCTATTGAAAAGAAAAACTCTGAAATAGTATTGTATATTATTCTATTTAAATGGCGTGATATTGTAAATACTTTTAAATATTATAACTTCCCTAGTCAAGCGCGTTTTGTTTGAACTCCAAAGAATCCCGTAAATATAAAACGCGCAAGAAAACAATTCAATGCAAATCATTTTGAGTTTTTGTTACGATTGTGTGTAAAAATGTACTGCTGAAAATTTACTCATACCTTCTCAAATTAATATTTATCATGTATAAAAGTTTATGAGCTTTAAGTGCTTTAGATTGAAGAAAACTGTTGTGCATTTTAGATTAATAACAGTCATTTAAAAACCGAATAATATTAATTCATGATGTTAGAAGGCCTATATGCAACGAAAATTTCTCTGGGTTCCGTTTTCCCTCAAGGATCCTCTTAAGTTCGTGGCCAAGACGCGACCTCTCCCGAGTTATTCAATACCCAGTTCATTATATTTAAAAAATAATCAATACAAGATATTGTGGGAATTCTTATTTGGTGTTGTTGACGTTCTTATGAGAAGAAATAAAAGAGGTTATCTTCGTCAACATATTAGCTTTATTAAGATAGCCGGCTTTCGACGGCTTTGCCGTCATCGTCAGTCTACAAGATACAGAAAGACATAATAAAATTATAAATAAATACACAATAAGATAGAAAACTAAATTACAATTAATGGATACATCTAAAGTATTTAGTTACAGATAGCAGATAAAATATCAAAAAAAAAAAAGGGAATGCAACGGGAGGATTAGTAGCAGTTCAAATTGAACATTTAAAACAATCAATACAGAAAGAAACGTTATATGATTGCAATAGATCTGCTATATGTTCCTTATCTATTGCTATATGTTCCTTATCTTATGTATTTCTGTATCTTGTAGACTGACGATGACGGCAAAGCCGTCGAAAGCCGGCTATCTTAATAAAGCTAATATGTTGACGAAGATGACCTCTTTTATTTCTTCTCAATACAAGATATATTTTATACGTTTATTACGAAATTGTATTCAAAATATACTATTTTAATTACATGGGATATAACAATAATGTGAGGTCTAATAAGTTTTTATTGACATTAGACATTTATTGGACCTTACACTTTTGTTATATCCTATAACGAATTGAATGACAATCTGTACCTTAAGTATATTAAAACAATTATTTTAATTACCCTCGAGCAAAATCAGAAACTTGCGCGTGTTTTTACCGCTTAGAACAACGACTGGTGACGGTGATCTGATTACTTACCACGAATGCCTGTTGGTCTTGAGAAAGGCGTTTCCGCTGTTGTGGAGAAACTAAGAACACTTGGAAAAGAATACTTGGTTTTCCCAAATGCCTGATTTAAACTGTTCTTGCGACTTACCTGATATTTTGCAACTTTTGTCAGCGCGACGTGGAGAAAGATGATGTTTATCAGCCACCGCAAGCCTTGCAGCAGAAGTTCTGTCCTCGCACCGTGGTTTTAGACTTAAAGCGTTTTCCATTCGTTGCAATGAAACCCACCCTAGTGCAGAGAAAAAACGTCATCGTTCCGCAACAGTGCTGCCCCACACGCGTGAAGGGCAGCTACGAATGAAACGGATTCCGGAAATTAGTCAGTGCGTGTGCGCTACACAGTGAGATTATAGATAGCTGTTTTTGGTCTGTTACACTGATGGAACTCGAAAAATAATAATTTTGAATTATAATCATTGTTATGAAGTCTTCAAATGCGTATGTGTCGAAATTTCATTTTTCGTCATTTGCCAGTGATCGATATAGTACACAAAATTTTGAACCGAAAGGCTTCTGCAGAATTGTATGGCTATTGAAAACCATAAAAAGATTAACATGAGCATTTCCGCTGGTATATGTATGAGCGTGCGAGAAACATTTCTTGGCACATATATTTGAATGATTTTGAAAGGGTCATTATTTTTATTTTCATTTTATTAGTGTTTCGAAATTGAGACATACCTACACTTTGGTTTCTAAACAGCACTGGATTTGTTAACATGAAGTTATTTAAGGAAGTTAAATTTTAGAAAACACAAACTGATTTTTCGAACTTCGGGATTCCCCAAAATTATTTTAAGACACTTCTTGCAAAACATAATATAATTCATCATTTGAAGTATCCCTGCGTGAGAGTATATCCTCAATTGCCCTCACTTTCACCACGAATCCAAATCAGCATGGATAACTTCCGTACCTAACCTCACAATGGCTCGGTGCACCGGACTGCACTGACGCAATCGTCAGTGCAGTTTAGGGCGTCCCGAGTGCGCTCTTGTTCCGTGTAATTCCTTGCACTGATCAGTGTTGCCAGATAGTTGAAAAGTGAATATCGTACTGCGTCATCTATTATTATCGTACTTTTTAATGATTTTTTTGCAAACATATTACTTAAATTATTTTCTTTAACGACATATTTCTAATTGAGAATGAATGCAGCGGTGATACAACATAATATAATATAGAGATTCTTATAACCTTAACTTTTATTAATATGTATGCATATATATATATATATATATATATATATATATATATATAATGCATCAAAATAATAAAAGATTTTTTATTTACTTGATCATATAGAGTCGAACTGATTATACCGCACAACTTCTACTTGATTGAAAACTCCACTAATAAAGTTGCCGGAATTTTAGTTGTAATATATAAAGGCGTTTTAGTTGAACAAAAGTTTTTTTGTGACTTAGAATCGACTTTGATGTCACTTATATAATAATGACATCTCTTGAAATATAAAAATGACAACGTCACAAACATTAATACAACTTTAATTTTAAAACTATTCACCACTCAGTCATTCTTCTGGTATTTCAGTTTTGTTTCTAGGATATATATTATTCGCTGTCATTCAGCGAAGCATTGATTTAGTCCAAACATAGAATTTCAGCAGCATGTCGCAGCGGAGGGGGGACCGTAACGGCGGATTCACAATGAAAGCGTAAGCATATTGTTACCATTTGAATTCTATAGAGGCGTACTCGCATAGGCTCTCATTGTGAATCCTTCTTAAGTGACCTTTTCTAAGGGTCTATTGTTAATGTGGAAACGCACGTTCAAAAATGCGTTAATCGCATATCGCACGAGAGCGATAGTTTTAAGAATAGATCCTCCGATCAGCGGCTTCAATTGATCACATTATCGCACTTTTATCTGTACGGTAATCGTACATCATAATGAATAATCGTACATGTACGATAATTATCGTACGTGTGGCAACACTGGCACTGGCGCGCCCTAGCGGTCGAATAGAACACGAAAGCTTCCCTTAGTGCGCACTGGGTGCGCACCGGTGCGGCGAATGGAAAACGCTAATAGTCGCACCGCTCATTTCGCACTGCTTCGCCCTGCCACCAGATGTCAAATAGATGAACAACTTTCAATTAATGGCTTTGCTAGATACCGTACCTTTCTCCGTTTCTCGTTAGGGTCGCGTTGATTAACAATGTGTTACTTATAATATCGTGTTGGTAAATATTGTGCAACTTCCGATGTTGTCAAGTCGAGTAATAATTTGCAACTGACTTTCGTTCGCTGTCCATTCATGAGAAATGTTTTATTCAGCTAGATTTCTGACTTCTCAATGCTCCCGACTTTTCTTCTGAGCAATTATCATAAGTAATATCACGAGAAGTGTTGTGATATTACTCCTCGCTACGCGAGTTGTGAATTTACCGGCTATCACAGCACTTTGAATGATATTTAGTGTGACTATTTATTTATTTATTTATTTATTTATTTATTTATTTATTTGCGTCAAAAAAAACAGTTAAAAACTGCGTATGACGTGCTATGGGGAAAAGTGAAATGTGTGCACATTTTCAAAATTCTGCGATCTCTACACCAAGTCATATACTACTTAAATTTTGAATTTTTGAAAGGGAGAAAAAAAAACAAAAAACTCCCATGTAATAAAAACTATTTTCAAGGATAAACAAGCAATAAATTTTGAATTTTGAAAGGGAGAAAAAAACAACAAAAAAACTCCCATGTAATAAAATCTATTTTCAAAGAAAATAAGCAATAAATTTTGGCTCTTATTACTTCCTGCCGCGACAACATGGAAACGATAATTTGAATAAATGTATTTCCCACTGAATTCTAGAAGACGTGCACAGAAATGAAGTTACATTTATGTCCAGAAGCAAAACAAGGGGCCATCTCAGCATTTGCTCAATGGATCAGGGAAACTGGACGAAAACCTGATCGAGATGGGGGTCATTGACCCGGAAGCTGTAGTACAATAGTTGTTACAGGTTGTTTATACTCATTTATACAGTCCAAATGGTAAATAATGCATTATGTATCATTGTTAAAATTAATGTTCCTTTTCTTGTGATGCTCAGTATAGTCTCTAATTGTATAGAAACAGTTATGCAGCAGAAAAAATTTTCTATTAATTTAATCGTTTAAATTTTAACATTTTAAATGAGCTGTTGATACTGTCACCTGATGAATATGATTTCTACGTCGAGTGTTATAGTAATAGACTTCGGCATTTTCTGAAAATATATTCCCGCCCTTGAGCAAGTCATTTTTTACAAAAACCACTGATTCGTAAATAAAAAGACACGGTAATGGTAAAATTCCTAGATTAATGAAGAGAGGCTTACATGAATCACGTGGGTGGGATTTGGTTATTATTCGTACAATTCGTTTTTGTAATCTAAAAGTCTGGGAGCTATAAGATGTATTTCCCCAGAATATTATGCCATATCTCAGGTGGGAATGAACATTCGCGAAGTATACACAACGAGCAGTATGAAGGCTGACTGAATTTGCAAGAATTCTGAACGCGTAGCATAATGAACTTAATTTTGTGTTCAATTCATTTAAATGGACGTTCCATTTAAGGTTTGACTGAATTGAGAGACTAATTCACGAAATAACACATTAAAATGATTTGAATGTATAATTAAAATCACAAGAATAACGAACATGAGAGATATTACTCAAAGTTGCAACCGGAATATGTGAAACTTTCATTCCGCTCCGAGTTATCACTGCCTCCTGGAATAACTTAAAATCAAGTAAAATATGAAAAACAATTTAATGCAGAAAATGATTTCAACTACGTTTTGATTTTATGGTAATAAAACTTTCAAGAAACAAGTATAATAAAGGTACTTATCGGAAAATTTATTAAAACACAATTGTTAAAGTTGTAGGAAGTTGAGTTTTCCATGTGTTGGTATTTCGTGAAAGTATTTTCAATGGAAGATGTACAAGCTCAATAAGTCGTTCCCGGGATTCATTTCGAATAAATTGAACACTCGTGTGTGTACTCATTAAAGATTTTTTTCTGAATAATTTTGGTTGTAACGTTCCACATTGTTTTGATAGCATATTCTGTTTAGTCTTCATCATCTGAACTTCGCATATTAATTAGCTAAAGTATGAGTAATTTTTCATTGTAGTTTGTGCTCTCTATTTGTATTTTACTTCTTCACAAAATTCTTGAAATTGCTTCCACTCACTCTCCATTTCGTTTGCTGCTTTTCGGCACCAAATCTTTACTAAGAAATTGTATTTCAGCATTTAAACATTACCAAAACGACACATTATAATATTATATTGATGCTCACAAGCTATTATGAACCTAAAACAATTGCTATCTCTATCTTAAAAAAGTAAACAAAGTGATTACAGCGGAGTGAAAAAGGTAAACAAAGCGATAATCACACGGCGATAGACATCTGGGATTGGTTGAATTTGAGTACATTCTTGCTTAGAATCGAATACTTACGACTCGGAGAGACATGAATGAAATAGTCAACGTCAAGCGACGGTTGGAAACCGTCGTTGTCAGCTGACTTGCGTTTGTTAACACAATTCCAAACAGTCCAACTCATCAGAAGAGTTATAATATAACAATTTCGTTTTGTAATTGAGGATGTTGATTTTACCAATATACGTAAATCCGTGTTAAAATTTTTATTTCTTCAAATTTTTGTGAATTTTGGTTAGTTGTTTGTTAGTAATTCCGGGTGCTTCAACTAGTGATATAATTAGTTCCGTAAGTGTAGTGCATGTTTTATCTCGGGAGGTGGCGGTTGGGCTGCTGAATGGAGACATCCGACGCAAACTTACCGTCCGCTAGCGGGGTTTTTCCCAACCAGGTATCTCCCACCAGCGGCGCATCACCCCAGCCGGGGCAAGTTCAAAGTCCCCGATCGGTCTTTCGGTATGTGTGGTAGTGTGGTTCATGTTAGTGTAAGGGTGTGTAAGGGGAGAAGATAGGGCAAGGAAAAGGTAGGGAAGATCGCACATGGCCTGTGACCCGCTTGTTAGGGAATTGCTTCGGCATTCCGCTGGTGTTGATCGGAGAAACCACTCAAAACTACCGATCAGTTCAGCCGATCGCAAGAATTATCCTCCAAATAGCGAGTGAAATGCGAATTATAAACATTTTTATAATTATAAAATGTTCGATACCAAATGAGAAAACGTTAAACGTTTTTCAGTTCTATAAAAACTTTCATTTTCGATAGAAATCTCTTTTAGCATTGAAATACAGAGCGAGAAAAATATTTTGACTGTGTATACGTAACTCGTTATTTTATCTTTTAACCTAGTTCTATTTTTACTGCTCGTAAACGCAAAGCGACAGATATCGAGTATATGCAAGTTTAATCACAGGAGTATTACTCATTATTAACCGCAAATGAAAGTTGAGTTGAAAGCGAGGTGAAGCTAAAGAGAGGGGGACTCTTTGATATTTGGTGATTATGGGCTGTTTACTTTCCTCAAGAAAGTAATAGCATTGAGTTTCTAGATCAAAAAATATATTTCAATATTTGAATTAATTTGTTTTAATTATTACAACATTGTTTATAGGGGCGATATCGACACAAAGTAAATCACTTTCGAAAAATATTCTCTTACTTGCAATAACCGAAATGAATCGATACTTCCAAGGCCACATCAGCCGGCTCTCGACTCATCTGGTTAGCAAAATTTCACTGAGCGAAGCTGTTTTCCACGTTAATGCATTGATTTCAAAATAATCATTGTCAAAAATTTTAATTATTAAAATAATCGTCATTGTGAAAACATTCGACATTGTCGAAATAATCATCCGCTGGCTCTAACGTACTAGTATGCTTCTTCCAGTAAAATGTTTATTATATTAACTAAATATTCGGAGATATTCAATGGAAACGTGAATCTAGAATATTTTGAAAACGGTTCAAACTATTGAGGTAAAATGTTCACCAAACAAAAACCCTGGCCTGGGGCGTTACGGAATGCAGGAAAGACTTCTATGAAATATATTAGGAAATTTGTGACTTATTCTCAAATATAAAAAATTTAAAAAAAAAAAGAAATGAAATTACTTCTGAAGAAGAGGAAAAGCAATTCTTGAAAAATACAGAGTAATTGAAAGATATCTGAAATTAATACAATATTTATGAAAAATGTTTGAAACTAAATTGAGTGAACGTTTAATTTTAAGTATGTTTTAATGATTTAATGATAACTCACTATCTAAAAAATGTTTGGACAAATAAAATATGAATTAAAAACTTAATGAGAGTCCGTTAGATAACAGTTTTTTAAAATATTGTTGTTTGCGGGTTTATTGATTGATTGGTTGGTTTGTTAGTGTACATACGAGTAGATCAGTATCTATATATCTAATGTCTTGTGTACATAACTACACATATGTAGATTAGGCTCAGTCTAATTTAGAATACTACTTAAAATATAATAATTTATACATGTTGAAAAAATTCTATTGAGAAGCGTCCATTTACCAATGTAGATGAGAGAATGGGATGAGAAAAGTGCGGAATGGAAATCGGCATTTGATTCTTACGCTATGGACAGGATTTTTGCAGCTTAAAAGTGGTGAGATGACAGATCGTACGTACGTTTAATAGAATTGGGAAAAACAAAGTTGGTCCAATATCTTTAAAAAAAGTAACCAACCAGTTTGTAATTACAACTGACTGCCCACTACATCATGAACAGCTTGTAGAAAATACCATCTCAATATCTTAAATTGTTGAGGATACATTCAAAGTGCATTTTGTTTAGTAACCCTCTAAATCGCTGTATATTCCCTTGAAGTTCCACCTACACGCAAGTACACGATTTCCTACACACCTACATTTACTCGCGCAAATACAGCCCATAGTTCCCTTTAAAGACCGAGAAATAGTTCTGAGAATCGATACCGTCCTCTCCCCTAAAAAAATCACACACTCCATTTGCTTCCTGTCAAGGGAGCCTCTTCGTCGGAGAAGTTCGAAAAATTTCGCCAAGTTTCGTACCCCTGGGCTCGGCAGCAGCATGTCCGGCGGCGCTAAGCTGCGATGCCACTACATTATGCATACAGGAAAATAAATCACCGCGGTGCATCGTCGTTAGGGGCAAATTGGTTCGGGTGGGGGTGGAAAAATGGCGGCCAACAAGGGCAAACACTCGTCGCGCAGGACTTTCGCTGGGGACTGTCTCGCTTCCCCCCGACCCGCGTTCTGCGCTAGCGAAAGTAGGTCAGTCGACCGTGCCAGAGGAGAGTAAACTCGCTTTAACAGAGGACATTCTAGTTTATATTTACAAGCACGGTAGTTATTTTGGCAAAGTTGACATTTTTCCATATCCCTTTTATACTATATTTAAAATATCAAAACAATTATAGTGGTAGAAAATTTTATATCTATTACATACATACATTTATTTGAACTGCAATTGGGTATGACCCGGTGGCAGTTAAATAAAAATAATTACAATAACAATAATAACAGTAATAATAATAAAGGAGCTCAGTACATGCAATAATCTACTATCACTAATATTAAGTGTCATAACAATTATTGAAATTCTGTCATGATATCCAATAATTATATATTGGTGATGCTAAAATTTAGTACAAGAGTCATAAATATTGGCTAAATTAGATTTTTTAAAATTCATTGATCGCATTCACTAAACTTCACTGCACTGCACTACACTACACTGTTTTGCTTTGCATTACACTGACCAGCACTTCACAGCACTTCACCGCACTTCGCAGCACTTACTCATTTACTTTCTATTACTATCTTGTTCTAACTTATTTCTAAAAGTGCAGACACTTAAAGGAAAAGCTTTGAAAATTACTGCGGGTAAACTGTTTCAATCTTTAATTGTTCTGTTACAAAAGGAAAATTTCCCAAGATCTGAATTTTGTTTCCTTGTTCAAATTTTGTAAGTGTGATCGCCTCGGCCGAAATAATTTGGTTTTTCTAGTCTAGCCTGAATTTCCTTCCTAGCTGGTTGACCTACGTACGATTATATAAAGAGCGCACTATTAGTCAATATTAAAGTTTACTACTGAGCACTGTAAGTCAGTCAGTAAGTATAGATGACGGGCGTGTCACTTATTGAAGTCAGTGATTCCGCAGGTGATCCTGGGAGGAGGCGGTGTTCCTCCACCGCTGGAATGTGAGATCCAGCTCCGATCTACATGTCAGCTTTGGGTTTTCCCCGGGTATCTCTCTCCCGTACGAGAACCGCTCAAAGCCGGACAAACCCAGGTCTCCCGACAAGTGTGATAATGTAATGTGTGTGTATGCTTATGGGAAGAGAAGAACACATAGATGGAGGAAGGAAAGATCTCTCGTCGTCTGAAGCTCATTGGTTGGGGTTACAACTCCGAAATACGCCTGGTATTGAAAGGCGAAACCACATACAATATTACCGATAAGATAAGTCAGCTGCTAGAATTCTCCCCCACATAGGGGGTGAATTCCATCTAGTTGTCTAGAGAGTGTCGATAGGCCTCTATTGTGAGATATCAAACATATTTTCTACGACCACATTGCTTGAAAAACAATGAAGCTGTCATTGAGATATTGCCGCCGGTCTGAGCACTTCAAGTTCTTTAAAAGTTATTTTTATACTATTTGTCTGTAGTCCAAGGAAAGCTATTTAAATATATACGTACCCCATTAACTTTACAACATTTATTTATATTCAAAATCAAAAATAAGGAAAATACTTAAAAAAGTGGCTGAAGTTAATGTTGAGTCCAGTCATTCTTAAAGTATGCACCCTTGACTTTCACATTTAATGAGAAGAAAAATAGAAAAATTGCAACTTTGTAAAAACAGTAGCCGATATTTATTCAAAGTAATATGTTTTATATTGAAGTCTAGTAGACATTTTCTATAAGCATCTCCAAAATATCGAATCCAGAATCAAAATAGTTTGAAGGCAACCATTATCAGTTCATCTTTTCACACCAGTATCGGCAGAATTTCGCCAATACCTATTACATTTCAGTTCACTTAATAAATGCTGCTTTACTTGCCTACAAAAAAAGATCATTAAATGAATTAATATTTAAAATGAATTGTATCTATAATAAAGTCATACTAAATGGGTAAGAAAAGGGGATGGGGAATGGAACTGTAAGAAGTCGTGAATGGAAGAGCACTGTTAATTAAAAAGTGTACTGAAATTGAGAACAAAATGTTACAAAAAGGCAACAGACAGGACAACGGCGACAAGTAGAGCGTGTTTGAGATAGTTACTTCGCTCGTCGAATCTTAATAAAAATAGCAATATATTTTTTTAACTTTAAATATATTAGCATATACTAGAATGATATTCATTTTAAAATACCCTGAATCAAAATTAGTAAATTGATACTAACTACGAGTGTTTTATCAATATTCCAACATTATATTCTATATATTGTAATTTTTTGTATGCAATCAACTGCAGAATGTAGAATTTTGTTTCTTACTTTATAGTTTCAGGTTCCATTCCATGCTCTTATAGATTCTTCGGTAATTTAATTTTATTCTTAGTGACTTTTTCTTATAGGTAATAAATTGTGCAATAATATTCACTCAAAATGGGACGCTCTAAAGAACAGAAATATTACAATGCCAAGTATTTAATCCCTGTTAGGTTTAGAACAGGATGAAAGAACGATAAAGATATCAATTTTATGCTAACTGTTGATTTTGACATGTTTATGTAAGTTGATGTATGTTTAGATGTTTTTTGTAAGATTAGGTGCCTTTAAAATTAGTTTTACGTCTTAAAATCATATTTGGGTATGGAGGAAAAGAAAAAAGAAGCCAGATTTAGCCTCATAATAAAATAGACAATACGACAGGTTTTTTCAATAATGTGTTTTTTTTAATATTTTCTAAAATGCACTAAATAATATCCAAAAAAGCTTTTTGGACATTATTTATTTATTACTTTATTATATTTATTTATTCATTTATTTATTTATATTTACGGACTCTTTAAGTACAAAAGTCATTAAGGGCGGTTAGTGACGATTTAATGAGGTGAAAAAGCGCTGAATAAAAAACTGCATCACGATGGAGAAACAGTGGAGTGGGAGGTGAAAAACATGACAAACCCAAGAAAATCTACTTGCTTTGCCCACGAGAAGCGTTTTGGTCATCGTATATTCGCCTAAACATACGAAATACAATAAAATCAATGCCTCAAAGTTTTTACAACTCTGTAAGCGGAAGTTGAAAAACTTAAACACGATTGTTGAAACGTATCAAAACCTATTATTAACATGGTTACGAAAACACCAGAGATATTTCATATGTAAAGAATGAAGTTACAAAATAAACGTTAATTGAACTAAATGAGTAATAAACCACTGCCATCATTTCCACTTTACTTTTTACACCTCTTCCACTTCCTTCTATGTAATATTTAAAAATATTCATACTATTTCATTTACTGACATGATAATTCTACTTCATAAACGAGGCCTATTACTAATTGAATCTCGATTATCACATACTACATTCATGTCTCTAATCTGATATGATTGATCGCTTCTCTCAATATGAGAAACACACAACGAACATTTTTATCGGTTTTGATGGCATTGCCCTTTGGATGTTTTATATTATGTCATTTGTTAGTAAAATACAGAGCAAAATTATGCTGATTAGTTTGGTATATTGAACAGGAGGAATGGAAGGGAAGGAGGGTGGTGTTGGCTTGGCTAAAAGCAGTTTCGTAGTTTTTGGCCTAAAATACCCGGACTTATTGGCTGGCGGTCGTGGAGATCCCACCCTTGAGACGATGCGACGGCTCACCCGAAAAGTGCAGAAGTATCAACCTTGCAGTGTCAGAGGTGATGCTTTAAGGGAGATTGATTGATTGATTGATTGATTGATTTTTTCGTGTTTCTAGGCGCGTCAACTGATTTGGTCATTAGTCCCGTAAGTGTAGTGCATTTTTTTTTTCTCGGGAGATGGCGGTGATCTTCCCCCGCTCGATGGCGAGATCCGACCTACCGTCGGCTAGTGGGGTTTCCCCCTAACCAGGACTCTCCCACCAGCGGGGCACCGCCCCAACCGGGACAAGCTCTAAACTCCCGACCGATCTCCCGGAATATGTGATAGTGTAGTGCATGTTGGTGTGTGTGTGTGTGGGTGTAAGGGGAGAGGACAGGACAGGACAAGGAAGAGGAAGGAAAGATCGCGCGCGGCCCGTGGCCCGTTTGGTAGGGTACTGCTCCGGCATTCACCTGATGTTGATAGGAGAAACGACGGAAAACTACCGATCAGAGCAGCCGGCCTTTAGAATTCTCTTCCAGACAGCGACTGAATTCGACCTGGCTGAAAAGCTAGTGTCAAAAATCCTGACGGCGCGCCGTCAGGACGCGAACCTAGGACCTCCCGGTCAGAAGTGCTGCATTGACATCAGTTAATGCACTGATCAACCGCACTCGGTTTTAAGGGAGAGGGAGGGGGGCTGTGACTCAGAATACAGGGGTCTATCTCAGCCAATTCATCAATCTGTCGTTCAAAATAATCAAATGATGCAAAATGAAGCATTTGATTATATACTTTAGGTCTATTGACGTGCCACACCGATATTGTACCAACAAATAAAACACCTTTGCTTTGTTAAGAAATTAACGCTTCAATAGTATCTGAATCGCTTAATTTAAGTATCTGAATTTTAATTTATTGTATGTAGGTAGAACCAAATTCAAATTAATTAATATCTATATTTAGAGTTTTTATACTCGTGTTATCAGCATATTATTGCGTAAAGTTGCATTAAAATATACAAAAATACTTACTTTTATGTGGAATTTCTTTTCCGTGAGAAACTTTCTGAAGCCCAAGGATGCCTCGTGCACAGCTTCCAGAAGAATCTTCAAGGTATTCCATGATGAACCTCATTTTGCAACTTACCTTTTCTCTCATTCATGTATCATATTACTGGATAACTCATGTGTAGAACGTGTTCTCAATTTTAGTGTTTTACAGGTAGACATGAATTCTACTTCTCATTCTCTCCAGAAAAAGGCTCGAACAATGTATTATGAATGAGTGATAGCATCATGTCTAGTAACTACATAATAATCCAAATGTAAAAGTATTTAATAAAAATTTCGTTACAATGAGAGTTTTGTATTAAAAATATTTTTAGTTCAAGTAGAGTATCATATGTTTTACTCTCGGGTGGATAGCATTTGACCAATCAGACCGTCAGGCCGAAAGGTTTAAATGTGTCTAGTAAAACCCGAATAACTCAAGGAAGCCGAACATACTAAAGCTATTCCAATATTCTAAAATAATTTATCAATTTTTACAAATTAATTTATTAATAAATTGTACGAACAAGGGAACTAACAGATGAGTCAGTATCAGTGTCTTAATACGCGTTGTTAATATTGAAGGAAATTTGTGTTACAAGTGGTAATATAGGACAAGCAGAAAATGTTTGCTTAAGTTTGTTACCTGTACAATCAAAATCGGCCAAGAGTGCAGACCTGCAGATGGTGAGTGGCGTTGGAGCAGTGCCCCCGTGACCAACCAAATGGACTTTTAGCAAACTCTTTCCTCTCTCTGCCTCCTCCTGCGACGAACACTACCGACGGAACGACTGACGATGGCTTGCGTGTGCCAAAGCAGACGGCGAAGCCCAGGAGTAGTAATGCTCCCAATCCTGTACGCACAGACAACGGCCGCGGACCTGACCTGACACAGACAAAAACAATCAGACTGACAGCACTCAAGTGAGCCTTATAGATACCAACTCCACCCCTACTCGACGCCCAGTTACTGAAGAAATTCATATTGACAGCAAAGGACTACAAAGCCCGGCTCTAGTACTGAAAGACCTGGAAGAACTTCTGTTCAACCGTTTTTTTTTTTTGCAAAGAGCATTCGGACAGAACTAAAAAAAAAATTCAGCCCAAAACCACACAAAACCGCTCACAAACAATTGCTTGCTGACTCAGAGGCCATTGAACTTAACCCCAACATACGTACTCGCTACAGCGACAGAAATCACTTCGACTACTTCCAAAACTTGTCATCAAAGGACTTCCCCAACACCCCCTGACTGACTCTGACTGCCCCCAATTCCCCAACAAAATAAGACTACCAAAAACCACCCGCCAAGTCAAAACATCACCTCTCAGAAATGAAGAAGGACTCGACAACAACACGTGACAAGACTAGGACTACGTTATCGAGACGAACAAACAAGACCTGGGACAAATCAAAACCAATATCAAGTAACTTCTACACCACAAAATCTGCATCTACGGCTACCGCCAGACTGACCGAATTCCCCGCTGCGACAATACTCCACCACACTCGACGCTACTGCCATAGACAGGCTATTTGTGCCAAATTCAGTAAACGTCACGAGACTTCGACATGCACTAACACACATTTTAAACGTCCGAATTGCCAACAAACCCACCCAGATTAGTTTTCTGACTGCCCAAGCATTTTAAAAGCAAAACAAGGCAAACAAAAGGTACACCAAAAGACGAGACAAAACTAACCTAGACAAAACCGTCCGACAGCTTTCTCTGAGGCTGGATTCCCACCACTCCCACTACCTCCCACTGACGCCGCAAAACTCGAACAACAGTTTACTTCTAACTTGATCAACAACCAACGACAATTTTACTCAGATAGGACTAAAAACCCGAACCTACCCCCACATCAATCCTCTCTGACTTAAAGAAACTCTTCTCATTTGTAAAACCATGTAACCTCCAACAAATTATCACGACTATTAAAGACATAATCATTATTTGTAAATATCCTACTGACAAACTGATTACCATCTTTTCTAAAGCATTCGACCTCTTTTAAATTCACCAGACGCAAACTAACTAATATCTCCTCCTGGAACGCCAATGACTGACTGGCTCGAAATCTGACTGAAATGATACTTGCCGTCGGAATCCTCCTTATACAAGAGACGCACTTATCGCCCTCCCAAATGTCTTTCTACAAAACACCTGACAGGATGACAAATGCTTACTTATTCTACTAACGTATACCACAAGACGCACTACAAAACTAGGAACGACAAAAATGGACAGACAATTAACGTCTGTACTAAGCACTCCAGAAAAATTAGGACTCTTATTAAAACCTTTAAAACTACCAATCACAACATTTCGCCCCTAATCTAACAGGACGGCACAAAAACCTTCGACCCGCGTACTATGACAGAGCTTTTTGCAGACAGACTTTAGACAAGATTTACCGCTCCTGACATTCCCCACCCGACATCTACGATTTTATACTACATAAAAATGCTCTATCTTCCCAAGCACCAACAAACACCATGGACAATATCGACCACAGACGTAATTGACGAACTTCACAATCTTGACGGAAGTAAGATGACCGGAGTAAAGTCAATCGCACAAAAATGACTGACAAAGAAGTGACCGACTTCATTACTAAAGGTTACAACGCGTGTATCACTCACTCCTACTTCTCCACCTGTTCAAAAATAGCTGAAATTAAAATGATCCCCAAACCCAGAAACCCTCTTAATGACCCTGACAATTACCGACCAATCAGCCTCCCCCCAATTTTAGGTAAAATATTAGAACTCATCATCCTCCGAAAAGTATCCCCATTATTAGACAAACGACTACGACGAACACAATTTGGCTTTCGAACGGACAGGTCGACTGGGCTACAAACGCTACGCCTTACTGCCGACATTGCGACACGACTACGGGAGAGAGAATGACAACCAGTACGAGCTATTTTTCTTGATTTCATCACGGCTTTCGACACGGTTCATCATCGCTCACTCATTTACAAAATCACCCCTCACATTCTACATTTTATTCTTCCACAACTTACTAATTACTTGACTGGCCGCACCTTTTATGACCACCTTCACTCTTCTCTCTTAGACCCATCCTCGCCGGCGTCCCGCAAGGTGCCGTCCCCTCCCCATCCTTTTTTCCCTCTACACCAACGACCTACCTACCGCCTCACAGACTGAACGACTACTACAACACAGACGTGAAAAACAAACTCGGCTAAAGGCAGACGTAATGAAAAACTGAGCTAAAGACAATAACCTGCGACTAAATACCACCAAGTGCATTGTCATATTTTTCAATAGAGGAAACGCCCATACCTCGCACCCGACGCCACTCCCACTTACAATTGACAACATCACCATCTACTGGATGTACGACACTAAATATCTATGCATCACACTCGACAGCAGACTGATATGGAACAAACATATTGACTACATAACACAAGCCAAGACAGTACTGAATGCACTAACACCAGTACTGACGCACCCACACATACTGACAAAGTCAAAACTGTGAATATATGACATATTTAAAAACTATAATGACGTACAACTGTTCGACCTTGGCAACGACAACCAAGACTAACTACGAAAAACTTATAAAAGTTGAAAACCCTTTTTTACGTACATCATCTAGACCACCACCAATGACGAATTATTACTCAAACATTAAAAGACTCCCATTGACAAAGACCAAAAACCAAAGCGTTCCTTTCCAACCATAAACTACCACCCACTCCATCAGCCCCAGTTCAACCTTGAAAAATTCACCCCTGACACAACAAAACTCTTTATCTAATTTCCCATCATCTCTCCCTCCCTTCCAATCCTTCCTCTCCGAGCAACGTCAAGTATGGGGTAGCGAGAGGTTCCTTATCCCTCCCTCCCCCTCCCCCTCAACCCCGCACCCGCGTCACTCACCCTAACTGGGAAGCGCTAACTAGCAGCCCCAGATATCACCAACAGAAGACGGAAGCACCAGAACAACTGCACATATTTTATAAACTTGATGAAGTTTTAACGCTGAATGCTCAATGAAATGTGTTGCTTTCGTCTTTCAATAAATCAAGAAAGACTTTAAAACCATCATTGATGTCCCGTGTACTTCAAAATAACTGAAAAGACGGGCATTTCAAAGTAGATAATTAGATAATTCCAGTTTTAAATAAATGTGAAGTTAATAGAGATGTGATTGTGTAACTGCAATGCTAGATAACACAATCAATAGTGTGAATGTAAATGTTTAGGGATACTTACATGTTAATGTTTACTATCTGATAATTTTGCATTCAAAGAAAATCAATCCAAAGTAATTCAATTGCGTTATTTCACAATTACCACATGCACATATTGCGTACGAGTTCTCTGACCATCCAGTAAGGCAATTTGAATATTATTTGTGTAATACCAATATAACATACAATACCCACGGTGAGATGGCAAAATCGTGTATCTTCAAAACAAATATTTTCAGGAAAAAAGAAAAACGATTTGTTATACAACTTACTATTTGAGCGTCATAAGATTCCAGGTTTTCATTATTATCTTCTTGCCATTCCAAGCTAGATTTTGAGGTACGGGTATTTGCATGTTGTAAAGTTCCCAGTTTTAATTTAAAATCTGGGAACTCAAAATCGTCAGTTTTGAGATACATCTCGGCCATCTTCTCGCAAAAGTTACTAAAAAATATTGGATAAAGAGTATTAAATTTTTCTTTTCCACAGTCACTAGGAGTGTAGTTCTAATTTAATTGTCTAGGGGTGTGTCATATCCTGCCATTCCACTAAATTATTTGCTCTTCATAATGGCAGATAATATGAGTTATGAACCCTTGCCGTAATTTCATTGTAATACACTGACTGCAGAATTCCTTGAATGATACGTATAGTTGAGAGTAAAAACTTTTATTATTTTGGTTTTTTTCTTGGATTTAATATTAAAGGAACCCAGTAGGTATGCAATATGAACAAAAATCAAATACTGATTCACGATAATGTAGTACTTACTTGTATTGTTATAGTGAACATTTTTTAATACATTTAGCAATGTTCGTTATTTATTTTTAGTGTGTGGATTTGACACTAAAAGTATGATAGTAAAGAAAAAGACAAATACAAGTAATCACGTAAGAAGCCCTTTCAATTGCTCTTTATTTCCGTGTTATTTTGACAATTAGGCAACATCAAATACATGTATGACACCGAACACAAAGGGTAAATTCGCAGCAGCGAGAAGATCCAAGACGCTTGTCCCGCGCGAGTGAATGCACCACAACAAGCCACACCCTGCGCCGCCAGCCATCCTCGCTTCAGCCCCCGGGGCGCTGGTCAGCTCATTCAGTGCCACAGGACGCTCCAAGGTGTGTGCAGCCGGCAAATCTCGAGGTAGTTGTTACGCATATCGTTTTGCATAGTTTTAGTGAAAGAACGCAATTTTAAAACTGAATGTTGAGTAATGACCGGTTTTTAAGACGTTTTATCAACAACCCTTCAACATTCGTAATTGACTGTTCACAATAAAGTATTTACTGTTTGTTGAGAGTGTGATTGAGTCTTCAGTGTTGGGAGAAAACGTGAATAAATTGTCATTTTGGATATTTTACCCCGTTTTCAATTAAACTGTCACAACACGCACTCAAAAATTCGTTTCATAGCGTCGGAACATTCTCAAAAAACAACATCTGCACCTACACTCGAGATTACCAGACTCACGAGTTCCGAAAAATATTCCAGCAAGCATCTAATTCCCACGTCAGCCCGCGTCCTCAACAGACCCTCCACTACCACCCAGGCAGATAAACATTTATCTCCTACTACCTCGGCGCGGTACGTATTTTAATTAGCCTTCATATTTCCAGGCGCGCTATGTTACGGACCCAACGCCGAGGACGGAATCGGTCCTATTTTTTATGCAGATTTTTTAAAGCGGATGGTATGGAGAGAGAAGCCGCCGCGCGATGACCGCAGCGCTCCGTGCGGAGGCTGCGAGAAGCTGGCGAGGCGGCGCGGGGCGCAGCGGAACAGGGGGCTCAGGCGCTGAGTCGCCCGCACGGGACGTGGCGTGCCTTCTGCACGGCGCGATGGGCCTGGGCGTCAAGTCGAACCACACAACGCAACACAGCCGAAGTCAATTAAAATTAAATTAATTAACTGTAATCAAACCTGAAAAGCGAGACAGCGTTCACGGAACAAAATTCTAAAATATTTTTTTTTGTAACTTTCATTTACCAACTTCGCAAAAACATGCGTGATTGTTCGTGTGCTGAATATAATTTTCAACAGACAATTTAGAAAATTTCACAACACATCAGTTTATTTCAGTTGTATAGTATTACGATCCACGACCGTAATACCGTACTACTGAAATAAACCGAGCCGAAAACCGAAATACCATACAATCAAAGTGAACAAGACCAAATCGAAGGAGCCCAGTGGGGTCATCCTTCTTCTTATTTTGTCGGTATATTATTGTATAATTTGAAATTCGTTTTGTTCTTTAAACATAGTTTAAAACGATTATGATCAACTACCAAAAGGTTAACACAAATATATAATAATATTAAACCTAAATAAAATATATAGTATGCAATAATATAATAATAACAAAAGTAATATCATTTAAGGTCATTTTGATAGAAACCTTAGTTGAAACAAACATGAGTTATTCGGCACGTTCATTATCACACTTCCAGAGCAGAAAAGGAAAACAAATGTAGAAATTAAAAAAAAAAAAACTTGGAATGGAAGACTTACGGTTTGACGCCCTGAGGCAAAGGTAACAGACTGAAAACAGAGCGCAGAGTCTCTCAGACCCTATGAGAGCAGTTTTAGAGGGCAAAGACACGTCCTTGGAAACACTAAAAGAACAATGCATGCCGGTTCTTAAGCTGCACACCTTCATCACATTTAACAGAGATACTTGAAAGATAATGCGCACACATATTGTTTTTTTGGCTTAAAATAATGTCTTTCAGCATGTTCACCAAGTCTATATCAATCTTAAATAGCACACTTTGCAATGTCAATTCACTTCTTCACACAGATAAACTTTCGCATTATACGATAACAAATGATAAATACAATACACATTTTATTTGTATGCAAGAATAAGTTCACTCTCTTCCCTAATCCTCGACATTGACACAAAAAATAGCAAAAAATATGCGTTCTCTTTAGGCCTCTACTACTTGGCGCATGTGTAATCGATTGAAAACTTATTTATATCCAAGATTGGCAACACTGAAATTATTGATATATTGAAACATTATTCTAATTGTTATATACGCTTTTATACGTATATCACAATACATTACCATAATGATATTAAAACTGAATATAAATATAACTTCATAGACAATTCACTGGGATAAAATGCTTAAAATGATGTAAAATGTCAAAGTTCATTTAAACTTACGAACAGAACACATATAATAGAATGCCAAAGTTAATGTATAAATATGTCAATCATGATACACAGAGAGTATCCTTCTAACGTGATTTTCCTCAATACCGGCTAATAAATTACTCAATCGAAATTTCGATTGAAATTTCAAATAAACCTTTAGGTTTTGAATAGAATTGGGAAATAACGCGTTTTATAAATATTTATAACATATACTAATAGAATTTTAGAAACAATTAGTAGACAACTGAATCCAGAATAAACAATCCAAAATTATGTTCATGGTTAGTAATAGTTTCTGAGAAAACTCCATGTCTATCTTGGTTTGCCGAACGTCCTCTAATTTAAAAATAACGTTCTCTTTTTATAAAAAATTAAATAAATATATTTCGATATTACGTCTGAGAATCACAAGTCCCTAAACGCTAATATAACGAACTTTTTAACACCTCCGATATTAAATATTACAATAAACATCTATCTTTCTTTAAGTTACTTGTACAGATAAACAACTACATACTCATACGTCTTTCTTAATCCAGTTAAGCACGCGCATTAAGCACGTATGTTATTCTACTGAAAGTACTGTGGCTGTGAGATAAAAATATGAATTTCAACACCAATATTAGTTTTGTATTAAACATAAACACAATTTCGCTACTAATTACATTTCTGTAGATAATATTTTTAAGGGAAAGCTCCGAACCATATGACAGCCGTTCGATGCTGTTGACTTTTAAAACCCCTTATGAAATGGATAATTATTTACTAAATATTCAGAAACGAATACATGCCAACGAAACAAAATGTTATAGAATTACAAATTCATATGTGCACTGAAAGCAATGTTGTTTAAGGAATTTCAAAACGAACGAGTTCAAAACGAATTTCCTTTGTATGTTTTTGTACCTTTCTCAGCACAGTAAAGGTATTTTCATGTTTTCTGTGAAAATCGAAACCCTCCAGCATGCCAGCGAACATTGTGCAAAACAAAGACTCGAGAGTCAAGTTTGTAAACAGCATTTTACTACCTTGGAGGCAGTGTTCGATAGGAAAAGCTAAACAAAAATGTAGTACCGAAAAGTCTCTCTAAATGTGTACTTCTGGCACTTCCAGCAAGGATCACAAAAATCATCCTGTCGCAGCTAGGAAAAATTTACAATACCGTCCATATATTGGCCATATAATATACTCTGGCATTTTGTTGAATAAAAACGACACTTTTAGAAATGAAATTAAATTAAATATTCAAATAAAATCGCGTAGTAAAAAACAGTAACATCTATACAACTCATCCATGCATAGTTAAGAATTTCGTAATATCATGCATTTCCATCTTCTCCCATCTCACCCCAGTAAAGACATTCTCATGTTTCCTTCAAAACTCAAGACCCGTTTGACCAACCACACCGCCACATCTGTCAGCCGAACACAAAATCGATATACTTGTTAGGTAAAGAGAGCACGTTTTTGCGTTGAGAGAATGTCTGGTCGGGAAAGCGAAACAAAAATAAAGTACGGCCAAAGCTGCGTCGAATTTTCCCCTCTGGCACTTCCAGCGCGGAGCACAAATGACCAATCGCCCGACCACGCGAACGCGCGCCTCGCACCGACAATTGCGCAGCAGCCCGCGAAGCGCTGTGCACCGCCGCGGTCGCTTGAACTCGCTGCGCCGCGCTGCGCGGCCGACGCTGGGCCACGCCCCCGGCTCACTCCGGCCCAAATTGCGCTGGTTGGTTGCTTCATTTGATTTGATTGTTAGTGATTCCCAGTGCGTCAACTACTATGGTCAGTAGTCCCCGTAAGTGAAGTGCACGCTTTCCACTCGAGACATCTATGATTGATTTAATTTGGACAGATTCTTGCTTAGCACGGCACTGACAGACATGAGTGAAATACTCATCGTTAAGCGGCAGTTGGAAGTCGTTGTCAGCTGACTTGCGTTTGTTAACAAAATTACAAACAGCCCAACTCATTAGAAGGATTACAATATAACAATTTCATTTTGTAATTGATGCTGTTGATTATTCCAACACACTTAAAACTGTGTTGACATTTTTATTTCTTCAAATTTAGGAGAATTTTAATTGGTTGGTAGAGATTGCTGGCGCGTCAACTACCGAGGTCATTAGTCCCGTAAATGTAGTGCAAGCTTTTTCCTCGGGACGTGGCAGTGATCTTCCCCCGCTGGATGGCGAGATCCGGTGACGACCCACCGACGGCTCGTGGGGTTTCCCTCAGCCCGGTCACCGCCCCAGCCGGGACAAACTCTATGCTCCCGACCGGTCTCCTGGCATGTGTGGTAGTGTAGTGCATGTTAGTGTGTGTGTGTGTGTGTGTAAGGGGTGAGGATAGGACAAGGAAGAGGAAGGAATGATCGCGCAGGTCTGTGCTCTGTTTTTCGGGTACTGCTCCGGCATTCGCCTGGTGTTGCAGGGAGAAACTACGGAAAACTACCGAAATTTGATCAGACTGATTGAATCCAGACTGTGACTGAATTCGATCTAGCTAAGAAGCTAGTGTCTAAAATTTTGCCACGGTCAGAATGCGAAACTACGGCCCCCCAGTCAGAGGCACAGCAGTGGCATTAGGCCCTGTGTCTCGAGTGTTGCGTTGACGCGCGATAAGTAACGCGCGTCGTAGAATGGGGAATGGCCAAATCGCTCGTGTGCCGTTTCACTTAAGATACAGTGTTATTCTATAACACGCGTGAGCTTTTACACAACTGCCGTCCGCCCTCTGCTAATGTATACATATCATGTGCGGGGTGGAGCTGCTCCGCTACAGAAAACTCTTCAGACATTTAAGAACAAAATCCCCCGCATTGCTGCAGCACAACCGCGGAGCATTTCGAACATGCAATTAGACACAGAGTTTGATCTACCCACCATTGACCGATTGATTTCTCTAGTCCAAACGTGTCACCCTTTTACGTTTCAAAACTGCCCTACGCTCTCTGTTTCGGTATGCATGCCCTGTATGGGGTGGGGCTCCTCCTTCCGAACAGAAATATCTTCAGACATTTCAGAACAAAATCCCTCGCACTGCTGTAAAAGCACCGTGCTACGTTGCTAACAAGCACAGAGAGTTTGATCTACACTAAATTTACCATTGTATTAAATCCTATCAATTGAATTCTTTATTTATCCACCTTTCTCTCCAGCTATTAAAATTTCCAAATTATCAAGTTTTCAAACTTCATTTCTAGAGCAGCGTAGAAGAATGCAATGTAGATTTCCGAAAGATAAATTCATCTCTGTAAAAAGAAAAGCACATGAAATTCCTATACTTTCTTTATATAACATTTCTTATCCGATAACAAAATATATCCTGCCGTTCGCTATACCTAGAAAGTTGAGAAATATGCATTGATTAATTCAGGACTCCAGTGAGTGTCCTCGCTATTATGAAATGCTAGTTCTACGTTTGCTAGGTAAAAAAGTCTTTGACCACTCTTGTAACTCGTAAAAATGCTGTGTAAGAGAATGAAAATAAAACAAGTAAAAAAACATCCAGACGTTTACTGCATCTAAGGATTTCAGATATTCTTTATTTTGCAGTCAAGAAACAATAATACAAACCATTGAACCTCATAATAATGACGAAGTACATACCGGTTCCCAACATGTTTTAAAGACATGGAATGTACTAGTATTAGAAAAAATCTAAATAGCCCAGGACAGTCAGAAGACTAGATTTCTCGAATAGACGGCAAACAAAAGGGTAAAAAACTTTACTTGCATAAGAATCTTTTGATTTCATATATTAATTATTTAGTAGTCAAGATACCATAATATAAAACATTATATCTCGCAGATCGACGAAAAACCTACTGGTTAACAGAATATTTTAAAACTGTATCATGAACATTAGTATTATCGGAGTTTAAAATTTCCGTAATATAACCTTGGTCAATGTGTCATGAGTATCTTTATGATCCTGGATGTAATTCGTCTCGTAATAGATGCATGGAATATTGTTTAAATTCGCCTCTAAATATGAGCGTGAAGAGTTCTAAAAGAATTTCGCAATGACAGAACTGCAATTCGATAATTTTACGCAATGCGGTCGTGTATTTTCGCCAACGAAGTTACGATTCAAAACACAATGCTTTTTAATAAGTTTTAATAAATTAAAGGAACTCTACCCCACATTTCGCAGCGACCACATTACGCTGCGGTTTGTACCGCCGCATTTACTTGCATGCGTCGCGCTGCATGGATCACAGTGGGCTCACTCCCGGATCTACGAGATCAAAAAGCATCTTATCTCATTTGAGGTTGCCTTTCTCACACCTCCATATATATCCTGCTATACATACCATAATAACATTATATTTACCTAAGTGTTCTTAATAAAGTTACGTCCTTAATGTAGTATCTAGTGAATTTACCTAGCCAGTTTAGAATTTGTGAAAATAATACCATTTTTAAAATAAACTGTTCACCAGCCATGTATCAACCAGGCGGATTTGGTGGTTACAGTGATATCTCCGCATCAGGGTGGTAAAAATATGTTTCTTCTATATCGCATTAGAGGACATTATGTTAATAAAAATAAAAATGTCAATGGCATTTTACTTGTTTGCAGAATTCACTTTTATGATTCAGAAATGTGATCATCGAACACTAATAGCAGGGAACAAGCTCATAATGTAAAAGTTAGAAGAGGAGGAGAGTCGAGCATGCAATGAAGGGGGAAGCAGCGAGGGGAAAGAAAGGAAGCAAATAGAACGGATGATGCACAAAAAGTCAAGGAGCGTATCACCCTAACGAGAGGCAAAGAATAATTATGAAGTAAGGAGATGGGGAAAACATGGGGTAGAGAGAAACTGATCCAAAGACCTCTGGTAGAAGTATGAAGGGCCTAGCACAATACAGACTGCAGATGCTGGAAAGTAAAGCAGATCGTTGAGAGCAGTCAAAAACGTCACAGAAGGAGGACTTGCGGTTCAGCGAGAGGAGAAAGAATGGAAGAAGAGAAGAGGACAAAAAGAAAAAGGGCAGAGATCAGCGCGGGAAAGGATTTTGGGCGAGATGTAGGTCGGTAGAGGTTGGCGCGGTGGAGAGCAAACCCGAGCGGAACATCGGATGGGAGGGGGGGGGGGGGGGAGGAGAGATAGGGCGTCAAGGGGGTGAGCTGGGCGTGGACGGCCGTCAGGGCTGACTTCCAGGGGGCGTTTATCGCTCCCACGCCTCGCAGGCAGCGTTAGGATAGACGTTGGCTTCAACGGCGCAGCAGTGATGCACTTTCGAATTGAGTGGAAGGTATAAACAGGAGAGAAATTGAAAAACGATAAGCGCCGAGAGCAGAAGCATGATATGCGTGCTATTTCATACGAGATGTACATGCAACCCTCAACTAAACGACAATGTTTCGCGTATCTGCAAAGCCGTCACTATGTATCTCAAAAGTTATTTCCCATCTACACTGCATGTTTTCTTGATGTTTTTCTTACTATTTTTTTTTACTTGTGTAGTTGAAGAAGAATACGTAAGTAACTTGCACCTCGTAGCTGATAAAACGAAATAATTGAAATTCGTGCGTGTAGATGGCCACAGCGATGTCTATACACAATAATTTCTATACATAATCCATTAGCATATGACGGGCAATAACATGCAGACAACACACATTTTTACAAGACCATTATAGTAACTACTCACGACAGAAAATAAATAAAATTTGAGATTCAATTGATTGCAAGTAAAACTGATGCGAAACCCATAGTACGGAAAAGCACGCAAAATATGGAGATCAAACCCCAGGACCAAAAGACTGATGTTGAGCATCCAAATTCCGAGCCTGAAGGTTCTAAATCAAACTCGTGGAGCTTCTTTAGCATTATGGGAGCTCCAGAGAAGTGCAAGGGAGGTGAGCGCGGTGAGGCAGGGCGGAGCGCGGCCTCGCGCAGAAGAGGGGGCGTGTGATGCAGCAGGCGCTCGCGGGCGAAGCCGAATCGCAGGCAAAACAATGGCGCTCATCCATTACAGCCGTCCGGCGCAGCGGTCGGCGCGGCAGCACGGGGCGGGAGCCGGCGCTGGGGCGCGGCGTTGAATGGTCGCCGCAGGCCCCACGTCTGCGCTGCCGCGGCTTCGTCCCGCTGGCTCCGCTTTCGTTCCGCGCACACCGACCGCGGCGAAGCGCACGTATCTGGTTCCACTCTACTCCTGATCCACTCCACGGCACACCATCTTGCTCTCTATTCTTTATCCCGCTCTGTACCTCCTTGCTCGGTTTCGGATGCTGCCTGCGCTTTCGTTCCGCGCACGCCGGCCGCGGCGAAGCGCACGTACCTGGTTCCACTCTACTCCCTGATCCACTTCCACGGCACACCCTTGCTCTCTATTCTTTATCCTCGTTCTGTACCTCTTGCTCGGTTTCTTAGGATGCTGCCTCCGTTTTCGTTCCGCGCATGCCGGCCGCGGTGAAGCGCACTACCTGGTTCCACTCTACTTCCTGATCCACTCCCACGGCACACCACCTTGGCTTTTATTCTTTGTCCTCGTTCTGTACCTCCTTGCTCGGTTTGGATGCTGCCTCCGTTCTTCCGCGCACGGGCCCGTGAGCGATACCTGCCTTCCCCCTCCCACGGCACACACTTCCTCTCGGTATTTTTTCATCCCCGCCCTGTCCTTTCATTCCCGGTTTCGTCCCGTTGCGTTCCTTTTCGTTTAGCACCTACAGGCCACCTCGCCGCGCACGAACCCGCTTCCTCTCTATTCTCCGACACAGTCCCATCGAACACCACCTTGCTCTCGCTCTACGCTCTCCATCCTTATCTGACTCTCCCAACCCTGTTCCTCCTTGCCCGGTTTCGGATGCTGCCTCCGCTTTCGTTCCGCTTCCGCTGGCCGCGGCACTGCGCACGTTCCTAGTTCCACTCTACTTCCAGATCCACTCCCACGGCACACCACCTTGCTCTATCTTCATCTAAAGATCCTCGCTGTGCTCGTTTTCGTTCCTTTGCCGTCGCTTTCTATCGGCAACTTCCGTTCGCACTATCGCGCACGTATGTTTCCATTCTACTCATCGATCACATACACCCCCTCCCCACCCCTTTGCTCTCGCTCTATTCTCTCTATCCTGTCCTGACACTTTCCTATGAGTTTATTCATGCTGGGTTTCGTTCCCTCCGCTTTCGTCAGGGCCCGCGGGTCCTGCCGCTCGGACATATCTGGTTCCATTCTACTTCCCAATCCAACTCCACAGAACACCATTTTGCTCTCGCTCTATGCACTCGTCTTTGCCATGGATCTCGTCGTTCTGTTCTTCCTTGATTGGTTTCCTGTCCTCTTACCTCCTAGTCCTGTTACCTCTTTTTCGTTTAGCACCCGCGACTGACGTATCTGGATCCACCCTACTCTCCGGCCCACTCCCACTGCACACCGCTTTGCTCTCGTACTATGCTCTCAACCTCGCTGCCTCTCCCCGCCCTGTTTCTTATCATTCAGTTTCGCCCCATTGCCTCCGCTTTCGATGCCTGTTGAAGCGCTCTTGTATTCTTTTACTGTATTTGCCTCTCCGTTCGACCGCAATCTTATTGCTCTACGCTCTCTAACTCAACTCTGTCTCACCTCTTACTTCCCGCTATGCTTCGTCCTGTTCTGTACACTTTCGTGCGGTTCCACTATACTATCTTTGTATGCACTTCTCTGATTCCAATAAACTCGCTTCTGTTACTTAATAGCACCATACATAACATTGTTCTTGCTCTATGGCTTTTATCATTTACTTTCGTTTCCCATTGTTTCCGGTTGTATTCTCTTGCCATCCTTCATATTTATTCAGTTGCAATTCTTTTACATTTCATCAAATATCGCCCTTCCTCAAATCCACAACCACATTTCGCACTCGAATGGCTATTTTATCTTCTTACCACAATCACTTTGCCCTCGTCTCTCTCCTATGTGCTCTGCTTTACCCTTATGCTTCTACCTGACCACATTTTTTTTCTCACTGTAGTCTTTCGACGCCGTATTCGAGTCTTTTCCAACATTATAATTTCTTCTATATTATTTCCTTGCTTTCTTTTCTCCGTTCCACCCAATTCCTTCCTGTATTAGAGTTCTCCCCATTCTGCTCATTCTCCACCCCCCTGCACGCTCACAATTCCCAGAATGCTCCAGCGCGCCTGTGTACTCTGAAACCGCCTCGGTTTGCTTTCCTATTCACGGCTCACCTCCGCTTTACAGCCCCGGCCCTCGAGCTCCGCTCTCTTCTCCATGTCACCGCTGCGCGCCCTGCCGGCAACCTGCCTCCTGCTCTGTGCCTCGCCCCCGGCGCGCGCCGCCAGCGCGAGGCCGTGTTCCGGGCGAAGAAAGGGGTCGCGCGCTTGTATTCCATTCGTCTTGTGACTTGTTAGGCTCCTGCTGCGCCTAATAACCCTCGTTCTCTTTCCTTTGTTTCGAGGTTTTCTTTCCAACTTGCGTCTTCTTTTGTGACTTTTAACTTCTATTTTTTCCCTGCTGAGGAAAATGCCTTCTGCGTCCTCAATTAGTGTTGGGCATTGAAAAAAGAGTAATTACGTAATTAAAGAGTAGGAGTGTGTTTACATAAGCGAGACCGATTTAAATAAACGGTTTTTAAATGATGGAATAATGAATATTTTCTAATGTAATCCAACGTGTTGCTAAAAACTCGATAATTATGATTATGTGAAAATCTACTCATTATTTGCTAGAGAAAAAAATTTTAAATTTTAAAAATGTAATCGAATATCTTTTGAATTATATGAAAGAACTTTATTGATTGACAAGATGAATGAGTCTGGTATTGAGAAAAAAAAAATAGAAAGGGAAACGAGAAAAATTAATGAGATGTGAAACGAGAGATGAAAGCAAATTAACAAAGAACAGAAGAAGCCCACGCAGTATGAAAGACGAAGGCGAGTTTCCCAAAGTTGAAAAGATGCCAGGAAAAGATATGGCCTCATAGAAACGAAGAATGAACAGAATAATTTACTGAGCTACTGACTCCAAGAACAATGAAGCAGCTCCATTATTCTCGTTTATCTACTGAGGCCCAAGAGGCTGTCAGAAACCGAGTCAAAGACGATGCCGCCCGACCTTTGCCTTCTTTAGTCTACGTCAAACTCCGCAGTAAGGACACCTGAAACGTGAACCGAAAGTAGAAGCACAGAAGCTTCTTATACTTTCCTTTCTCGAATCTTGGACAGAAATACAACTTTTGTCGTCTTGTACCAAGAATAGAAGCAAGACGGGCAAGGTTTGTCAACCACATTCCGGGTACCTGACGTCTTTGTGTGTATCAGCAGAATGTAAGAAATGCCCCACTTTCCTTCAGAAAGAGCTACTACATAGGCTTTGAAATAAAATGCTATAAATACAAAAGTTATCTTCACAATCTGAAATGTTTATAATTAAGTTTCCCTTGATTTCATTTGAATATCTCATAAATATAATTGTATGTAATTTAATGCAGAAGAGTTTTGGCATTTTCAAATAATACATTATTCCCATCTATCAACCAAAAAATGCTGTTCTCATATTTCAATGTTTATTATTTTTGAAAACAGTTTGTGAATTCTATGTACGTCTAGAATGTTTTAGAAGATTCATGCTGCAATTTACTTTCAATAAATGATTTGTAATTGATTTATTTCAGTAAACCATTTGAAATTAATATTTTTGATAGGACTATATTCATACCGGCAGAAGTTATAGTATCAGTAAAAGAGAGACTCGGTAAAAAACTGTCAGTGGGGAATTCAAACATTTTTATGTGGTATACATTTTCTACATTAACTGGTACGATAACCTACCGCAAGCAACCATATCGTGAAGGGATCGAAAACTATAAACATAACATCTGATATTGATACGGTTTTCCCAAGGAACTAGATACTTCATTTAGAAAGTTACAGCAAATTCTGATTCCCTGAAATAGAAGGGATTTTTGAAATATACGATAGATAAAGAAATACGTAATCATTTAAAATACTTCATTCAATGTAATGATAAATAATTATTAATAATGAAATACAATAGAATAATTCGGTATTTAAATTTACATGTGTAATGAGATAAATTTCAAGAAGTACAACCGGTCCCATACTGCGTACTTCTTCTTCATTGTGTCACAGTCTCAGTTATATTGCATTAGTATGAGCCTTCATTTTGACTTCATAACACTGACATACATTTTTTACTTCTATTTGTCTTCTACGTTACATTATATCAAAAACTATTTATTTATTGTGTTCTTTTGTATTCATATACAACGTTGGCGCAAATATTTTCCTTTTATTCCATATTTTACCTATTACTCATCTCTAAAGTTGTTCTCTTAATTTTCTTTCTCACAACTTACTTCCTTTCTCCCCTTGAGTTTAATTTCAGATACCTATATTATTTTTTTCGATCATGTACCTTCACCCTTCTGTTCTCTTTCTCTACCATTTCATAACTTGCCTGAATACTCTAACCTACCTCGCATAGCCACCTCACCCATGTCAGAAGCAAGCGTCACTGGCGTTCTCTCACGGGTATGCGCGTACATCTTGCGTACGCGAGAGTCAGCTCGGGCACCCTTCGTAGGGAACCAAAGGATGGGGAGCCGAGAGGGAACTGAGCAGTAGCTGAAAACTCGATCCAGTGATTGGAGACGTTTCAAAATAAAAATGCCCACGATAAAACTTCCAAAAACAGCAAAGGAGAGAAACTAAAATATCTTCTGCACACATTATCATACGTTTTACCATGACCAATTGTATTCTAATCTCTTCCTTCCCGACGTATTTCGGTTGAGAAGGAAATAAGTACAGTACGCACTCTCCTACTGCATTCCTGTGCGGTTATGAAAGGATAAACGGAAAATAAAAGAGAATGGGTAGGCAAATGGCATTAAAAATTGCGAATGTCCCACTCGTGAAACACATATTGTGGACACAAAATTCATTCAAATTTAAAGTATACAACCAAAATGTACGCCTAATGTAAGCCTTACGCCAAAATGCATGCAAGTCTAAGTGTTTGTGGTATAAAACTTCAATGTCAAAAGAAAATGTATATTAATAAGATGTTTTTCAATTCATTATGAACTTTTGTGGACCTTTTAAAAATTTCCTGACATTCTTTAACGGTACGACATTTCAGTTAATACAAATTGATTTCGTAGTCAATTTTGCACAACAAATTAATGGGCTGGTCGGACAGCGGGAAAGTTCGAGCGAGAAATGTAATGTTTTGCAGTAGGAATGAGTATAGGGGGTGACTGAAGTAAGGACGAGTTGAGAAGTGGGAGTGCTAATTAGTGGGCGTGTAGGAGAAGGGGGTTGGGGGGGGAGCTGGCGAGTCGTGAGAGGATGAGAACGGAAGCATGCTTCCTCTGACTGGAGATGCGGTGCAGGAGCGTGATTGTCGTAGGAACGGGTCGGAGCAAGACGATTCCGAAACAAGGGCGGGTCGGAGCAGGACAAGGGGTGGAGTACGGGCGGATGAGAGAGTGAGTGAGAGTGAAAGTAGTAACGGAAAAAAGGCCAGTCGGAACAAAGATGAAGCGTAACATAGGGATCGAATAAGAAGTGAGTTGGAGCACGGGACGATTCGGAAAGTGGGCGAGTCGAAATGAGCACACGATGCAGGAGGGAGGTGGGTGAGAGAGAGGGGGAGACGGAGCGATATGTGTTTCGGCAAGTTGAGTTGGGATCGGGATTGGTTTGTTTTTTTCGTGTTTCCGGCCGCGTCAACTGCTTTGGTCATTAGTCCCGTGAGTGTGGTGCATGTTTTTTCTCGATAGATGGCGGTGATCTTCCCCCGCTGGATGGCGAGATCCGGCGCCGACCTACCGTCGGCCAGTGGGGTTTCCCCCTAACCAGGATACTCCCACCAGCGGGGCCCAGCCGGGACAAGCTCTAAGCTCCCGACCGGTCTCCCGGAATATATGGTAGTGTAGTGCATGTTAGTGGAAGTGTGTGTAAGGGGGAGAGGATAGGACAAGGAAGAGGAAGGAAAAATCGCGCGCGGTCCGTGGCCCGTTTGTTAGGGTACTGCTCCGGCATTTGCCTGGTGTTGATCGGAAAAAACACGGAAAACTACCGATCAGTACAGCCGGCCGCTAGAATTCTCCTCCAGTCAGCGACTGAATTCGACCTAGCTGGAAAGCTAGTGTCGAAAATCCTGCCGCCGGGGAGTGGGAACCTAGGACCTCCCGGTCAGAGGCGCTGCAGTGACGTCAGTTGATGCACTGAGCTACCGCTCCCATTTTTGGGATCGGGAGTAGGAGAGGGATCATAATGGTGCGGATCGGAGCAACGGGATGTAGGAAAGAGGGTAGGTGAGAGCGCCGAGAAGGCGGTTGGTCAGAGCGGAGACGAGGCGAGGCGCAGGAGGGGAGTGTACATCAGGGTTGTTCGGAGGTGAATGAGTGTTGGAATGTAGGCGGGTAGTCGGAGACTGAACGAGTACAGCCTGGGGAGGGGTGGCGGGATAAACGGTGGAGGGTAGAGCAGCGACAGGTGAGAGAGCAGGCAAGTCGGAGGGGGGATGTAAAGAAGTCAAGGCGGAACGAGGCTGGGCGCAGGGGGGCAGCCGTAATCGGGGCTGTTTGTAGCGAAATGGATGTTCGAAAGTAGATGGCCGGAGCACGGACGGGGCACATGATTGGGGCGGGTTGTAGGACGCGGGTAGAGCAGGGGCAGACCCGAGAACGGGCGAGTCGAAGCCGCGGGGTGTGCAAGGGAGACGCGACGGAGCGGGGACGGGTAAATGAAGGTAGTCAAATCGGACCCCTTCCAAGCAAAATAGATGTCGAAAAGTGAGCGGGTCGCAGCGAGAGTGTGGCTTAGTGTTGGGTGCGAGACCGGGCGCAGGACGGGGGTAGAAGTCGATAGGTGCCCTTGCAAGCAAAGTGGGTGTCGGAAAGTGGGTGAGTCGGGGCGGGGACGATTCAAAGTAGGCGGGTCAGAGCACGGGGGGGCACAGGGGGGGTGGGTGCACAGCAGGGGGACTCGGAGCGGAAGCGGGGATGTAAAGAAGGCGGGACCTAAGCGAGGCCCGGCAAAAGAGGGGAGTCAAATCGAAGCCCTTCCAAACAGAGTGTGAGGCAGAGTGTAGGCGGCTCGGAGCGCGTATGAGGGTGGCTCGAAGCGCGTATGGGGGGGAAGCGGGGAGTAAAGAAGACGAGTCGGCGCGAGGGGGGGGGGGGCGGCAGGCAAAGCGGGCGGGAAGGGGGGGTCGGGTGGAGGGGGGCGTTGAACTCGACGCCGCGCCACCGTCGTAAACTTAATACCGCGGGGGCGGAGGCCGCTCCGGATGACAGCGCCGCCGCGCAAATTTCAGCAGCCTCTTCTCCGCCCTCGCTGAACCTGTTGCGGGGCTAACTTCCGACACGCCGCACGCCGTAACGCCCACGCTTACGAGCGCCTCCAGTGGCGCGGCCACGCCCCTCGCGGCGCGCTGTGAGGCTCCTGCTGCATGAGGCACACCTTCCTTGGCTCCTCGCTGGCCGCGGGGTCAAAAATGGGAGGGTTAATGTCCTATCTAGCTTACGTTAAATTGAGTATATTTCTGAACCTTTATCTCAAAAACTACTTAACTTTTAATTTTTTTGGCTAGTGATTCCAGGCGCGTCAACAACTTAGGTCATAGGACCCGTAAGTGTATTGCATATTTCCTCCAGGTGGTGGCGGTGTTCTTTCGCCGTTGGATGGTGAGATCCGGCGCCGACCTACAGTCGGCTAGTGGGGTTTTTCCATATCCAGGACTCTCCAACCAGCCTGGCACCGCTCCAGCTGGGACAAGCTCTACGCTTCCGACCGGTCTCCCGGAATATGTGGTAATGTAGTACATGTTAGTGTAAGTGTGTGTATAAGGAAAGAGGATAGGAGAAGGAAGTAAAAGGCAGATCGCGCGCGGTCCGATGCCCGTTTAGTAGGGTACTACTCCGGCATTCGTCTGGTGTTGATCGGAGAAACCATGCAAAACTACCAATCAGAGCAGCCGGCCGCTAGAATTCTTCTCCCGACAACGACTGAATTCGACCTAGCTGAAAAGCTAGTATTGAAAATCCTGCCGCCGTTAGGACTCGAACGTAGGCTCTCCCGCTCAGAGGCACTGCAGTGACATCAGTTGATGCACTGAGCTACCGCTCCTAGTTTAAATTTTGTTCTTTGAATCAGTTTACAGTGTTTATAATATTAAGAAAAACGTAGATTACCAGCTATTTTACCCACTGAATTTCTGTGATCTAGGCATAAATGTTTACAGCAGTTTTCGCAAACTATCTTTGTCTTTTCGCACATATGTAGCAATTTGCTTTTCTGGTTAATTCTGACACAAAGGATGTTGAATATTAATACAATTGCTTTGTAATTTTACTGTAATACAGATCGTTAAGTCTAAATATACACAAAACATGAATCGAGGGAATGAGAAGGAACTCACTTTAACACTGCGGTGAGGTATTCCGAGACCTTTTCTCGTCTAATTCCAAGAATACGCCTCAAATCATTTCGCACAACCAGTAAAAAATAAATAAATAAATAACACAATGTCACTGAGGAATACTGGCAACGTGAACGCTATCTAGTAATGGATTTCCAAATTATGACAGATACTTCGCTTGGGGGATTCTATGACCCCACCAGAATAGTAAAGGGCTAGCCTACGTCAAATTGAACATAGACCCTATCATGTCCATGTTAAATTGACTATATTTCTGACCTTTTATCTCCGAAACTACTTAACTTTTAATAATTTACAGTATATTCTTTAACCATTGGTTATTATGCTAAAGCAGAATTACGTGAATAGAATAGAGTAAAACCGTTTTATAGAATTTTATAAAAAAATTTAAAATAATTTTAAAAATTAGGCACTTATTAATCAATAATTAAAACAATTTTGCAATCTGCTTTATTATTTTGGTTAAGTAGCGCACTCATATTTACATAAATATTTCGTGAAAATTTCATCGTTTTATGTTACACAGTTTCTGAGAAAATGAGTCATATCGGCATTTTTGTAACAAAGTATACTTCGTTAAAAAACTGTATTTCGAACCTCATGAACGCAGAACATATGTAAACAAACCCTGTTTGTGTACACAACCACAGGATTAAAGAAGTGACAGATTCACGGATGTCAAGAACAAAGTCTCTTCTATAAGTTTACATAAGTCATAGTCATTCGGATAATTTGGTTGAACGAATTATAAAAAATGAAGGGAGTCCTTCACAAAAGAGACACCCTCGGGAACCTTCTGCAGAGAGAGATTTAAAGATTAAAAAACACTACTATTTAGAATTTGGCAGTCAAATTTATACTTCATCTCTCAAACTATAATTTAACATTCTTAAGGGAAATATAAATAATTTAACAAACTTAATTTTCTTAAGTTAAAATTTTCATATTTTTCCTGTTATACTACTCGAGAGTACCGCTCTATCTCATATCTACCGCTCTATCTCTGTTTAGATAAATAGAAAACATAAATCAGAAAACGAGGTGATTAGTAATGAAACTCTATCTGTTATTTTGTTTTCTTTTTGCAAGGTGTTAATTTTTTCAATATTCACATTTCTGCCGTCTTGAATAATATATACACAAAAGTGAACGCATGATTATTATTTTGTATAGTTTGGGAATCGTTTGTTCCACCCTCTCCTTCCTGTAAAAATTCCATAAAAGCTAAATATTTAGGCAATAATTTAAATTGTGGATAACTGCCATACACTGCCATACTGTAATATTCCATATTAAGGAAAATAAATAATTAACTTTTGCAAAGGTTTAAAATATTTTATTAAAACGAAGAAATCTATAAAATTGAAATAAAAAGCTATGAAAAAAAAGAATAGAGACGTACCTAATGAAGTCTATAATTAAAATTCTCATGAACCCAACCTGTTTTTGACCCATAAACATGGAAAAGGTTAAACAAAACAGAATGGAGAAACACTTATTTGCCACGCACCAAAACACGCATTGATGAAATTACATCTCAACAAAGTTATGACAGAAGAGTAGAGGCGCGAAGATGAACGTACAGGTCTTCTAAATACCCATCAAGAGCGTGGCACTTCGTCTACAGCGTTTCAACGAAAACGCACTTAATTATCGCGTAATTTTTCGCGCAAAGGCAACTCGGATGAAGAACTTCAAGGGAGCCATGTTATTATACGCTTCGCGTGCGCGAGACAGAAACGCGAAATTTCCACTGCGGCACGCAACGAACAGAATCAATTAGGGCTTCAGGGATGTCAAACTGGCAGCACGCCGGCGGTATGGAACTGGATTTCCCTCTTGAAAACGAAAATGTTGTCACCTCAAAAATTATTTCTCAGCCATGGAAGACTTAATGTACAAAATTGAGTTTAAAATACTTTTAGAAGAATATTATTTATCACAATTTAGAAAAAGAATTTAATAATATATATTTCGACGATTCACAAAACTATTAAAATAAAATTATGAAAAATTTTAATTTTAAATTTCTAAATTTTAGATAATAAAATGCATTTGATTCTGAAAATCGAGCATGTTACGTTATTTACCAAAACGTTGTTTATCAATGCCCAGTCTACAAACAAATTCTTTAATAAAAGAGCTTAAATACCAAATATTATCACTGAAAAATATATTTGAACGGAACACATTTGTCATTGTTATAAAGAGATTTTTCAAAGAAATGTAAACAAAATCGACATATTTCGTACGAAGTAAATTGTATTTACGTTATTTTTCATCCCGTCAGTCTGAAAATGTTCCCATGAATGATATGAATGTGTATCATAAGCTATTGCAAGTAAGCATAAGAATTTCAATAAAAAATTCCCTTAGAAATGAATAAAACATTAAAAATTAAATATAAAAATATAAAAAGTAAACAAATGTTAACAAATAAAATGTATATCGTAGGTTCTGCCTGTATTTCTCTCGTGTTAGATACTTTTTATTCGTTTTACTCGTTTCGTATTTTTACTCGTTTTAGGTACCTTTGTATTCCTATTAATCTAGGTTGAAGAAACATAGCAAAATTTGAATACAGTTGCTAATGACCACAGACTCATTCCAAATTTTAGAAGAAGCATTGGTAATTTAGAAATAAAACAAAATGAATTTGTCTTTGCCTTCGAGGTTGAGAGATTGAATTCAACTTAAGGAAGAAATTTACGGCTTCGTTACATTTAAATTAATTTAAATTTAAATTTTCATTTGTTTCTCTCCTAACCAAAGGGTACTCCCGGATAAGAAGGTAAAACGTTCCCTTAAACTAAGTGACATATCAGTGGTTACATTATAATTCTGACATAAAATGTATATTTTTGAAAGGTTTCTTAGCCTCTGTCCCACCACCCACACTCATCTACAGCCAAAAAGTGATTTAATTATACATTTTTCGGCAACTTAACACTATTGTATGTGACTGAAAAATATGAACAATAAGGTATATGAATAATAATACAGAGATTTGAATGACTTAATGTCATAACTGGGTTAGGGGATAGGCAGGCGGGGAGTTCATTTAGTCGAAGCTCCCTCTTACTTTGTTTCTGTTCTCTTAAGTTAGTGTTCAGATTTTTTCATACATAATTTCAAATTGTGACATTCTATTGTTTAATGTTATGTTTGTATGTTTAATAATTATTTTTATTCGATTTGCATTCTATTGAAGCGTTTATGCTAGGCTGATTTTATCCTTCAGGTATATTGAAATAATTTTAATGTATTTTGCTGAGAGTCCTAGAATAAAATTTTTAACACTGTGCTTTCGGCAGTTCATCAAACAAAATTTACTGATAGTCTTCTAATGTATGTATTTAGGTTTTCTATTTTCAGTTCATTTTTAATTTGTCTACTTGACACAATCCATGGTTCTTTAATTACGCGTCTTAAAAAAATATTTTGAACTACTTGGATTTTCTCTAAGTTACTTTTTGCGGCCCCACTCCATACAGGGCAAGCGTAAGTAAGCGATGGTCTAACAATTGATGGTATTTTCAAGTATGTTTTATTGGAAATTTCTTTAATATGTTGTTTCCACATTAGTTTTTAGTCTAGAACTACTCCTAAATATCTCACTGGTTGATCTATTTGATCCATTTTAAATCTACATTTTAATTTTTAGTGGGTTGTTCATTTTATGTTTTCGTAGCGTAAATGTCTTGGACACCGCTTACTGGGAGGATGCTCCTGTGCTTCACCGTATGAGGTGGATTTACCGCAGAGCGTTTGCCACCCCTGGACTAGGAATTTAAATCGAATTACACACACACGGGCCCCTTCAAGGCGTGAAACGCCTGAGCGCTGTACGGAGCGATGAATTAGGCGACAGACGGCGCTGTGATGGCAGGCGCAGAGCAGGTGGGGAACGGGAGCAGCGATGCACAGGGAGTGTGGGTTGAATAATGTCACGTGGAACGCACTGGCCTTAGTGTTCAAGTCACGGAATAGGCGTCCACAATATGGTAGTCAGCAGATCCTTCAACGCTTCCTGTTGAATAACGCACATTAGAGGCATCTAAAACCACAAAGGGCACTAAGCTCTCTATGGACCATTGCGAGATCTTTGCACGATTCCGACTTTCTACGAGACGTAAATCAGTTGTTGGTGAATCTCTCCTTTTAGTTTACATATGGCAACATTTTGAAAACATTACACAATTACACGTTTACACAACAAACAAACATTACACATTTTCAAAACAACAGGTTGAACGTATTTTTCCAAACTTATTTATTCTCCTTGCTTTAGGTCCTTATATTTCTAGTTGCCTTGTTTCATGTACATGACGAGAATGCGCCAGATGGATGAATATAGTTGGAACGTGATAGTAACATCAAAATTTCTTCTCATTTTCTTAATTCCATTGAACACCTTTTCAAAGCTTTATGTAGAGTGTAGACTGCAATATTAATAAAATTTATCGATATCTGTTACTGCGAACGATAAAATATGAGCCAGGGTCAGAATTTGGCCAAGGAAAAGATTTCGCTGTACCTTATAATCTTGCTCAATTGAATTATATATTTGAATTACTGTGGATAATTACGGAGTGGTTTTTGAGAAAATTCTAAAGACAAAACCAACACCCTGGCTTTTGAAGGTAGCTTTCCTGAATGATGTAAACGGACGATATTATACGAAACCTTTCAACATGCTTATCTTTTAAGTTTCTTAAATGTCCTATTTCATGCTCAGGAAAAGTTTCTGAAGGGAGGAAAATAGAGTATATTAATCATTAATGTGGAACAGTTTAAAAAAATGAAACAAAATGAGAAAATATACCCTCCCAAAATTTCATAAACTCCAGCGTGCTAACTGACCTCTATGAAAGTGAAATGCGATGTCTGAATAACAAAGATCGCAGCAGAATTTATGTGTATGAAATGAGGTTTCTGAGGCCAATATTGGACTTTTCTCAAGAAGTACAAAAATAATAATAATGTTGTACGAGGTAAACTAGAAATAACATATTCAGAGGACATCCAAAGAAGTGACAATACCACCTTAAAGCAAATCCGATCTACAAGAATACCGTTGTATATAGTGTAGTGCTTGAACAAAAAGTCATCACATTCATTTTATTTTCGAAAACTTGAAAAAAATAATAACTATTTGATATATTGAACAGGCATTTTCGTGCATCAGAAGAAAAACAAACTTCAAAGACCAAATTGTATTTTTTGGAGAATATACTCGCAAATACCGTAATTAACGGGTGTCAAAGCAGCTTTAAAGTGTTAGATTACAATCAAATGTTAAAAAAACTTTGAATTTCTAAACAAGGCCTACGAAACTAATAATAGGAAATCTAATCATAAACGATGGTAATTTTGTGAAGCGTGAATTTTAATTTTATGAAAGTTGCACAATTTCAGGGGTGAGTTGAAACACGCATATTGTATGGAAAATGTATCTGGGAATAATAAAGTTATCAATAAGAATTGCTACAAGGTATCAAACATTAAGTCTTTCACTTATTCCAGAACGTCTGGTTTCAAAGGTTGCCTACATCACACAGCACTCGCGGCATCCGGCAGACAGCATTAAAGGGTATACGAGTCGTATAAAATCGAGGCCTCCTGTAGCAACCCAACTTCCGCCAGAATTTCGTTGATGAGCGAGTTCCCCGCCTCTATTAAGAGGGGTTGCGAGAGAGGAATGTTCAGTGCGCGAGTAATGTAGGCAAAGTTTCAGCAAATTTGGAGTCTGGGTGAGAGGCTTTTGCAAAATACCTTTCTCAGCTGCAACGATGCCTACGCATTCAGAAGTCAAGTCACGAGCGTGAGAGAGACCTAAATGAAGGAAGTACTACGTCACGTGACCACAAATCGGATTCCGAGTGCTTTGCAGAACTTAACACCTCTGTGCGTAATGAAAAGCTGGGAACGGAATGGAAAAGATTATTTTTTTTAGAAAGATTTAGAAATGCTGAGCACAAATAGAATTCGAAAGTCGATAATTTTGTGTATGCTCTCGGCTCTCCGTCTAAAACAGACTCCTAAGCTTCTTAGCTGGTCAGTTTTTGCAACATTTTGGCTTGAACTTTATGTGTTGAAACTTGACCAGCTTTTTCTGTCTGGGCGCCACAACATTTCCTGGTTAATCAACATTTGAACTGTTTTATTGAAGTTCGTTTTCACGCCAGTTATGGGTGAATGTATTTGCTCTTGGATATCAAGGCACTCCCTGTCCTTTGCCCAATGTTTCCATTTTTCATCAACTCGGAGTATTATTCAAAACTAGAACTCAAGATATTGAGGTCGGCCGAGAGAAATCACGTGACTCTAGCTCCTGGAGAATACGGCTACAAAAAGTATAATTATTAGTAGTATTAAAACTCAAATTATAATACATAATGTATAATAAGTAAAAGTTAATATCCGGAAGAGACTGAGTCCAAGGCAGAGATATCAACGCTTCAGCCGCTGAGACCATCCATGGGAAAATGCCTTCCGCAGGGTATTTCACCCAGAGGAAGGAGGCAGCATGACTGCCAAAACGTTGGCACCTATGACTAGGTCGCGGTGTTTACCGGACAGCCAAGAAAATATTGACTTCGGCCGCAGAAGCCTTCGCTGCAGTTGTCGAACAGAAATAGTGTAAGCGTTAAACGTTAGAGAAATAATGTTAGCAATATTCACATAAAGTAATGATTTGGGTTTCAAAAAAATAAAGTGAGAACTATTTCGGAGCTACAAAGACAACAGCATTGCGAATGCGGTGGTATAACGGTTATCGTATCGAACTGTTGTACCCGAGTTTGCGGGACCCGATTGAAGCCGTGGATTTTTAAGGGCGAAAAAATCCTTCGTAGGCCTTCCTTCGGAAGGGAAGTAAAGTCGGCTGTCCCATGTAGTAGATGCACTGCATGTAAAATATACTCAAGCCTAAATGAAGCCTCTGAGCAAAATTGAGTTCCACCTGTTTCGTCGCCCAAGATAATACCTCCTTTCTCCGCTAGGTGGTGAAAGGAGCGTAGCGACATTTGCGTGGTTAGACGGAAGAGCGGGCCTGATGGCCCGAGTCTCGCCACGTAAAATAAGGCATTAACTAACTAACAGCATTTCCGTCAGTACGCACACGTCAAAGTTCGAAATTGGACTATAGGTAGCAGAATTGGTTGATTGATGATTGATGTTTCCGGGCACGTCAACCGTCATATTCATTAGTACCATTAGTTAGTGTATTGAATGTTTTAATCTCCAGAATTATCTGGATCTATGATCTGGCGGTGATTTCTTGATTTCTTTCCCGCTGGGTACCAAGACATTGCACTGAGCTGCACGTCGACTTCCGGAGGATTATCTTCTCCAAGTATATACCACCAGTGAGGCACCGCCCCAGCCTGGACAAGCTCTGTGGTTTCCCGGCATGTGTGGTAGTGTAGTTCATGTTGGTGGATCTGTGTCAGGGCTGAGAAGAGGACAAGAAAGAGGAAGGAAAGATCGCCCGCGGTCCGTGTCTCGTTTGTTAGCGCACTGCTTCGACAGTCGCATGCTATTTTTAGGAGAAATCACAGAAAACTTCCAATCAGAGCAGCTTTCAGTTAGAAATAATCTCAAAGCGTCTGAAGTCGACCTAGCTATACATTGAGTAGAATAAAAGGTCTCGAAACTATCAGAAAAAGTACATTGAGAAAAGCATAGAGAGAAGTGAGAGAAATGGGCATATCGCTGCAAAAGCAGCGGTTCCAGCACCGACGGGAAAGAGACAATAAAGATTGATCAGGGCAGCCACACACGCGTTGTGGATGGCGACGGTATAGGTGAAAGGTCAGCGGCCGTCGCACTGGAGATGTGTTGAAATGACCTAAATTGGAATAGGAACATGAGGACGAGCACAGAGAGAGCGTGCGAGTGGCTTCGAACCTCGTGAACATGGAAGAACAAGGCAAAAAAAATGAGGGCGTGGCGCAGTGGTAGTACAAATTCTTTTGATTGATTGACTGATTGATTGACTGATTGATTGACTTTTGATTGAAGGCCTAATCTTTTGATTGATTGACTGATCAATAACTGCTAAGGCCGTTAGTCTGGAAAGTGTTCTGCATGATTTTGCTCGGTAGGTGGCGGTGACGTTTCCTCGTCAAATGGTCAGGTTCGGCGCATCAAGGAAATGGAGACTGAGATTTAGAGGGGATAATAAAAAAAGGTTAACACAGTGGAGTCAGGAAAGTAATGGGGAGACAAGAACTTGACGGGAAATGGTAATGTCGGGACACATATGGCAAGAATACGAACGTGTTTGAAATGAAATCACGATGTTAAAGAAGTGGAAGAGCGTAAGTGTTGGCGACAATGAAGCTCTACGACAAGCGAGGATAAGGCGAAGGCACGGAAGTGACGGGAGGAATCTAAGATGTGGGGAGCGTTAGAGTGGTAAGAGGGTGTGTGTTAGTAGCAAAAGCGACAGAGAAGCAAACACATGAAAGACTCGCGTACGGGCAACAATCGAGTAACACCCGCGCAACTTTTCTTGAATGGTCTGGCTTCCCCCTCCCTAGAGCAATAAACAGTTGAAGATCGAAGCTCGCAGCGGGCATTGATTCCAACATTCCAAACATATCTTCATTGGCGAGCAATAAAATATATTTACTGTTGAAACCGAGAACTCCAGGCCGTATTTTTCTAAACAACATCTAAAGAAATAGCCAAAGCAGATCCAGATCCATAGCAGGGGATATCTCGAAATCCTAGAAAAATTAGAACTCAATTTATTGAGAAAGTTCGGAAGGCTTAACTGATATTCCAGAGATTGGCGTTACTTCATAAAGCCTAGTGGACGATGTCGTAACTAATACCCCCTCTCTATCCTATTTTTTCGTAGCCATCGTTCAAGGAAAGTTGCGCGATTAATACACCCCACTGAAAGCGGTGGAACCGGATGCCGGAGGTGTGAAAGCATGGGAACTCGCGGGGGCGGGGCGGCGTCGGTAGGCGCGGGGTGTGTGACGCCATACGCGTTATAAATTTTAATTCGCTGCGTACCGAGCGCGGTGGGCGGGCGGAAGGCGCGCGTGGGCGGCGGTGTGGGCGTGTAATTTGGCTCCGCGCAGCCCATCGACCTCGACGCTCCGTGCGACCGCTGTGACCCACACCCCCACACCTGCGCCACGTTTTGCAACCCTGCGGCACGCCCACTCGCACGTGCAGAGAGGGTGTTGTCCGTACTTTTCCATTAATTTCATGTACTGGTTTTGTAAATGATTACCCATATTTTGTGGTTCCTACTTCTCTATATGTATTTTTAATGTTTCTTTAATTTTATATTAATATTAACAAAAAAATATTTTATGTGATCACTTTGCAACAATAAATTCATGAGTTAGTTAGTAATTTAATAAAAACTCCAATTAGCCGACCGGTTAATTACGCCGTAGGTCGCTTTGAATATTGTATCTTTAGTGATGTATGAGCTTTTCCTACCATATGGACGCATTTTTTTTATTTGACCCAATTTTATCTATTTTTAATGAACAGGATTTGCACTTTTCTGTCAAATCGTTTACATTAAATTACGACAATTTACTTGTTTTATTTTCATCATTATATTTTTATCAACTAAATTTTTTGTTTGTTGCACATTGATAACAAAATATTCAGCGTATTTTTCTTAAAATGCCATCTTCAGTTAGTTAACACTTCTCTTATATTTATTCTTATATTTCACTTAATGCAAAATATACGGCGTAAACGTAAAACTGGTTTAGTTGGAAACTGCATGCAGTCAACCCACAACATGAAGTAATTCCTTACTTCAAACGTTTGAAATGAAACAAATGAAGAGACTCATCAGAACGCTGGTCTAGGCGTATTACAATACATTCCATTAGGAAAAAATGAAAATTAAATATAAAATGTTTGAACGCACTATAAATTAATATATTATAAAATTATTGAAATATATTATACGCACTGAAAATTAATACGATTATTTACCCACAGAACGTACAAAAGTCCTGTTTCACATGAAGCACACCGCTAGAGGCACGTCGCCAAAACAGCCTGGGAATGCAGCGCTGGCCAGCTTCCTATGGTCGGAGGATTGCGGCCGTAACGTATCGTTTGTGGAGCACGAGCCGCGCATTCCGATCTCCGGCGCGCCCCGCCGCGAACGTCACCATCACCACCGCCTTACCGCCATCGCCCTCACTGCCGCTGCGACGGACCATGTTTCCACCACCCCATGCTTCCACCTTCCACCGTTTTGTGGCCAATGGCGTCATCACCGTCACCGCCGCCGCAGCAACCTCTGATCCCATCCCTCCCGCAATCGCTGCCATATCCCATGTACCCCACATCGTCATCACTCCTGTTGTATTTCCGTCCCCTCAGCCTTCATCGCCCCTATCGCCCCTGCAATGGCACTAGTAGCGCAACCTTTTACGCTGTCACATTTCACAGCGTTACTCTCACCACTTCCTGCTCGATCATTTCTCCGGATAATCTTTGCTTGTCATAAAGCAGCTTCACCGGTTTCACCATCCTCACTTCCGCAGACCGTTCCGCCATTACCGGCTCAATCCCAGGATTAACCATCGTCTCCTCGTCCATTCCTGCCGGTCCCCCCCCCCCCCCCCCTTTCCCCATCAACCCCCTTCCTCACCCACCCCCCCCCCCTACCCCATTGCCTCACCACCACTCAAGTCGGCATCCCCATTGTTACCGCCGCTCCGCCACTCCCACCGCTCCCTCTTCCTATCCCCACCTAGTTACCTCACTCGACCATCTTCACTTTCCCCACCTGCGCCCTCCACGATTACTGCCACCGCCCTCGCTTCCATCACCATCCTCACGGCTCCCATCTCCACCTCCCCGTCCTTCCGACGACCGTTCAAGTCTCATCACCATTGGTATCACCACCCCGGCCCATCGCCGCCCAGCCACCCCGGCCGCTCCCTCTTCCAATCACCACCAAGATGCCTCACTCATTCCACCATCTTCTCTTTCCCCACCTGCGCCCTCCACCATTACTGCCACCGCCCTCGCTTCCATCACCACCTCCACAGTCCTTCCAACGACCGCTCAAGTCCGCACCACCATTGCTATCACCACCCCGGGCCCGCGTCCTCGCTGCCACCGCCAGCGGCGCTGCTGAATGCCCGTGTGCCGGGCGAGCGCCGGGCGTGCCTGGGCCGGCGCCCATTTACCTGCGCGGTGGGGCGCCGCGCGGTCAAGTGGCGCCGCCGTCGAGGGGTCAGCGGTCGTGCTCCGGGGCCAGAGCTGGCTCTCCGGAGATCGATGGCCGCGCAAACACGGAGGCTGCTCTACGAAAGGTCTCCTCGCGGAGATGGCTTAGCTTGTCGCGGACCCTGGTAGAGTGTCGAACCACCCGGACCCTGAGTCTTGCTGCGTTGCTCACGTCGTTAGCTTGAAGGTGCGGGCAGTGAAAAGGCGATACTAAGCTCCTGCACTCACCAGTTAGACCTAGGGCGCATCCGCCTTGGAGCAGGATTGGGCGAAGGATGCTTTTCGGGGTACTCCGGATCCCACTTTAAAGTCCGGCGGGAAAGCAGTTACCACCCGTCAGGTTCCTTCGATTGCGGCGTTACTCACGTCGTGAGCAGGCGGTGAGCATTGGGGAGACAGGATGGGGGCCCGAGCCGCCTGGACGTTCGCCCAGGTGGCCCCCTGTTGGGCTCTCGGATTTGTCGTGGCAGTGGCTCGATACTCTGTGCAAAGAGAAGGGAACTTGTTCCTGGCGCATGTGAGTGGCCCATTGTCGAGACTTCGGTAGTAGCCTGCATAGCTAGGAGCTCTGAGCTAGCAGGGCGGCCCCTATCCAGGCACTGTATGGGGAGGTTGCCGTGAAGATAAAACGGGTTCTGGCTGGATCCGGCCGTCAGCCTGCAGGCTTTAGCGCTTCGGCGGGGGGGGGCGGATTAGAGCCCAAAGAGGCCACGTTGCCCGATCTGGGGACTTGTCCTCCTGATGAAGAGAATTGTTGTGGTCTTGTAGACCACACGAGGTTCCTTGCTACGAAAGATCTACATATCGTTAAGCAGGGATGTTTGGAACGAGTTAATATAAAATGATGTGAGCAGACGAATTCAAGAAAGAAGTACGCAACACCAGGTCATGTGCAGCTCGCGACAGACCCACTTGGAAGCACATCAAATCGAAGAGGGCCCATGTCACTACTGTAAACGACCGATAGGTTTGATGACATCCACAAACGCAACAACCAAGAAGCAAACCACTCACCCTGCATGCAGGAGGCCTTTGCCATTAATGGGATTAAAGCAGGCGAATAATAATAATAATAATAATAATAATAATAATAATAATAATTGTAATAATAATAATATAAAATTATTGCAATGATCGGAAGGCGCAAAAGGTAGACATTCTATTAAAAAATGAAAAAAAAGTTCCTTTCCCTTATCATACAACAACTTGGTGCAAATCGCATCTCTATTTCTGAAACTGTTTCGAGAATTTTCATTCGCTGCAGTCATCTTATGTACCTCAGTCTGGCCGAACTTATGTTCTTCAATAATATTATATATATATATATATATATATATATATATATATATATATATATATGTACGTTATATGTTAAGCATAATTATATTATTGTGATGATTTATCACAAGGTGTGTGCAAAGGAACGACAAATTCAGACAAAATATAAAAACAGGACAGCACCAATAGGGACAGGGGAGAAGTAATTGATCGAGTAATAACTACTGAAAATAAAAGAGAATGGCGACATAATTAATACAGAGGAAAATAGGGAATGTAGTGGTAAATAAAAGCACTAGTGAGAAATTTCCGTGAGTGAAAAAGTAAATTACGAAAATAATTAGGAATCGATAAGCAAAGAGTAAATAAAGCGCTAGAACGACGTTTACCAATCCAAAACCAAAATATGTGCGAGAAGAGAAATAGCCTGCGTAATGAGACGAAGGAGAGAAGCATTTGGGTTTGATCCTCGCGCATCGAAGAAGACAGTTGAGCGCATAAGACAAACGAACGGAGCAGACGATATTCTGACGCAGTGACGTGCGGAGGCAGCTGATGTTACGACTTAGTATCGCTCGGATGGCAGAGACGCGTTTACGATTTGGTAGTGTTACGTAAATTAAGAATGAGTACGATAAAGTTATGAATAGAAAAGACAAATTTTAATTGCGTGTGTGAAAGAAGAATACGCCTTGGTCTGGACTGGATTTCAACTGAAATGGAACTTTGAGTGGACGCGGATCGACATTCAATAGGTCAGAGGAACACCAAAGGGAAATTACTAAAAAAGGCCACATGTTAAATTCTAATGGTCATCCATGCAAGAGGAGGGAATCGGGAAGAAAATAGTACGTTTAAATAACAATAATAAGGATTTTATTGCAAATATTCTTTGAATGCTATGTATGTATGTGATGTTTATTTCATAGCAGAATAGAGATTACAATGTTTGTTTAACTTGAATTAAGTATTGTTATTCCTTGGTAGTGGTAAGGAAATTCCCAATCTCACGTGCGAAGGAAATAAAAATAGCATTCGTAAATTTTCATAACCGAGTCTCTGTAATGACGGTCTCTCTGACGACAAATTGATCATACGGATCAATCTCGGTACATCCTTCGGGCTTTTGTCAGGTTAAATGCATACAGAAATATTAAATGAAAATTAGGTATAATAATCAAATAAAAAGGTACCAGGAAAATACCCCCGTTAGACTTTATGATTATAAAAGAACATATGTATGATGAGAATGAGCAGTTACGAGAACGATAAGATAATCAGAAAGCAATCAAACGAAAAATTACTTTGATTTGCAGGTATTCTAATAAATTTTATCTTTAATTTATTATATTTTTACGTAGTAACATTCATAGTTTTCTCTTTATTTACTAATTTATCTTCACCTTCTACTGAAGTTAGCTAAAAGTGTTATAAGAATTCCCTTCTATCCATTTCTTACATATCACTAAAATTCCAAAGGGACGAAGATTCACACTTGCTATCTCATAACACAATGTACAATTATCCTGAAAAATATATCAAATTAAATTCATTTTATGTCGTTAAATTAATTTATTCATCAGTGTCAAGGAGGTGCTACTTCGGAAGCACTTGAGTACACTCAGCCGTCAGCACGGTTGATATGCAAATCCGAAGTCGCATACGAGCAGGTAGAAAGAGAGTAAGCAAGAACAGGCGTGGCTTTTGATGAAATGTAGAACGCAATTTTTCGTAAAGTTTCTTTCCGAGTATTAACAATGCTTATATTATTGTAAGCGTCTCTTCGAAAACCTAAGAATGCTGAAGAAAAAATTTATATTATTATTTTCAAAAATCATTTTATGCCAATATATTCAAAATTAAAATATGTTAGAAACAAGAAAACAAAATATGTTATTTCTCCATTATCTACACAAGCGGATTTGTTCACTGGAAAATACAGATTAATACGAAACTATTTGATTTTGCATCAATTTAAGATTGTATTACTTGACGGTAACTACTTTAAATATTACCTTAAAATGCACAAAAGCCATTGATGTCATTTTGATTAATACGTAAAGAAAGTAATTAGAAATTTATTATTATTATTATTATTATTATTATTATTATTATTATAATGATTATTATTATTATTATTTAAATAAAATACAACCGTTATGTAGTCATTTCACAAAATTATTCATTCTTTATTTCTTTTAAAAATAGAAGTTCTTAAACGCAATCGAGCTTCAACCACACAAATGGCATAGTGAAGTAGGTCATTTCTAACAAATCTAATGTGAATACGACGTCAATTATGAAAATTTGAAATAATATTATTTTGATTATTGTTTTCAAATTCACGACAGAATGTCAGGGAACAAACCATTATGACTAATTTTCGTAATTTATAATATTAATCATAGAGGTACGTATTGCCAAGTTAAATTTAATCCCTCAAACATCAATTGGTGGTCAAGAACTAAGAAATTAATTTACCTAATAATATTTAAGATCAATTTCTTTTAGATATGAAGTATGATTTGTTAATTGAAAATAATATAATGACAATATTTGTTACGTGAGAAAATTACATAATCAACTAGCACAAATGTAGATGTCTTGCTGAATGGATAGATGTTTATAGCCTTGGTAGATGGATGAAAAGTTTTATGCAGTATAAGATGGAGTGTATGTTGAAACATTAAAGTTAATTGTTGGAAATATTGACAGGGAATGTGTGTGTTGGAATATTGGAGAGATTCGAAGACTCGGGAATATAGACGGTGTTTTGACGTCTTGTGGATTTGAGCGAGAAGGTGTATGTTTGGAGGCATACACGACCTGTGGTTAAAATTTGATTTAAAGAACTATTATGATTGGGTTTGTTTTTCTTTCAGTTGTTAATTGCGTAAAGTTGACATTTTTCATTTTTATTATTCTTGTTGTGAATAAATGTTTCTTATAATTTTGAAATTAGAAATGTGTTTTTAAATTTAATAAACAGTAACTTACCATTATTCAAGTGTACGGTGTATGCCTTAGAGCCTTAGGTCTTACAAACAAGTAAATTGATTTTTTTCTATTCATGAATCTGATTCATTGAAAGGGAAAAACAGAACCATGACCATATCAATCAATGATGCATCATCTACACAAATGTAAATGTCGTCACCTGACTGGCGACGCAAAGGTTCGTCGAGTGCATTCACGCAGGAGAGTTTGGCACCCCTGCTAATGCGGGACGGACGGCGGCTCAAGGACGACTGGGAATGAGTTGCGAACTAACTGGAAGCGGTGAACCTCCCTTCACGCGAGATAAACGCGCCAACTGTCCAAAACATCTCTTGGGCATTCTCTCTCGCTTAAATAACAGGCGACGCCAGGCAAATTCACATTACATAGCTTGTCTTCATATTTTCATCTTGCTCACTCCGGCTGTGCTTTGCAGAATGTTGGAAAATGTGACGTTCGCACACGGCAAATGAACATAGTTGAAATTCCCTTTTACTGTCGCGAATATAAAATAATTGTTATAGTTTAGTTGCAAAAATGTTTTACAAGTAATACATTTGTATTTTAAAATTTTTTAATAATCAAACTGAATTAACCTATATACTGTATAGTTACAATCCAATAATTATTAGATTTTTTTCATTATAACTTAACATATATTATTTATTTATGTATAATGACTTAAAGTATTAGAGAACTGTTGAATTGGTTTAATTGATAGCAAGTAAGAAGAATAAATAAAATGGAAATTATATTTTTTCCATGACCGTGAGTCGGTTACAACTTTATCAAATGCAGAGCAAAAGTGCAATATATTCTCCCTAGAGAGATAATATGTATTCTGTCCCTTGTTTATATCTTACCAAAGAAAACATACGACAGAGTAAACAATACATATTTCTTTTTTCCGGGACCACCGTAAACTGCACAGTTGCTTATTTGCAGCTACCATGTTATTAATATTGCCAAAGAAATATTATTCACATGCTGCATGTGTTTGTAAAATATTTTCTAACTCACAAAATGGCAATTTTAATGTATCATTAGGGAACCGTAATAATGAATTGCCGAAAAATACACACTTTTATATCAAAATATCACGAACTGCAAGATACTGGAATTTTTCACAACCGTCACATGATATATCAAACTTATATACTTTTAATTTTCATAAATTGTTTTCTCAGTGATTCGTTTGTCTCAAGTTAAATTTTGATATGGTATTGTGTAAATATTTATTTCACATTTATAATTCTTTTCAGGCAACGAACGGAATGCCCTTGAATGAGATAAAATGTATTTAAGTTCCTCTTTGAGTTCCAACTTGCCCTTCAACTTTACATTCAACGCGATATAGTTCAATTAGCTGGTTTAAATACACAATCATCTAATATTAATTCTTATGCTAAAACAATGAATCTCAGATGAAAAAGTATACTGTTTACTGATAACAATCGTACAAAATGTATTGTTTGCGTCATCGATTTACACTTGAATGTTTATTTACCTCTTTAAACACCGTGTAATAAATCTACCATTACCAACACCGGTTCAGTTTCCTCTCTAATTACCGATGAAGAGGAAACAAGACTACTAATAAATATTTCTAGTTAAAATTCGCGCAATTAATTAATGCCACCCGTAATCGAATTGCTAACTAATTAATTTCACTACACGATAAAGCAAAACAACCGCCATGAGTTCACATGATCACAGGAAGAGGGGGAGATGGAAAGCACTGAGTGCTAGATGAAAAGAGCCGTTTCTTCTCCTGTCACGATCTTGCAATAAAAATATCAACAAAATAGAATTTCTCTAATAAACATTTTTGCGAACTTTTTTTGATAGGAAATCTTTAATTCATCCAAACTTTCTCAATTAAAATGATCATATAAGCCACTTACTTAAATGACAGTTCCTTCAGCGTCCAACGTACAATCATTACATTTGAACACAAGTAAACAGCAACTTGTTTCGCATGAAATATTTTTCTATGAGATAGAGGTAAGGAGATAACGTGAGATAAAGCAATGTCAAAAGAAACTGGATGTGAAACGTGTACGGTGAAAAAAAAATTTCTTACAAATTTCTCACTAGTTTCCATAATGAATGCATGTGATAGGAAAAGAACAGAAAAAGTTGGACACAACACGTCTCACAGAACTGAGATCTTTCTTTCGTTTTCTGCGTGCATGATGCAGCGAAGTAAGTATTAGTCAATGGATGTAAATTTGCTATGTGTACATAAGGTGAACCCTAGGTGATTGGAATATAATAGTTCATTTGTTCATCAATAGTTCATAGTTTCGTGTTGAAAATTTTGTGATAATTTAATATGTTTTGAGAACAATTCAAGTATGTTTTTTATAAGTGTAGGACCACTTATATACACCAATATTTTTCTTCTCTAACTGCATTAAACAGGCACGTTAACTGCAAGGTTAATTAATCATTCCCCAACAACTTAACGTAAGCAAAGAGAAAAAGTAAATATTCGTTTTGTTCACATTAGTATTACTTTACTACATTGGAACAATGCTGTGGATTTAATTTGTAATATTGCATTGTATTGAAAAACGAAATTTGGTATCCATTCGTCGGGCCACGTATTGCGCACGTATTGTGGAGAGCGTTCGTCAGCTGTTTTGGGCAGTACACCCGTCAGAAAAAAAAGACAAAAGACACGTGCCCAGAGCCATTTCTCGTTTTAGGTGAATTTAGAATTTTGCGGTACACGTTTTTCCTAACCAAAAATATTAATTGTTTCAGTGGCATGACATCATAAACAGGAAATGTCAACAGCTTAAATTCTATTTCTGGACTAGACACTTGTGTCAGAATGATTTTTGCTTTTCTGATTCGTTCATGTAGTTGACAAAAAATACATCTAGAAAAATTGTTTATTTGAATTAGTGTTCAAATTGTGTTAGAGTAGTAAGAAATTAATGCTAAGTTATTCGAATTAAATACTTAAAAAGATAAGGAAAACGAAAAAGTAGTAGCAACAAATATTTAAATGGAAAAAATAAAAACATTTAATGATTTAAATTTAAAATTTAAAAAAAAAAATATCATATATTCAGAAAATCTTAATAAGTTTTAATAACAATTGTATTTATTACGACAAAAACGAACGTTCATCAAAAAAACGTTTAAAAATCTATGAGCGGTAATGATCAATCGAAATGATAGAACTTAAGTTGCTCTTATTTATTGTAAGCGTTTCTTATCTAGAACTTTCGTAGACTTGATTGATGACCTTGTTAAATTTTCAGTGAGGCCTCATTTAAATATGTATACCAGCAGATAATCTGTATACTAAAGAGTTGGAAAAGCTAATAAACGATTTATAAGAACACTAAGGTTAAAATAATAGTCCCAAGGGCCAACTTTAATTCTATGCCTTATAAAGAGAATAGTTAATCCACCACACAAAATTAAATATAAATTCCTTTCATGTAAAATGACGTTCATTTTTCATAAACTTGGGCAAATGTTTGGAAAGTTTCTTAATTTTCTTTAACTATTACTGGCATAAACTAAGTAAAACGTTCTCTTTCATCTGAATTAATATTGACTTCCGACCTTTGGTACATATTTGGATGGTACTAATGAAAACTTTTCAAAAGAGCCTTTACACATAAAATAGAAAACTTCTAGTAAAATGAAAGATTGACTTCCACTCTCACGAACCACTTCAAAAGTAAAATAATATGGGAATATTTCATGAGTAATTCAAGAGGATTGTAAAATCGGATATATTACCAATTTATGGCAGTATTGTACCTCGATACAAAATACGTTCTCGATAACACTGCATATTGGTACCTTTTTCAGAATATTAATTAATGCACCTAGCATTCTTTCAAAATAAGAGTGCTTAACATAAGGGTACTTAATGAATGAAAAATATGGAATTATTTTCACAGTTTTCAACTTTCTCTGACATTTCCAACTGTTAATTCTTAAAGAGTGTTTTCACAATCTCTGAAAGTAAATGGGTGTTCGAAGAGTTATTGACTTTTCTTTCATTTACCCGTATATTGAACCGTTACTCTCAAGTACAAACGAAATGCGCATGAGTACACTTTTAAATAATAAATAATTGATACTCATTGGGTAGAATAGTTCGTTTTGGCATTCCTTTCTGTGAATTTTATGTATTTAAATTGTTCCTGCTATTCACTTCAGTAAATTGTCTATTTCCATTACTTTGTTATTTTGTTAAATAAGTAGACGAAGAGAACGTAAGCTTAATTTTTCATTACATAGTATTACATTTCCTATTAACTTTGGAATAACATATTTAACAAGAAAAATGTAATTTTAAATAAACATTCTTAAAAAAAAAAATTAAAAATTTTTTTTTTACTTTACATACGAAGAATCCAGACACGTGAAGTTTACCACCGCACGGCGCTACAGAACAACGAAACAAAACATCGCCAACAACAACACGGCTGTCTGAACTACAGATATACATATGAGTAAAAACAATCAATTACGTCAACCCTGTTCGCCTTTTCTCACTTTAACCAACTTCGGTTCAATCACCAACATGCAAACACTTAAACACATTGAACTTTTCTAATTATCCACCACCACATTTGTCCTCAAAGATACAGTTTTTCTTCAAAAGTACCTTGTCCACACGCACGAAAACACCGCACACACAATGATCACCATCTGCAGTTTCTTGCGTTTTCACGAGCAGCACCTAAGACAGTCTTCGAATCAGCAGCACCTGTAACAGACAGAACGTAAATTTAGAGCCGTGAATTGGTTTTCCAAAATACCCTTAAAATAACATTTGTAAACTGAAAAATATTTGTTTCTGATCATATCAGTTACGTTAAAACAAGACAAACAATTCAAGTTCATAAAAATGCAAATTCCCAAGTATAAAATGTGAGGACGAAAGCAATGTACAAAGCGAAACACGTCTTGTAAATTACTAAAAGGAACTCATCCGCAACAAATTACAAACGTAATTACAATGTGATCTTGTGCGCAGAAATACGGTTAGATGAGGTCCAAATTAACAGAAGCTTTTATTTAGAATAAAATTCAAGTTCTTTAGGCTACCAAGCCTGACACTAACTCAATTTTAACGTTCATATGGAAGATAAGATGTTTGTGTGAGAATTAATTTCAAATATCATCGTGATAGAATATAGCTTTCACTCTCAGATTCTTCAACATTTCATCTGAGCGACGGACAGTACATGTGATCGAAACTCGGTCCTCTTGACAACAGACCGAGACGTGATGGACAGAAATATCTACAGTAACGGAGGATTACTCCAGATTATACGTAGAAAGTAACGGAGGATTACTCTAATCAACACCCAAGAAGGGGTTAGAACACGCGTTGCGTAGTGATTTGAAGCAACAAATGCAAAAATAAAAGTTCAGGGAAATAGTAAGTTAAGTTCAGCACGAAGGCAAGTTTGCCACCTATGAAACCCCCCGTTTCTTTTCTATGATTCCAGGGAAATTACACCATTTCTTTTTCAACAAGCGTTGTGCGCCTTTTTAGAAATTCCATTTAACCGTTAGATACCGTAGAAGAAAATAAGATACTAGTAATTAAGAAGTAAATATATGTAAATATTGTGATGAAAACGCGGCGGCAAAGATAAAGTTTTGTTTTAAATTGGAAAATAATTGACTGTGGACAAGGTTAAAAATACAATCTTGATTCTGAAACATCTCTATCGTCAGTTCTCCAGATCAAGTGGTTATCGATGTAATGACCGGGAGCGGTGGCTCAGTGCATCAACTGATGTCAGTGCAGCGCCTCTGACCAGGAGGTCCTAGGTTCGAGTCCAGACGGCGGCAGGATTTTGAACACTAGCTTTTCAGGTAGGTCGAATTCACACACTGTGTGAGGAGACTTGTAGCGGACGGCTGCTCTGATCGGTGGTTTTACGTGGTGTCTCCCATCACCATCAGGCCAATGCCGGAGCAGAACCCAAACAAACGGAGCACGGACTGCGCGCGATCTTTCCTTCCTCTTCCTTGTAGTGTCTTCACCCCATACACACACAGGCACACACTCACACTAACATACACTACAATACCACGCATGCCGGGAGACCGGCCGGGGACTTTTAACATGACCCGGCTGGGGCGGTGCCCCGCTGGTGGGAGATACCTGGCTGGGAAAACCCGCTAGTCGACGGCGGGTCGGCGCCGGATCTCGCCATCCAGTAGGGGACCATAACAGCCACTTCCCGATGAAAGAACATGAACTACACTTACCGGACCCATGACCTCACTAGTTTATGCGCTAGGAATCGCTAACAATCAATCGATGTAATGGCACAGTACACAAATGGTGAAGTAGAAATTAACAGCGACGGGGCCAAAAGGTTGAAAATTGTAAAGGGCGCGCCAACTTAAGTGTCTGTCTGCCCCCGGGAGAGCCGAGTGATCACAGCGGGGCAGACGCGAAAACCCTGGAGGCGACAGTGGAGACGAAAGTCAACGCGACTGAGGCTATGGGGATCGTCGGGCGCACAGACGCCTCCGGGTGCCACAATTTCGCCACAAAACCAACACCGTGGCGCTCCGTGGCGCAAGACATTCAAGTCGAGCCCCCGGGAAACTCATTATGTTTCCGTCTGTCTCGTCTCCCTTTGTGCGTAAATGAACGGAGCGGGAAGCGGGAAGAGATGCGCTGGGGTGTAGGCGGGGCTGGGGGGGGAGGGTGCAGCTTGAAGCGAAGGCTCTTCAAAGAAGCCGTCTCCCTCTTCGGAACGGGCGGGTCGCCTCTCGTGGGACGACCTGGGTCCCTCCTGTCCCCGACGGCCCCTGGTGTCCCGTCTTCCCCTGTTACACTCAACGCCTCCCCCAATTTCTCCCTCCCACCGAAACGTCTCTCCCACCCCATCATTTGGTCTACCCCCCACCGTCACATTCCTCACCATTTCAGCGGCCGCTTTCCCCTTCTCTCCTCTGCTCCGCCCCCCCCTTCCAAGCCCCCTACGCCTTCCCCGCCTCGCCTCCCGGCCCCCCCCCCCCCTTCCCCCCCCCCACCTCTCCCCCCCCCCCTCTCGTCCCCTCCTCCTACCATCATCACAGACCCCAACATTTCCTTGGCCCCGGCCGCTTCCCCCTTCCCTCATCCACTCTGCCCCATCCATCTCCATCCTTCCCACTTCTTCAGCTTCAACCTCGCATCACCCCTGTTGCCCCAGAGACCTTCTTTCTTTCTTTCTGCCCCCCCCGAAACCGCCTCCGGTGCCTGCTGCGTCGATTAGTCGCCGACTACAGGTGGGACGACGCGGCCCGGCGCCCCCCCCCCCTCCCCCTCGCTTGCGCCTCCCCCGCGCACCCATTTGCATGGAAAGCGGCCCGCGGGGGCGGCAGACCGCTCGGGGAAATTGGGGAAGAAAGGGGCGATATAGAGGCTGTTACAGATACCTAATTCTGAGATGGCGAATAAATAAGTTTCTTCGCTGGGTATTATCTGCGATCGTGAAAAGAAATTCAGAGGTGCAAAATGGTAATACAAACTCTTTGTGCACGGAGGAAATTCTCCACTGAGACGTAAATAATCATTAATTTTATGTACGTTGCAGCGTATAGCCATCTGCACGTCCACAATTCGATGACGTGATAATATGACACATATGTACTTGAGGAAACGTCGATTTGTGTATCGCCATATATACATCCCAGAGTATAAAGTCGAAACTTTGTTGTGGTGTGAAAATGAAGTAAATTGGTTTTACCTAAAATACTTTTTTTTAAATTGACAGTAAACCAAACATTTTATACCATTTATTTTAAACCATTTATAAAAAGGGCTGACATTACTTTTATTTTAATCTTGAGGTGTTTGCTTCTTCAAAATGAGGATATCAGTATTGCTTACAAATGAATTCGAGAAAGATCTCCAGGACACTTCATTGACATCATTATTTCATTTTTCCAATAAAAACGTAGAGCTCTATTAATATTTCTTGTTCACGGAAATGGAATCAAATTAATACATTGGCGATGCTCTTCAATAACATTCGCGAAGGAATTCTTCAAAAACAACTACGAAACTTTTCACTTCTTAGTCTCAACTTCAATGTTTTGGATGGCAGTTCGTTCAATTCATGAAGCAAAGAAAACGACTTTGTCAGTGAAAACATAACATCTTTACACTAAGCTCCTTTTCATTTCCTTCCTCATTCACCTTGACAGCTTACTTTAACGTTAATTAAATACTCGAAAAAAGCTATTTTTAACTTCGAAACTTATTTTAAAGAACTTTAAATGATACCACGGTCGGTCGTGTATAATCGGAATATCAGCATATTTTTCATAAATCATAAATTCAAATTTTCTTAATATATTTTTTCGCGCTGTTTTGTGAAATCTCTCTTAGAGTTATATTTGGATATTCTTCTGACTGGAGACCAGAAGTATGAGAAAATGCCTCAACATTTACACGATTATTAGACTTTTCACAATAGGAATCACTTAATAAGAAATTCATTTCCAAGATATACACTTTGTCCATTTCTGTCTATTTTACATCACTACATCTATTTAAAAATTTTTACCTCATTTTGAGTATTTTTCCATTTTCATCATTAGTTTTCCTTTTCCAGTGGCACTGATCTCGATCAAGTTTGAAACCTGCATTTAAGACAAAAAAACTACGTGGAAAATTTGTATTTTTTACACTGTACGTGGATAGCTGATTTAAGAACGGAAGTATTGAACTCTGGTGCTTCTTTTAATAAGTGTTAAAAACAGTTGCACGAAAGCTTCACGATCACCGCCACGAAAGCTACACGACGCCAGTCAAATTCTTGAATTTATTTCATTTATTCCGACAGTTTTTCTTTCAATACGAGGATTCACATCTTACGCCTTTGTTCCCTTTAGACATTATTTTAATTATCATTTTTAATGCTAATTTTTGATATTGCTTTTGGTGTTTGCGTTCCTATTTAAGCGATATGCCATTTAAAAAAATTAATGCCTTATAACCTAAGACTTCAGAGAAATGAAAAAGCAAGATGTCTCGCCTCTACTTACGACAAATTATCTCTACACAAGAACTATACTGCTCTTCTCAATGGTCGCATGCTGACAACAGACCCACATCTATTAGACAGTGTTAGTTTAGTAATGAGAACTCACAGCAAGGATTAGTATTCAATTGATTAGTCAAGTAGACTATTAATGATGTTATTATCTTAAAAAATTATTTCCCTTCAACCATGAATCTATTTTGAATGAGTACAAAAGGAAGCAAAAAAATTAAATGAAACAAAACCTTCGCAAAAGAAAACCGCTAATGCGATTTATTTTATCACGACATCAATTCCAATATTTGAAATGAGTCACATTGGGCTACAACACTCCGTGACCTCGATATTACGACAGCCCTACAAATACAAGTACTTGGTTTGATTGATTGATTCATTTTTTTCGTGTTTCTGGGCGCGTGAACTGCTTTGGTCATTAGTCCCGTTAGTGTAGTGCATGTTTTTCCTCGGGAGATGGTGGTGATCTTCCTCCGCTGGATGGCGAGATCTGGCGCCGACGTTCCGACGGCTAGTGGGGTTTTCCCTAACCAGGACTTTCCCATCAGCGGGGCACCGCCCCAGTCGGAACAAGCTGTAAGCTCCCGACCGGTCTCCCGGAATATGTGGTAGTGTAGTGCATGTTAGAGTAAGTGTGTGTGTGTGTGTGTGTAAAGGGAGAGGATAGGACAAGGAATGGGAAGGAAAGATCGCGCGCGGTTCGTGACCCGTTTGGTAGGGTACTGCTCCGGCATTCGCCTGGTGTTGATAAGAGAAACCACGGAAAACTACCGATCAGAGCAACCGACCGCTGGAATTCTCCTACAGACAGCGACTGAATTCGACCTAGCTGAAAAGCTAGTGTCGAAAATCCTGCCGCCGTGGGGAGTGGGAATCTAGGACCTCCCGGTCAGAGCAGCTGCAGTGACATCAGTTGATGCACTGAGCTACCGCTGCCGGTGAAGTACTTGGCAACCTGGGCGATTCTCTTTGAGTGCAGCTTCAATGAGCAGCCGTCGCCCCAATGACTGAAGTTCTATCGATAACGAGCTAGTAAACTTCGCGCTTTCCGGGGCTGAAACTTCGGCCGCTGTTGGGGATGCACCAGTTGGGGCGCGCCCGTTGCTGCCGGCCATCACCCGCCGTGCGCCGCTACGTGCATCGCACGAGCAAAAAGCGCACCAAATGTGCAGCTGCGTGGTACCAATTATTGGATGCAGATACCGTTTCCAACTTCCGTCAGAAAAGTTCCTACAGAAAAAAGGCACGTTCATATGTTGAATTAATGTGATTGCTACACATGCTATTTTTTTTATGCAAAGACACATTTTACTTTCACTGAATTGACGAATGCGGCAAGTGTTCAATTCGTTTTCGAAAGCAGTAGGAATATATATATATATATATATATATATATATATATATATATATATATATATATATATATATATATATAACTATTTTTCTGAACTAGAGTTGCTAAAACAACGTATTTTCTCGACTATTTTTATACAAAATTACGATAAAAGTACGGAAATTTTCATAAAATTATTTCAAAATCTATCTTTAAAGAACAGTTTTCATTAAGAAACAATTTATATCTTTAATATTTTAGTTGTACAAAGACTCCAAATAAATTTTTAACTTTTGCAATTTTCGAAAAATCAGGGTTTTCAATGAACGTGAGTCCTGCACCATCCTCTAAAACGCCCTTCATATTATCCAACAACAAAATTTAATTAAAATTGATAAAGCCCATTTTTTTGAAAATTTGGAAAATGTCCCAGGGTCTCCAAGTCGAAATGTCCCAGTCATGTAAAGTACCACCAAAATTAAGATATCGGTATTAAATTCAAGGGAACGCGAGATAAGCCAGATCGTTTGAGGAATATCAATTTTGGGAAACTCGGCAGAAATGTTTAGTCACAGGCATAGTTCACAGACGTACTTTCGAACGCACAGACAGACGGATGGACAGACGGACGTTTTGCCGCCATTCGATTTTTGGGTACCAATTATTCACACAACATAGATTCTGGCTGCACCATATATTACAGGATTTTTTTTTCTAAATTAATCATTTGGATTATTCATTTTTTTGTTACCAGGGCCCTCTAATAAGAGTTTTTCTGCCAAAAATTCGCAGTTTCCTCGCGCAGCATTACACAACTTTCTCTTTACTCCGCAGCGAGAAAGTTATATATGTAATTTAAGGATATATGCTTCTCCCAACATTGAATGTTGAAGATGCGAACGTGGGGACATGCGAAAATGTAAACCAGTTGACGGGTCAGCGACGGACTTCAGTAACCTTCAATTCCTCTATCTTTATGTACGCAAGGGTGTAATGTCTCATCGTTTATGATTTATAAAAGCACCTATGTTAAACATTAGTAATAGTTTCGTCTTTCATCACTCATTGGATGCTTACAAAAACAAAAAAAAATCGTCATGCACAATCGCTTCCTGGAAGTCCATTGCCAAATCACCTTAGTATCTGCCGATTCAGGATAGTTGTGCATTTGGAGAAATAGAGTAACGGTTGAACTATTTATTCAAAAATTAATAAGTAACTAAACAGAACGAAAATATAAAACATTGCCATCTCACTCACCACGGGAAGGACAAAAATAGCCGAAAATGTTGAAAATATTTATCTCCTTACCACACTCGAGAAATTGGAAAGATATTAAAGCGTAGAAAATGTGTGTATTGCGTTGCTAAATACATGTGATGTTAGTTGTTAAATATAGCGTCGCACCAACGATGGGCCACCCCCATAACTTTTAAACGGTTTACGATACTAAAATGCAATTTTCTCTCAACAATGCGGAATCAAGTAATACGTCGTAGAAATATTGCATGAAATATTTGTAATTTTTGAGAAATGTATTCATCATCGATTTTTTAAATAGAAGTATATAATCTTGTCACTAGCAACGGTTAGATCATAAAAAAAAGGAATACAATGATGTATCATATGTTAATGTTTTGCTAGCAATTTGCGTATAAAATTATACTTTTGGACATGTGATTTTAAATTAAACGGGCAATATTTCTAAAGCAGCTGTTTCAACGGTTGCTATTAATTATTTTATAGTCAAACTAACTTTATAGTCAGGCAAAATCATCTTTATTTCACAGCAGGGCGATAGAGAGAAAGGTAAATTGGTGGGGAGGCTGCTGACGGTAGGATTGGCGGTTTTTTATTGATTTATTGATTGATTAGTGATTCTGGCAAGTCCTACAGGTCATTGGCCTCGTAAGTGTGGTGCATGTTTTTTTTCGCTCGGGAGTTGGCGGTGATCTTCAACCGCTATTATAAATTACTAGCAAAACGCCCGGCGTTGTCTGGGCTTTCTTCTTATTCAATCCTTGCGAATGAGGGAAAGGATCAATTTACTACAAACCACGGTGTTTAATATTATTATTTTTAGCGTAATTGTTTCAAAGTTTTATAAAATACCATAATTTCATTTCATTTTATTTTACAACACATCGCTATAAGATGAAATTTTTGTTATCTTATTCACCGCTACTGCCCTGTAGCAAATAAATTAGGTACCAGTTTTGCTGCAGCACTACTGGGCTCTGGCGGAATATATTAGGAACCACGTGCCTTGAGCGAGGGGAGAAAAATGCGTGGTGCATCTACAAACATGTTATTAAAATTATTTATTTTCCGCATTTGGGTTGTGCTAGTCTTTACCAAACTTTGCAAGGACACTGCGACAATCCTGAAGAAGAGCCTGTAAAAAATTCATATCTATTCATACGTTACTTTTTGTGGTATCAATGTGGGTTACACGTCGTTGAATTCACTTTTATTAGTATAGATATTATTTTACTTTAGTGACAGCAGAGGCGGCGCTGATTTCGGAGGCGGCGAGACAGCGAACACAGCACGGATGGCTGGCACAACGGAGGCTCCGGAAAAGGGATCACGGAGCGATGTGAGGCAGTGCCAGCGCGTGGAGATGGCAGGGAAACGCGGTGCAAATCGCAGAAGTTGGCGGCGATCCAGGAACGAGTGTTTCTGTTAGAAAGAGCGGTATCTTTCCTCATCCTCGGCCATAACGCTCTCCCCCTTCCATAAGCCACTAGAACCCACGCGTCCACTTCTCGCCACTACAGACCTGGGCGTTTGCCGCCAAAGCAAACTTTTTTTTTCCTTTCTTGCTTTCTGCCTCTGTCTCGCATCATCCCTACCACCAATCAAATGTCTAGATCAGAGGTTCCAAACCTTTTTTCCGTCGACTCATTTAAAAAAAATTGTTTGCTTAGTCAACCCCCGTGAATTCTCTATTATTTACAGCAAACATCATAAAAGAAGAATCGAAAATAAACTAATTCCTGATAACAATTACTAAGCAATAACACAGAGCAATATTTTCGTTAATATCTCGATTTTCAATAATAGAAGACAATCCTGTTTCTGCGTAGCTTAGTTTTTACCTACACTGGAGTGCAACGATTACAAAATACAATACAAGTTTAGAGTTTTTTTCAGAACTGGCTATTAAGTCTCTGCAGTGCGTATTGTGATTGATATTTTCTTGGGAGGTATAGTAATGTTGTGAACGTAATTTCTTGTAATTTATTGCGTTTTCTTAACATGCTAAAATAGAATGATGTATACGAAAGTATACGAGGGAATTTTTAATTTATTAATATATTTTTATTTATTACTGATAAAGACCTGTAAATATTGTAAAAAGGGGGACATTATGTCCCGTAAAGGGCAATTGAGCTTGCCACCTTAGATCTCGGGGTTCCGACAGGGTTACTCAACCAGGAAGTCCCGATGTCTCGAATTCACTTAATCTTCGTGACTTCACGAAGTTAAGGAATTCGGAGAGACACCGTTTTCTCGGTCGTGGCCTTTCAATAAAACCCTTCCATTATTGGCCTGGGCGATCGAGCGAAACCACAGAAACCCCGGTGAGGATGCAGCAGCGCTTCTGTCCGGGAGGCCCTAGGTTCGAGTCCTGATGGCGGCAGGATTTTCGACACTAGCTTTTCAGCTAGGTCGAATTCAGTCGCTGTCTGGAGGAGAATTCTAGAGGCCGGCTGCTGTGATCGGTAGTTTTCCGTGGTTTCTCCCATCAACACCAGGCGAATGCCGGAGCAGTACTCTACCAAACGGGCCACGGACCGCGCGCGATCTGTCCTTCCTCTTGCTTGTTTTATCCTCTCCCGTTACACACACAGTAACACTAACATGCACTACACTACCACATATTCCGGGAGACCGGTCGGGATTTTAGAGCTTGCCCCGGCTGGGGTGGTGCCCCGTTGGTGGGAGAGTCCTGGCTAGGGGGAACTCCACTAGCCGACGGTAGGTCGGTGCCGGATCTCACCATCCAGCGGGGGAAGATCACCGCGATCTCCTGAGAAAAAACATGCACTACACGAACGGGACTAATGACCGAAGCAGTTGACGCGCCCGGAAACACGAAAAAATCAATCAATCAATCTAACCCGGTGAGGATGGCCGACAAGGGGTCTGAATCCGTGCCTCCCGAATGCGAAGTCAGCGCGCTTTGCCCCGAGCCACTTCTGTAGGTTTGCGCAGATTGCGCGGCTGCATATCATCACTTTTCATTACCTCCGAACCGCAAACTTCTTGAAAGAGGTTTTTCACAGATCCTTGAATTGACAAGCATGACGCCGAATTATTTTGAAGATGTTCCTTATTCAACGTACATTGAAGTCGTTTCTTAAATGGGTTTCCATATTTATTCCGCGCAGCCCAATATTTCTTCAATCTCAGAAATCCAAGACGTTTTCTACTGGTTAAAATCCACTGTTCATTTCAATTACCTTGGATCTTCGCTTCTTTGCCTTTTCTCTCCCCTCTACTTCTACATCTTAGAAAGAAACTAGGCGTACAAGAGTAATCCAATTCTTTCAATTCATAACGGACGAATTCAGGGTGCAAATGCCAATCTTCCCCAGTTCGCAACTCCGTTATGCAGGAGGAGGATCATAGCAGCGAAATGACCGGTAGAGATACCTCAGGGCGTCAACTGGTGCCTCTCACGAGGAGGTCCGATGTTCGAATCGCGACGGTGACAATTTTCCACACTAGTTAGATACCTAGGTCGAGTTCAGTTGCTGTCTGGAAGAAAATTCTAGCGGCCGGCTGCTCTTATCGGTCGTTTTCCGCGGTTTCTCCGATTAACACCAGGCGAACGCCGGAGCAGTACCCTAACAAACGGGCCATGGACCGCGCGGGATCTGCCCTTCCTCTCCCTTGTCCTATCCTCTCCCCTTACACCACTCACTTACACTTACAACATGCACTACACTACCACACATGCCGGGAGACCGGTCGGGGACTTAGAATTTGTCCCGGCTGGGGAGGTTCCCGGGATGATCCCGATGGGAGATACGTGTTTGGAAAACCTCGTTAGCAGACGGTAGATCGGCGCCAGATTTAATCATCCAGCGGAGATGAAAAACACCGCCACTTCCGGAGAGAGAAAATAAACTTCACTTTCGGGAATAATGTTCTTAGCAACTGACGCGCCTGGAATCACTAACAATCAACATCAGAGAAATGAGTGAAACGAAGACCATCTTTACTTTTGCAATACTTATTATATTCTCATGGAGAAGTTTTCTTTTTCGATTTTCATGATATCAATCACTTGATTAAAGCATTTCAAAATGTGCAAGTCAATAATGAGGCATCTCAAAATGCTCATTGTGTACCTAGCCGTAGCAAATAATTTACTCCTTACAGGGGGCTTTGGACGCCCTAAGGGGACGATCCTTGACAGACAGACAGACAGACAGACAGACACACACACACACACACACACACACACACACACACACACACATTCCGTTCCGCAAATTGAACGGGATGAATTGAACAATATGATTTCAGAGAATTAGTTAATCTGCTGTTATTAGTAAGTTAGTAATTAGCTGCTGACAGGCACGTACTACACAGACTTGAACCTGTTCTGGCTGATAGCTTGAGCTCGAAATCAACAACGACCTAAGCATAAGTGTGTCAAAATAATGTAAAACGGTAAAGAAATGATAAATAATACCGCTTTTCACCTAGCATGCACTAGTACACGTCAAATAAGAATGCTATCCGGGTGAGGAAGGAGGCATTGAGCGCCGACAGACTTCATCCAAGTGCTCCAGTACAAGGTAGGAAATTGTAGGAGAAAAAGAGAAATTACTAGCTCGGCGTCTGTAATTTTCCATTCGTGCAGTGGGTATCCGCGCCCCCCCCCCCTACTGGAAGAAATTTGCCATCATAGGAACTCGACAATATGACTTTACGGTCTTCAAGAGCGAAGTAAAGTTCTAGGTTCCGCTATTATATATATTTGATTTTGATGAATTAAATTCATATATTCCTAACAAAAACATGCGTCACCAACATTTAATTATTTTTCCAAGAAATAATGTCATTTTTTTTTCTAATCGAAGTATTCGCAATGATTTTCGGAACCCCTCCCACGCGTTTCATTACCTACACGTTTCTTTATTATCCTCGGGGCACTTCATTGGATAAAGTATTTACCATCAAAACATTGGATGTTCCAATTTGCATCAACACGATTTTCACTCTCGCCCGTTTAACGCCCGCACACTCCAACGTTGGGCAGCGGGGCTACTGCCCTAGCCGCCCACCACCGCATCTCGTCCCCCCCTCCCGTCCGAATCGCCCCCCCCCCCCCCCATCTCTCCACGCCCGCTATCCCACCCGCCGCACCCTGCAGCCCTACCGCGCGACCCTGCCACCGCGTTGCTCAGTCGCCCCGCCGCCCGACCTCATCCCTCCTCGTCCCCGCCCGCCCCGCGCCCCCCCCCCCCGCCGCTCCGTCCCCGCCGCTCCTTCCCCGCCACTCCGTTCCCACTTCTCCGTCCCCGCCGCTTTGTCCCTGCTGCTCCGTCTGCTCTCCCCGCCCCCCTCCGTCCCCGGCATTCCGTCCCCCCTCCGTCTTCGCCCCTCCATCCCCGCTGTTCCGTCCCCGCTGCTCTGTTCCCACATTCTACTGCTCTTGCTGCTCCACCTCACGTCCTGGCACCTCGCCGCTCCTTCCAATCCCGCCGCGCCCCTGCCCCCGGAGTGCGTTGGAGCGGTCGCAAATCGCCAGACAGATTCGTTGCGTTTCTGCCAACACGTTCATGCGCGAATGAGGATAAAACGGCCGGGAACTGCACGGCGCCGCCACGCAGGTCGCTGACATCGATTGCGCCAAAAATTACCACGATGTACGTGCCGCCACGCCTGTTGACTACAGCGATAGGGATAAACAAGCGAGCGAGGTACAGGTTCGGTCACCTCCACGTAAATACAAGTAGTTCACTTAAATGAGAGTGGTCGATTAGGCCTTTGGTCAGTTTCATGGATTTTGCCATTTAACATATATATATATATATATATATATATATATATATATATATATATATATATATTGACTAGTTCGATAAATGACTTTCGCATTAAATAAAATCTACTCATGCTAGCATTTTACAGTAAAAGTAGAAAAATACCCCGTTTAATATTTATAAAGATAACCATATTTTGAAGCACGTGGGGAGAATATATAAATAATATTGAGTAAAATTAATACCAGTGAGTGAGAGAGACTGTAAAAAAAACTGACACACTGATCTTTTCTGAACGGAGCTCCAGAAAGTATGTACTGATTTAAGATTATAAATAATAAACATAATAATCGAATTATAATCGAAATATCGAAACAAAAATAAACTAAATTAGATAAAAATAGATTAAAAATGCTAATGTGGACTTCGTATTTTCTCTTCACTTCACTGCATTTTTCAGAACCCAGTAATATATATATATTAGAGGCAAGTACATGCATCGCACTTTGCGCGCACTTTAGTTGGCCTTTCGTTTTCCTGAACAACGACATCGCGCTATTGGGAAGGGTCGCCAGCTCCTCTGAAAGGAAATTGTTCCATCAACAATAGTATTCACAGAGCTGAATTTTCCTATATCTCTTCTTTGCTTCCTGCATTTTATTTTGTGTTAACGGTCGCCCCTACTCGAAAACAATGTCATTTCAAGTCTTCCACTGATAGCATTCCATGATGGTTGCTTTGTGGAAGCCTTAAAGTGAAGCCAAAATCGTGAATTTCTACGTGTAATTTAAGACTCCTAATTGACATCTGCCCCTTTTCGTAACTTTTGCCGCTTTTTCTGCATTCGGTTTAACCCGTTAATCTGACCTTTATTTAATTATTTATTTATTTATTTATTTATTTATTTATTTATTTATTTATTTATTTATTTATTTATTTATTTATTTATTTATTTATTTATTTATTTATTTATTTATTTATTTATTTATTTATTTATTTATTTATTTTATTTATTTTATTTATTTATTTATTTATTTATTTATTTTTTATTTATTTATTTATTTATTTATTTATTTATTTATTTATTTATTTATTTATTTATTTATTTATTTATTTATTTATTTATTTATTTATTTATTTATTTATTTATTTATTTATTTATTTATTTTACGTCAAAAAACAGTTGAAACTGCGTATGACGTGCTATGGGGAGAAGTGAATTCTGTGTACATTTTTAAAATTTTGTGATCCCTACACTTCCGAAAGTAGATCCCAGCATGTTACTCCGTATTCCATTATGGGACGAGCCAAATATGTGTAAGCCTACATTTTCGTGTAACAGTTAGCTTTCCGTAATATGGGAGTAACCAAATGAGTTTTCCAAGCATATTGTGTAATATAACGTACGTGGTCAGTCTAGATGAAGTTGCCTCGAATTACTACACCCAAATATTTACAACTACGTACCTCAGGAAGTTTATTTCGAATCATTGTAGAGGAGTGTTTCCTGTCTTCGAACCTTCCTAAAACTAATTAGTTTGCTTTTATCTAGATTTGTTTTCATTCTATTTATCTGGGACCATTTGATTAATTCGTCAATATATTTTTACAACTGATCAATGTCGGATTTGTCTCAAATTTTTCGATACACGATAAATCATCCTGAAGAGTCTAATTATCGATCAAATTTCGGAACCGATATCATTAATATACATAATAACTTGTGATGCTAAAACAGTACGTAATTTCTCGTCGGAATTTTCACGCAAAATTATGCGAAAAAGGCTCAAATTTTCGCAAAATTGTACATGACCTTTTTTCAAAATCTATCTTTAAATAACATATTTCATTAAGGAAAAAATCACTATCTTCATAATTGAAGTTGTCGGAAGACGCCAAAAAAATTACATACTTCATCTCTCCTGCGTAAACAGAAGCCAGAGAGTAAAAAGGAGAGACTCAAACGCTCCCCTGAGGAATGCCGGTCGTCACAATGGAATGAGGAATGCCGGTCGTCAACGGCGTCGGATACAAAGACATCAATTCAAACTGGCTGCGTCCGACCGCTGAGAAATTCCCTAATCCAGGTGATGCTAGAATCGTCATCAATTCCATTAGTGGAAGGGTTTGTTCCTCGTTCTTCTAATTTCCTTACAAATTCTTCAGAAGTAGTAGATGCTTCCGAGTTAGTGATCTCGGATAGTGAGGTCGGCTAATATGTCACTGGTTCCAAATTCAAATCTCATTCCCTAACCCTCATTCCATACAGTTTTCCAACACGTATACAGATATAAAAATAATATTCGAGTAATGTTATAAGTGGATAATAAATAAGAAAACAAACAATTTTGAAATAAATGATTTCATCATTTAAATAGAAATATTCGAAATTACATGTTTTTTGTTGCATCAGAAGCAAAACTATACGTTAACATTACTAATCAAGGGAGTAGGCAAACTGAAAATTTTACACGAATTCCTCTAAAAACATAAATATCGAGAAATTGGAAATTCCTAATGAGGCAGGCTTTCATACAAATATACTAGAATTAAAATAACATTCAGGTATCATCGGATTTAATTAATTGGTATAATAGTGACAGTAACGGAGTCTTTTGAAAAAAACTTCTTTGTTAAAAATACTGATATGAACTGTATAATAGAATTCGTTCTCCATCAAATTTGTTACATTCATTTGTATTGTTGAGTTGTTAATGTACTCCCAAAAGCATGTCATTAGTTACGTTGGAAGTGACGTATAACGAGAAAAAACTGCACAGAATGATTAGAGGCTACATGAATAAACGAACAACAGTCTGAGAAAAATGGGGGTGCAATTACGCTGTCATTGACGTCACTTTAATGATGTTTCTGTCGATATTTCATTTTACAGCTTTCACCTCTAGTTTCAAAAGATTAGAGACCAAAAAGAGTAAATGTAAAAAGAACATATAAAAGCAACAAGCTCCGATTGGGTAACATTACCCTAATGTACGGAAAAATAATCAGTGAAAGTTATTTGAAAAAAAAATCAATTACTTAGTTTATTTATATTAAATAAAATATTGTTGTTTATTAATTGTAATTGAAGCATTGATTGGTTTATATAAATCTAAAGTTGCAAGTTACAATGTTTTATAAGAACGGAGATATATTATTAATAACGTAAAAACTTCCTGAATTTGAAGGAGAGCAAATTTTATTTTTTCATTCTTAAAATATGCAACAGAGTTAAATATCACACTTTTGCATTTGAATGAATCTAGACAATTTTTGATTTGTTGTTTGCTTTGAAAATATAGTTTTGAAATAATAAGATAGATTAGAGGTAATATGTCCATTGGCCGTAGTATTGGCATTATTATTGCAGCCAATCAATGTAAAATTGTGACAATTTACACCTGTGAATGCTTTTACATCTAGCTAAAATAACATGGTATGTATTAATTTGATAAGTGCAGTACTCATGAATGAAAAGGAAGAAGTGCAATATACAACTCTCCATAAGAACTTTCTTATACCAAAAAAACACGCAAAAACAAGACATTTGTGTATATGTAATCATACAAACATTACCAGCTGATTTACAAAATATGTTATAATAATTGACATACCCTCTCCAGTAAACATTTTGTAACAAAAAATAAAAAGGTACCACTCGGATTCTGAGTTTCGTTACAAAGAGTTTACAAGAAACTTTTCTTTATGCCTTCTTAATCTTGCGCTTATTCCGTAGCAGGCTGTACTAGCGCGCCATTAGACTCGGCGACCGCCGACGCCGCATCACGCTGCGGTGGGCCGTGAGAGCGCTGGCGGGGGCGTCGAGCGAGGCGAGGCTCGGCCGAGGCGACGCGTGCAAACAGCGCGGTGGCACCGGCGATGTCCTGCCCCGCCCCCTTCCGACCCCACGCCCACAAACCCACTCCAGCGGCTACGCCCCCACCACGCGCCCGCCCACGGTTTCTCCTAGTGTTCAACCCCGCCACGCCCCCTCCCCCGCACGCCGTCCCCCCCCCCACCCGTCCCGCCCCCACCCCGCCCCCCCGCAAGTGCAACCCCCCTGATCCTCGCATGAGCCTTCTCCCCTATTCTCGCCTTCGCACTGCACCCTGCCGCTGCCTGCGATCCCTCGCCCACCGCTCCCCCCCCGCCTCTCCAAGTCCACTTGCTCGTCACCTACACATTCTCCCCTGCCCTCGCCTTCGCCCTCTACCCGCCTCTCGCCTACAATCTGGCCCACCTATGAACTCCAGTGCCCTCTCCTACAACAATTACCCGTATCCTGATCGTCGATAGATTGATTAATTGAGTTTTTCGTGTTTCCGGGCGCGTCAACTGCTCTGGTCATTAGTCCCGCTAGTGTAGTGCTTGTTTTTTCTCGGGAGATGGCGGTGATCTTCTCCCACTGGATGGCGAGATCCGGCGCCGACCTATCGTCGGCTAGTGGGGTTTCCCCCTAACCAGGACTCTCCCACCAGCGGTGCACCGCCCCAGCTGGGACAAGCTCTAACATCCCGACCGGTCTCCTGGAATATGTGGTAGTGTAGTGCATGTTAGTGTAAGTGTGTGTGTGTGTAAGGGGGAGAGGATAGGACAAGGAAGAGGAAGGACAGATCGCGCGCGGTCCGTGGCTCGTTTGTTAGGGTACTGCTCCGGCATTCGCCTGGTCTTGATCGGAGAAACCACGGAAAACTACCGATCAGAGCAGCCGGCCTCTGGAATTCTCCTCCAGAAAGCGATTGAATTCGACCTAGCTGAAAAACTAGTGTCCGAAATCCTGCCGCCGTGGGGAGTGGGAACCTAGGACCTCCCGAGTCAGAGGCGCTGCAGTGACATCAGTTGATGCACTGAGCTACCGCTCCCGGTCTGGATGTCGACTACGCCTTCTTCCTCGCTCTAGCCTTAGCTCTCTACCCTGCCGTCCTGCGATCTCGCCCCCCCCCTAACCTCCCTGCCACATCGCCCATCCTATGCCCCTCCCTCCTCCCCCCGTCGGTGAGTCCGCCCCCCCCCCCCCCCCCCCCCCCCCCACCGCCCCACCCCCCATCCCTGCGTCTCACGCCCCGAGGGCGCGACGCAAACAGCGCGGCCATCGGGCCGGTCGGGCGGCCGGCGGCGAAGTGGGGGCGGCTGCGCGCCTCGGGGCAGTGCCAGTGCGAGGGGAGCGCTCACGGGCCAGCACAGTTGGAGCCAGAGAGGAAAACGGGAATTACGTAGACGCAAGTTACCAAATTATTCATTACATTTCGCTGTACCGGATGTGACAGCGTATTTACAATTGTATTGATTACAGTTAATAGCAAAATTAGCTGGAAACAGTTTAACAATCCAAAATTCAACCTTGTAATCCGCAACCTTGTAACCATGTAATACGCAAATTTAGATGAAATTTTTTAATCTAAAACACAGAAATTATCACCTTCTTGATTAAAACTCTTAATGTGACATCTATTTCGTCAACTCTGTCATATTTTCTGTTGTTGCTTTGCAGTTTTGTGATGCACTGTTGTTGCATTCCCAGCTCTTAAGATTGTAAGTAGATTTAGGTACGACTTGTGAAAGTTGCAATTCTGTATAGAGTTTCGCATTCACAGCTAACGCTTTGTACACGTGAAATCCTATGTTTACTATTGCGTCTATTTTCAATGCCAATTAAATAGCTGGTTCGAAACAGGTCATTGCCTGGATGCAAATTTGATTGATTGACTGATTATTTCGCTTCTCGCGGTGCGCCAACAATGGCCGTTATTCCCGTAAGTGTTATGTATGTTCTTATCATGGGACCTGATAGTGATCATCTCCCGCTGGATGGTGATATCCGGCACACACCTACACGTCAGCTTGCGGGGTTTTCCCTGTCAAGGTATCTCCCATCCTCTGGGCACCGTACCAGCCAGGACAAGCTCTAAGCTCCCGACGAGTCAGTCGATGCGGGTGGTTGCGTAGCGCACTTAATTTGAAGTGTATGTAAGTAAGAGATGAGAATAGGAAAAAAAAGAGGAAAAAAAGGTCGCAGGCGGCCCGTGGGCATTTCATTAGGGCACTGATCTACTGATCGCTAAGATTGATTGATTGATTCTTTTGTGTTTCCGGGCGCGTCAATTGCTTTGATTAGCCCCGTAAGTGAAGGCATGTTTTTTTCTCGCAAGATGGCGATGATCTTCCCCCGCTGGAAGGCGAGATCCGGCGCCGACCTACTGTCGGCTAGTGGGGTTTCACCCTATACAGGACTCTTCCACCAGCGGGGCACCGCCCCAGCCGGGACAAACTCTAAGCTCCCGACCGGTCTTCCGGAGTATGTGGTAGTGAAGCGCATGTTAGGATAAGTGTGTGTAAGGGGTGAGGATAGGGCAAGGAAGAGGAAGGAAAGATCGCGCGCAGTCCGTGGCCCGTTTGTTATGGTACTGCTTCGGCATTCGCCTGGTGTTGATCGGAGAAACCACGGAAAACTACCGATCAGAGCAGCCGGCCGTTAAAATTCTCCTCCAGACAGCGGCTGAATTCGACCCAGCTGAAAAGCTTGCTACAGTCGGGATTTGAAGACTACAATTCCCCGGACAGAGACAATGCAGTGATGATTAGTTGATGCCCTAAGACACTTCAAGAGAGGGTCAGAGCCACTTCATGAGAATTGGAGAGTTGCTCCGACTGCTCTGATCGGTAGTTTTTTGTGGTTTCTCCGATCAACACCAGGCGTATGCCGGAACAGTACCCTAACAAACGGGGCCACGGACTGCGTGCGATCTTTCCTTCCTCTTCCTTGTCCTATCCTCACCCCTTACACACACACACACACATTGACACGTACTGCACTACCACATACCACACATGCCAGGAGATCGGTCAGGAGGTTAGAGTTGACTGGGGCGGTGTCCCGCTGATGGGAGATTCAAGGTTGGGGAAAACCCCGCTACCCGTCAAATGATCAACGCCGGATTTCGCCATCTCATTCACGGGCAAACGCGGAGGAAGATCACCCCCACCTTCCGAGCAAGAACACGCACTATATGTACGGGAATAATCACCTCAGTAGTTGACGCGCCCGGAATCACTAACAATTAAGCAATCAACAGAGTTCTTATTTTTTATTTCACGAATAATACGTAATTGTCTACGTACTCTAAGAGTGCGATTTTGACCTAGCAATTCACGTGGCTCAAGAACGTCGCAAGATGCACGTTCGCCTTCTGGATTCATGAGTAAGAACGGTGAAGTGCCCCTTCAATAACTTTGAGATCGATTTCTTGGTAATGGGACTAATTTTCCTTCCCGGAAATTAATTGTTTTTTCCACTCTTTTTTCAGTATTTAATTTTACATTTTTTGTGGAGTGTTAACTTTCCTCTTTGAAACGATTTATTTGGTTAATTTTCTTTCTCAATTTTTTTTTTTAAAAAAAATAAATTTTTAACAATAATTATCTCAACCATAAAATCTGTACCTCTTATTTTCGGTGCGCGCAGAAATTGAAAGAAAACTATGCAGGCTCCGGTCCTCTGAGTTGTATCTATGGTAGTGGCGTTTTCTTTGGGTATGCAAGTCGTGTGTCTACGCAAAGGGAAATAAAAAAATATTTTTTCCCTTTGAATTTATTGAGACTTTTAATGTATTCCGTCTTCCCTGCGGCCGACGTTATAAATCGGCACAAGCGCGTCCAAGCAACGCAGGTAGTGCGCGAGCGAAGCTCAGGCCTCAGGCTGTATTGCATCCTCCGGGTCAATAACCCCCATCTCGATCAGGTTTTTCGTCCAGTTTCCCTGATCCATTGAGCAAATGGTGAGATGGCCCCTTGTTTTGCTTCTGGACATAAATGTAACTTCATTTTCTGTGCACGTCTTCTAGAATTCAGTGGGAAATACAATTATTCAAATTATCGTTTCCATGTTGTCGAGGCAGTATGTATTATTCCGAAGGACAACATGGATAAGAGCCAAAATTTATTGCCTTTTTATCCTTGGAAATAGATTTTATTACATGGGAGCTTTCTTTTCTTCAAAATTTAAGTAGCATATGACTTAGTGTAGGGATCACAGAATTTTGAAAATGTGCACACAATTCACTTTTCCCCCATAGTACGTCATACGCAGTTTTAACTGTTTTTTTGACGTAAAATAAATAAATAAAATAAAATAAATAAATCTCTCCATCTTTCCCACGGCCTTCCACGGTTTTTCTTCCTGATGGTATCATATCCCTTGATATCTTCACCATTTTGTCACCGCTCATTCCTGGGCAGTGGTGCTGTGTGATTTTATTCATAAGAATTTTTACATCTACAGTCATTTAATTTTTTTATATTATTATTCTGCAAAACTTTTCAATAATCATAAACTTTTACTTAAATCAAAGATTTTTCAGAAGACGTTCACAAAAAGATTTCCCAATTTAGTGAGAATTATTATATTTAAAAAGCAATGTTATCTTCATCACCCACACTTAATCTTATCAGCATGACATCAATTATGTTCGAAATAGGAATTTTAAAACTGTTCTCATAAAAAATTCGAAACATTTTGATTTACATTACGTCACAAATTAATAATTTCTTATGAATAAAAGGGAGGACTGCCAGAAATATACTGGAGGAAATTACCATTACTTTTATTTTTTACAGATGGAAATTGTCCACCATATTCGTCAATAATTGTGATTGGTCTATTTCATGAAACACGTTTTCAATCAATTTGACTAATTAAGGTAGATATTGCCGATAGCTTATATGGGTACTGTTGATAATTACAAACTTCGATATCTCGGTTACTAACTCCTGAAATTCAAAACGCAAACATTTCATTAGAAATATTATGATTGCGTGTCCCAAATATCAAAACAACCATTTGCAAAAACAGGGCCATACATTCATGATTACTTTTAATACAGGTCACTTTGCGGAATAGAAGGGTAGAAATTCAGCGATGTCGTTTCTAGTGCATTGCATCTGTGGTGGAGCATTCTACCAGAGCACAGCACTGATGTCGCGCGTCGTTTTAGGCGGTGAGTATTGATTTTGCAATTAGCTAATGTACCTCGTTAGGATCAGAATTTATTTGTCCACGTCCGGTTCGCATTTGACTGCTGGGCGTTGTCCTCTCGTCGTCGATGCTGTTAGCATTTGTGGCGGAATGCTACCACATGCCGACTCTCTGCCAACTCTCTGCGAATTCTATGCCATGTGCTGCTAGAAAATCACGCGTAGCGGTTGGATGTTTGCCAGAATTTCAAGTAATCGCAATGCTTTTCGGTCTCTTAAATTGTTTGGATTTGGATTCTTTATATTTTTTCGGGTTACACGAAATGTTCTTTGGAGCTAAAAAGGAAAATAACATTTTTTATGAGAATAATTTTCTATCACAGTTTTAATTTTCAACATTAATAAATTAGTACGTATTCAATGTTGAAGTCTCACAGGCTTTCCAGAATGCATAGTTGTTGCTGTCGTTTATATTTAGTGGAATGCCATAGCAAATTCATAGCGTGGTTGCATTTTTGCTAAAACTAGACTGAATTTCCATGCAATTTATTTGTTCTTTGATTTCCTCAGCATCTTTAAAATTTATTGGAATAGGAATAAGTTTTTAATTTACTCCTTTAATTCTTTTCCAAGACAGTTAAAGCAAAATATATTTTAATTCTTGTAATACTACAATTTTAGTTTTTCTAAGAATTACATTACACTGATGGGTTTCAATTTTGAACCTAAATAAAGTTTTCTTCGTCAAATAGATAATAGGGATTGGTTTCTTAAATGTATTCAATGTATAGTTTAACTGTGTGCTTATTTAGCAAGAATCAAATTTATTATCTTTTGAAAAGATACCTATTTCGTCTTAATAAATCTGTACATGGGATGTCATTAGGAAGAAAAATTTTCCTTTTTTGGTTTTAAAATGTTACGTAGACCGTACTCAACACTTTGAAATTTCTATGGATACTCATTTATATTTTTCATATATTATCTCTCCTAAATACCCGCACAAAATGGCAGGGAAAAATCAATAAAATCCTAGCTTTTCAAATTTTATTTAGAATTAAATTTAGTATGTGATATTCTGCGTGATTTATTCGCCCGGATAAATACGTTTTTGCTAATAAATGCGTACAAATACATACTTTTTCGTCTCAAAGTCTACCGTACCTATTTATGTGAAATAATGTACAGTTCGGAATTTGAGTAAACATCGTGCAAAACATTTGCTTGGGTTCACCAAGTTCACCAATATAATACAACTGAAAAAGAACAATAGGTCCATTAGTACCTCATTAAATTCTTGCTTTCCGGTTTCTCTCTCTCTTTCCTTTACAAACAATTTTTGTCACAAATCTGCATACATACAATGATGTACATAAACGTGAGCACCAACAGTGAATATTTAGCCAAGGAACGAACACTGAACTTCAACATGCCTCACATTTTTTCATTAATGCAAAAGAGTACCTGAGTACGCTTCGTCGCAAACTGTGTCTTTCCTGCATTCTTGCAAATGGCAGCATTCAGCACTCGTCAGCATCACGCATCATCATGGTCAAAAGTTACTACAACCAAGAATTTAAGACAGATGTCTATTTAGATGTTTCAGAAGGATGTGACAACTGTGATAGCTCAGCGGCGACAATCTTTCCTTTGGAGCATTGTTGATCGGCCTCCTCTAGTCCCCACGGGAGCGGATTTTCCACACTAGTTTGGTAACTGATTCGATTGATTGATTGATTGATTGATTTTTTCGTGTTTCCGGGCACGTCAACTACTGTGGTCATTAGTCCAGTTAGTGCAGTGCATGTTTTTTTTCTCGGGAGATGGCTGTGATCTTCCCCCGCTGGATGGCGAGATCCGGTGCCGACCTACCGTCGGCTAGTGGGGTTTCCCCCTAACCAAGACTCTCCCACCAGCGGGGCACCGCCCCAGCCGGGACAAGTTCTAAGCACCCGACCGGTCTCGCGGAATATGTGGTAGTGTAGTGCATGTTAGTGTAAGTGTGTGTGTAAGGGAAGAGGATAGGACTAGGACGAGGAAGGACAGATCGCGCGTGGTCCGTGGCCCGTTTGGTAAGGTACTGCTCCGGCATTTGCCTGGTGTTGATCGGAGAAACCACGGAAAACTACCGATCAGAACAGCCGGCCGCTATAATTCTCTTCCAGAGGTAACTGATTAGAATTCAGCTAGTTCGAAGGAGAATTTTAGCGGTCAGCTGATATGAACGGTATTTTTCCGAGGCTTCTTGGATCAGTACCAACAGAATGCCGGAGTAGTATGTAAGAAAGGGGTCCCGGACCATTCACAAATGTTCCCTAACTCATTCTTCCCCTTCTCTCTTATATACACACACACACATACACACACTTACACATGCCAGAAGACCAGCTAGGAGCTTAGAGTTGGTCACAACTACGGCAATGTCTTGCTGGTGTTAAAACGTGGAAGGGAGGAAACATACGAAGTCGACGTGCATGTCGGAACCGGACCTCATTTTCCAGCCGTGGCCGCCTCCCCGGAATATACTACGCAATACAACCTCTGAACTAATGACCTAAGTAGTAGATGCGCTCTGCATGAATAAATACTATCTCTTCAGAATTATGCAAATGTTTGGAGATAGTTACGAACCACTAAAAATCTCCCAATAATTGTCCCCTTGCTTCATTTAGGCCAGAGTACGTAGTACTCGGAGAACGCTGGGGCTAGCACGTGCCAGGGCATTCCATAGCATGCCAGAGCACGCTGGGGGAAAATGGGGCACGTCAGGGCACGTCGGAATTGCGGCGAGAGAGGAAAAAGATGCTCATATTCCACAGTATTGGTCAGAAGATAGATACGATGGGTCACAAGAGAACATATAGTAAGTTTCAGTTGTAGGCCTTAAATTTACTAATACATAGTTCTGATAGGTAGTTTTGCTAGATTTCTACTGTCAATACCAAGCGAATACCGGAGCAGTATCTGTACCTTCCTTGTTCTATTCTCATTCCTCACTTACAGACACACTTACATTCACTACATTAGCACACATGCCGGATAACCCGTCGGGAGCTTAGTGCTTGTTATGTCCTGCTGGGGCCGGTGCCCGCTGGCGGGAGATATCTGGATGTGGGAAAGAACTCGCATAACGACGTGAGGATTGGCGCTGAATCTACCACCTAGCGGGGTAGCTGCCAGCTGCAATGATAAAAACTTGCACTTCACTTAAAGGACTAATGACAATAGCAGTTGACGCGCTCGGAAACACGAAATAATCAATCTACAACACGTTCCCATTCACTCGCATCCACTGAGACTCGTCTTCGTCCTATTCCTATTCCCTTCTTTTGTGAGGCAGAGGTTAACAATTCCAAATGGCTAGCAACCAATAAAAATGCACGACAAAACTGACCCACATACCTCCACCCTTACGAAAATACTTAGAGTTTGTGTCCACCTACATCCCCGTTTCCTCCCACTGTGCTCGTCCACGTCAGCGGCTTCTGAGGCGCGCTCTTCATGTCGGAAATTTAATCAGGACGCAGATACTACAACATTCCGCATCGCTTGCGCGCACAGGACGGAGAGCGCGTTTTTCAGAGAGGCCTCGCGCGTCGGCCTTATTGCGGGCGGGCCGGCCACCGCGCCGTCTTGCCGGCCCCACCGCCGCGTTTTCATTTTAATAAGTAGCGGTGGCGTCAGCGGCGGTGGTGAAAGTGGTGGCGGCGACGATGGCGGTGGTTCAGCCGGCAGCGCAGGGGGCTGGGTGGGGGCTGGGGGGGGTGCGGGTGGGGGTGGGGGGGGGGGGGGGTGGGGGGGATGTGCCGGGGTGAATGTAGGCGCATGCACTGCTTTTGCGGCCGCGCCCGGTGCGATCTGTGTCGCCGCAGTCGTTTCAGAACTGCACCAAAGACACGGAAGTTTCCTCCATTCTTCTACTCTAACATGACTACTCTGAAGACTGATACACGACTCCTGCGAGTTTTGAGCTTCAGTGGCATTGTTGCCAGGTGTTGAGATTTACCTTTACATTTGGGAGGTATCGCCTTTACTGATAAATTTATGAATTGAAAATTGTGTTGTTTTGTTTGAATAGTTTTGTATTATTAAGCTCCATGTTGACTCGTGGGCAACGTACTAGCTTTTCCGTGATGCGATCGCGGGTTCGACTTCCGGTCAGGTCAAAAATAGAGATGTAACTTTCTTTTAAAATCGTCTCAGTTTCTGTAGCTGTGTGACTAAGAAAGGCTCAGGCAGGCACAGTTTACTAGTTACGGTGAAGGGAATACGTCATGTTCTCCACATGTCACTCTTAACTCCCAAGCGTGGGAATTAATTAGGTTCAGGAAGGGACACCGTTAGCTAGCCGGACAATCGACCCAAAATGCCAAATATAAACATACAAATTTATATAATATTGCTAGCTGGTCCAGTGCGAAAACTGCGCTCTCCAATAATAATTTTGTTAAATGCAAAAACTATTTCCCATTAGAAGCCCTATCTAGAGTGCCGAATCCAAGATCTATGCAATACAAAACAATAGGCCAGACACGGTGTGAAAGACCCTTGCTTATATTGCAGAGGGTTGAGGTTAAATGACATCGAAAATCAAGAAATATCCTTAATTTTATCGTGGAAGAGTATGACTGTTTCCTTCAATTTAATTTTACATATTTATTTACGGTTTCTAATTACGGCTGAAGGTAGACAAGAGATATTAATATCCAAAAATTTAAAAGAAATAAAACAAAATGTAATGTTGTAGAATATACCTCAAGAAACAATTCTAACACACCTGTCTTCCACTTGTTCTCGCCCCCTCTTCATCTCTCTCTCCATTTATTTCCCTATATGACCCCCATCGGTCCTCTGCCGTATCCCCACATATTTCCCATCTGTCCTCCCAGCAAGTATAAATATCGTTTTAAGTATAAAAACATATCATAATAAAACTGTGTTCCAAAACACTAGACATTTCCCAAAGAGATACTTCAGGTAGTTTTTTAAGAAACAGCTACAATATATTTAAACAATGTAGATAATAAAAAATAATGAAGTGTGCGTTGGGGTAACTTAATTACGTTAGTTCGTACACGTAATAGTATTATACGACTTCATATTACACAATTAAACACATACGTCTCCAGCACTACAATGCCAAGGATTTTATTTTTCAACCGTCAATTTTCTTAGGACCGCTCTTTCTCATATAAAAAGTTAAAACATGAAGCACAATAGTCCATACTACTACGCTGTATTTTACAGCTACTGATGTCCTCTTCTCTATTGGGAATAAGTGGATATTTACTTTTTGAGATGCGAATATTTTTTATTGTAAGTGAACGTGCTTTGAAGCGGATTTGCAAACAATGGTAGGAAGATTAAAAAACAATACAAAGTTTTGAAATACGACTCGTAGAAAAATGTCAGTGTTTTATGGAAGACCCTATTTTCAAAGCCCCCTGATTTTCAAACACAAGAATAGTAGTTTACAAGTCAGTTATGTGTTTCATGCTGTTCTACTTTTAGTCATTGAAACACTCGCCGATAATTCACATTTTTTATTTGGTGTACGTGTAATGTGTATTAAACATGAGCGCTGGCTCTGACGTTATATGTATCAAGTAAACCGTAAAATTTCCAGTGAAATGTTTGCATATTTAATGAAATTGAACTCATTACACATGAATAGATTTTGAGAGCTATTCAGTTATAATTAAATGCCACATTTGAAAATTAAAACGCTTGTAATCAGAGTTATACCTAGCCCGGAGCTTTAAAAAGCAGATAAAAATTGAGATCTGAGAATATTCACGGAGTAAAAATTAAAAATCATGCAGTATTTAATCATTAGGAAATATACAATTTATTTACAGGCTTTGTGGATCTCTAGTTATTTAACAATGTCCGTTGATACAGTAATTTGCAATTTGTAAACAGTGTTGCTGACAAGCAACTGACGTCCATTGAGGTAAAGATCTTTGCCATCGTTTCTCATGGGAGTGTAACGTATTGTATTACCATAAGCAGGAAGGCGGGCGCATGGCAGGATAAGTGCAGACAGAGAATGCCGGTAGGAGAAAGTAAGGAGAGTTTGAATAGGCGGTAGCTAGGGGCGGAAGCACTTCCAGGTACTTTTGGAACTTCCAGAAATCCATGGAAAGGGGTGCCCAAAATGCGTGGCGGCGCAACGTGGCGTGAATTGCCGCGCGAACGCAAGATGACGTTGCGTGTCACGTGGTTTGAAAGGTATGAGAGTGGGAGCGGAAAGCGCGGGGGTGGGTTTTGAGCTTAGTGAAAACCTCGTGCGAATGCACAAAACTTGCGCCCAGGGCGGTGCGGAGACGAGCCATGCACGAAGTGCACCCGTGTGCACCTATGTGTTGGGATGCAGCTGTGGAAATTTGTTTCCTCGGGCGGTCACGGGGCTCTACGCTGTGTGTGTAAGCTCGCAGAGGAGTGGCAAGGACCGAGAGTCACCGCTGGGTTTGTGAATGTGTTTGAATTGATTGATTGATTGATTTTTTCGTGTTTCCGGGCGCGTCAACTGCTTTGGTCATTCGTCCCGTTAGTGTAGTGCATGTTTTTTCTCTGGAGATGGCGGTGATATTCCCCCGCTGGATGGCAAGATCCAGCGCCGACCTGCCGTCGGCTAGTGGGGTTTCCCCCTAACCAGGACTCTCCCACCAGCGGGGCACAGCCCCACCCGGGACAAGCTTTAAACTCCCGACCGGTCTCCCGGAATATGTAGTAGTGTAGTGCATGTTAGTGTAAGTGTGTGTGTGTAAGGGGAGAGAATAGGACAGGACAAGGAAGAGGAAGGAAAGGGCTATGGGCTTGTGGGGTTTTCACAACGAAGTATTAGCCAGTCCCCACCAATCTAGTTATACATTGCCCAAGCCAGGGCACTGCTCCGGTATTCGCCTGCTGTTGATGATGGAAACCACGGAAAATGTCTGATCAGAGGAGCGGTCGTTAGAATTATCCTCCAAATAGCGGTTGGCTTCGACTTAACAAATACCACCGACAAGGTTATATGCCTATCTTATAATGTTAATTTCGTAGACTATTTATAATTTCAATTTAGGAGAATGGTCCAGAATGTATTAACGAAAGTGGGTATTTTTAGATTAATAAGTCTATCACAACCAAAACTTCGAGGCCTTGTTTAATCTCAAATATTATTAAATGCAATGTACTTGGTACATTTCAATGCACACACTCCATTCCTCGATATGTATAATAATAGAGTTAAAAGTAATTCATTTATTTCTTTCTGTATATATTTAACATGATATATTATTCCTTCTTTTATATTCTTAAACGTGATATGTTTACATTTTTTCATTGTAGCCTTGTTCACGATTCCAAATAATGTGTCGAAACATTGACTCTGATACACTTATAACAATAAATCTGAAAATGGAAAAAAACTGCCTATAATAAATTCTTAATCATCCCCCTGACTATGCTTGTCGGGTATTACAGAAGTCAGTGTTTGAAAGACTGAAGGAATGAAAATGACGACAGTTGTCATTTGCATTGCATAACTACTGTTAAACAAGAAAATGACGTAATACACAATGCGCGCTCGCTTAGTAGCGGATAATCTAATTTTAAAATATATTCAAATATCGGAAACTCAATCTTTGGGTAATGAGGTATAATTAAATATTTACCCACAACAAAAGTTTCATACACGATTATTTTTAAAGATACTTTTACGTCGAGAACGCGCACATACGTGTAAGTAATTGCTAATTGCCTAGTGTGATTTTTTTCTGAAATGCTGCAATGAATGATGGCCAAGGAAATGGGAGCTCTCCAAAACTACGCGGTTCGATTGCATAGAAGTAATGACATGAGTTATAGAAACGAGATAAGATTACTGTTAAGAGTACGTGAATCGGAAAGCTGCTTGAATGGTTTAACCTAGATTCAATACTTTAGAACTTTGAATACGTAATTACAGTTCTTACAGAATAGTTTATTTATCGTTTCAAAGAAAACTTTTGCCAAACGTACCAAGTGACCAGGTTTTACAATGCCCTACAGAATTAACATATAATGAAAAACTGGTTTATGCAAGACAATTTTGTAACTAAAGCAATTTGTTAAAACTTAAGAAACTTTTGAAACTTTTCTTTCCCTCATTCATCAGCACCAGCTGCTACGTGAACGTATTTTACTTTTAAAATCGCTCTTGTCTCATGAGCTCTAGAATATTTTTGTCATCTTCTTCGACAAAAAATTATACGTAGATTAAAAAAAGAGCATGAAGATTTTACAAGATCATTTGTTCGCATCTAACTATAATAGACATATAAATTTTGTTAGTTGAGATTTAAAAGAAACCAAACTGATGAAAAACCAAACGACAAAGGAACGACCAACGTTTTTCTCCTTGATATGAAACTCGCATACATTCCTTACATACGCATAGTTGATAGGTGAGAAAATATGAATGTCGGTCTGAAAGTATTAATTTTTATTGTGAGTTAAAAATTAATTACGAATGTGTAAATAATTTTGATTACATGATCATATGTTTATTATATATATACTCTTGCAAATTACACTTTTCTCTACACAGGATGTAATCCTTCATTATCCTGTGACATTCGATTTCATTTATTCAAATCGGAAATCTTGCTGAGAAAAGTTGTCTTTTAAAAATATTGCACAGCAGTGGAGTAATGAAAGGATTCATATTTTTAAAGAAAAATTTTAGTTTGGTTTTGCTTGCAGAGAATTAGTTTTTCGCAGAGCTAGTGGCATTCGCATGTCTCTTGCTACGTGCAAATATGTGCGAATAACCAAAAAAGTGTAACAAATGATATCTAGCATTTATTTATGATTATATTGAAAGTTATAAACCTTTTTCACAATGTTTAAATAAATGGTACATGTAACTGATTTAAATATGTTAATTTTTAATTTACGTTTAATTTTTATTATTACGTTTAATTTATTTGAGAATTTCAATTTCTTACTACTTAACGCACGAGGTGGTAAGGAAATAATCTAAACTACTACTTCTTCTTCCTCCTCTTCTTCCCTATCAAGGATTAGGCAAATAGTCTGTTCCGTCTTCACTCCAACCATCTTTTCCTTGGAATCCTATTTCTCTTCTCTCTAAAAGTTTATAATAATCTAGACAAACTGTAAATTAGAGTAGCCGCAATAATAGTCAATCCATTATGTTTAAAATGTTATTTTTTTATTTATTTTTTTATTTATTTTACGTCAAAAAACAGTTAAAAACTGCGTATGACTTGCTATGGGGAAAAGTGAATTGTGTGCACATTTTCAAAATTCTGTGATCCCTACACTAAGTCATATACTACTTAAATTTTGATTTTTTATGAAATATACGCATACGCTAGTAAGCTTGAACAGCAGAACATCTTCCACTTTTTGAATACTAGAGATCGGGGAGCCTCGAACGCCGGCGATACTGCCGTTTCTCCGTCGAACATTTCATTTTTCTCCATCGCACGGAACTGCCACCTTCAAGTTCGATACTCGATATCCCGAGAGCCAGCCCTGCCATTTTACCAGAGAATCTGCCGTCGGCTGGCTTTTCGAGACATCTCCCGTCGCAGTTGTCGATATCACGGAAAGCGTAGGATAATAATTGAACATTAAATTAAACTATTTCAACTATTGCGAAGTTCCTAACTTCGAATTTCACTTTCGATTTTCACGATTTTTTAGCAAATTATAATGGTAGTTGGAAGAGGGTCACTTGTGTATATAAAAAGAATTTAAACTTCTGAATATTAAAATTAAAGTTATGAACAATATTAATCCTATTAATAAAAATATTAATAAAATTATAATAATAGAACTTTTAAGGTATTTTAAAACCATTGAAAGGTTACAAAATGAATCAGAAATTGTTACTGTCTGAATGTTTACTTTCTTGTGCACAGAAGTAAAAAACAATTTTCGAAATGGCGTCACTCAGTTAAAATATACCTACATTTACATTTATATCAAACTTATTTATATCATGTTTCACAAAACATCTAAGCGTGTATTCCTGCCGGTTGATAACACAATATATTTTCTTTCTATATTTACGCGCAGGTTTGTACATTTTGTCAGCGCACAACGTTGTTAAATATTTGTTCTACAATAATGGTTCGAGTCTTTACGAAATATGGTGATAGCCTCATATTGCAGTATTCATAAACACAATTCTTATGAAGAGAGATAATAGTTTAAAAAATGCCAAAGCTACAACAGTGAAGTGTAACATGAAGTATGATAGTTCGGAGATGGTTGGCACTCAGGTTCCTTCATCAGCCACGTACGCTATAAGCACTAGCTAAGCACTTTCACGACTAACGAATAACATACAGCCGTTAAGTAAAATCGATCCAATTGGGGAACCCTGATGTCACATGTGTTTTAGAGCTTGGAGAGTAACAGTTTTGGAGATCATTCAATGTTTTCAGTAATATTGGAAATAATAGGTTTTCCTTCTCTCTGATTTTAGCTAAACTATTACACCAACATGTTGCTTTTCATTCATCAATTTCTTATTTTCGAGTTTCTTTGTCACCTTTACAGCCATCTGTAATAAAACAAATCCCGTTTGGAGCTCTTTTGCATTTTGCTATTGGGGTTGAGTGGCATAGTGAAAACCAGTCCTAACCTCTCCAGTCTGCTAACCATCGTCAAATTACTAGGTCTACCAAATCACATACGCATATCGAATTATTTCTAACTGCCCAGCTATATTATTATACTATATAAACCTGCAAAAGTGTTTTCAACAAGCAAACATTTTGTTCCGCTCTGAGACCCGAACTCAAGTTTTTGCCATTACTCATACCACTGCGACACAGAAGGACCGTATGGGTGCAACTCTGGCCGAAGCTTCGTGTAAAGTACCTTCAAAAATAAAATTATCCGTTTCAAACTCCCAAAGTCTCGAATTCATTCGTTCTCGAGTACGTCGATCGATCGACGTACATCAATTTTATAAAAAAATCGGTTGAACTATTTAGGCGCTAGCGTTGAACATATACGGGCAGACGGACGTTTTCCCATTAATCAATTTGTAGGTTTCAAAAAACATTGTGTACTTATGCAAGTCAACGCTTTTCTGTGCTGGATTTTAGGCACCATTAGCACCCGCAAGATCCACATCGACACAACCACTTCTAGTGAAGGTAATAAGGGCATGGGCGGAAAGTAAAAGATTCAAGGGCGGTTGAAAGAATCCGATCATTCCACAACATTTAATCAAATATCCAAGTCTGAGACGAAATTTAAACTCATGACTCTTCCTTCCCAGACAGTTCTGGCTTGGTGGCTGAAATAATCTCACCAATTCATAATGTGTAAGCAAATATCCACCCCTGCATTGGAATTTCAACACGTGACCCTTCAATCCGACAGTTCTGGCGTGATGCACAAAGGGCGCGTGCACTACCATGAGCACCACTTCACAAAATGTTTAATTTACCGCGCAAAAGGGGAAATAATATGGTATACTTCCATTTTTTTGTTGTACTGCGTAATATTTCACCTACTTACTGGATGCTAATTACAGTTGAGAAAGATTATCCATCACCACAAACAAATGAAAGTAATATTACAAATGAAAGTATATACAATATCATACCCATGGACGCAGTAAATTAAAATGTTTCTGAAGTTGCACTTTGTGCATACTTTGGCTGAAAATACGCAATTAAGAATCCCACGGTTCCCTAAAGGCGGCTACACACATTCGTTATTCGGCGAACAGCGAGCAACCGCTCGCCGAATCCCGAGTAGTGTGGATGGTTTGGTTGCCATTTGCCGAATAACGAACGTTCGGTGTTCGCCCTACCCACCGCGTGTCCGTGTTTTGCACACACCAAAGGCAGCGAACATTCGCCGAACACATCAGCTGTTCAAGATTGGTCCAGCAGTAGCTCGCTGCTCGGCGAATGCCGAATATGTGGAGCCGTCTTAACATACATCCAAAAATCCCCGCATGTGGTGAAAATACAAACCCTTGATCCTGTACTGCACCGGGAGTGGTAGCTCAGTGCATTAACACATGTCACTGCAGCAACTCCGACCGGGTGGTCCTAGGTTTGAGTCCTGATGGTGGCAGGATTTTCGACAATAGCTTTTCAGCTAGGTCAAATTCAGTCACTGTATCAGGAGAATTCTAGCCGTCTGCTGTGATCCGTAGTTTTCCGTGTTTCTCCGATCAACATCAGGTGATTGCCGGGGCAGTATCATACCAAACGGGACACGGACCGTGCGCGATCTTTCCTTCGTCTTCCTTGTCCTATCCTCTCCCCATACACACACACACACACACTAAAATTCACTACACTACCACATATTCCGGGAGACCGGTCGGGGGCCTAGAGCTTGTCCCGGCTGGGGCGGTGTCCTACTGGTGGAAGACTCCTGGTTAGGGGGAAACCCCACTAGCTGACGGTAGGTCGACGCTGGATATCGACATCCAGGGTGGACATCTCCGCCATCTCCCGAGGGAAACAAATACACTACACTAACGGGACTCATGACCTAAGCTGTTGACGCGCCCAGAATCAATAATCAACCAACCAACCAATCTTGCACTGCGAGAGTGATAGAACCCCTGCCTGCCGAGCCCGGGCGACGCACACTGGTTGAATCGGGCCAAAAACCTGGCCATAATGGGAAAATTCAAAGTGCGCGTTCGGAATTCTGACCTATCAAATTTCGTTTGGAAGATATTGGAGCACACTACTTTAGCTCCAGAACGTTATTTCAATCATTCAGACGTCCTTAGGGTCTCGTAAAGTTACCGTTGCTCGAAACACGCGAATTCATTGCTTCTTGTCGACTACTTTTCGTAAATTAAAAAAGTGTTTAAATTATTTTTTATGTTTTTTTTTCGAAATAGAAGACACTTTTGACTATATGTTAAGTATATTTTTAAGAAAAAGTGCCTTATTATTTTATTATATTACAGCTGAATTCTAACCTGTGTAGCGTAACAATGTTAGTCATGTACTTTGTGGATTATATTTTTGTCCTGCGTATTCCTGCCTCAATCAATTTTCAAGTTCAATCATCAATTTATCAAGTAGAATGCCCTTAATCAGAATAACACACATTTAGCTGCATATATCTCTAACTTTTTATTTTATAGCCACTTTACTGCAATGCTTTCTAGCGAGATTTAACACTAAATATCCCGGAAGTATCTTCGACGCCATGGGGATTTATTTCCTCGGTATATTTTTTTCGATTTCTTCTTCTGATAATTACTTTTAATAAGAAAATAACTGATACAAATTTTTGGAATGATTAAACAATATTAATCCGTGCCACCGAGCACTTTAAGATTTTTAGTGTACTTGAAGGATTCTTATTTTCTTGTCATAGAAACCAAGGCTAAGAGTTCTACGAGTGTAAAAGTGATGTTATCTCAAACTAAAGTTCACCATTTTTTTCAATAACATATAATATTTTTCAATAAATAAGTGCTGACGAAATTAGGCATGTACAGCGTTTATTCCTGACAGATGGGTGGCAATTGTGTAACACATAAATATACACATATAATTTATAATATTGCTTATAATATAATTATTATTGTAAATGTATCTAGTTCCAAATTCCGCATTTTCAAAAACGCTCAATTGCAATTTTCTCGGGAAGGGCTTCAGATGTTAGCTTTAAATTTTTTAAACGGATAGTTTTAAATTGACTTAATAACATGACATAAATGCCATTGTGGGATATTCTTTTATTGTTGGTTTTTAAATTAAACAATTTTTTAAAAAATATTTCTTATATCGTCAGTATGTACTTTATCCCCGTAAGTGCATTTCGTATACATTATCGTATTTGTGAAAATAGTTACCTAATAATTTTTTGTAAATAATTGTTCGCCACGTGATACAAGGAAATGTGTGTCAGCTGCATTTCCGATGGGCCTATTGACTTTGAAAGACTGCATGTTTTCTTAAGCATTTCCTTTCTTGAATATGTGACTTACAGTGACGCATCGAAGTAATCTTTGTTTTCCGGTGTCATGATCTTCATGCTCAGTTTGGATCTTCCAGGAGTCTTCAGTCTTTTAGTAAATCTACTTTCTACGTTGTGTCGCTTTTCACTAACTCTTTCCCTCTATGTCAAAAGAATGAAAAGATATATAAATGCCCAACGATTGTTAGGATTTGCACAGATATTCTAAAATCACCACGATTTTGGGCAAGATATTCCGCCAATATCGGTGTATTTAGGATAAGACGTGAAATCATAAATTGCCATAATAGTGTCTGTAACGCAATTAAGTTATAGTGTGAATGACAAATTGTAGAGGTTTCTTTTCAAAGAAGAGAACATTAGTAGAATTAATATGATCAGTTAACATATCAGATGTTACCAAAAGCTCCTTTTTTCATATTTCAATTTTTAAAAAATTGTGTTGGAAAAGGAAGGGGGTACAGATTCCAGAGCACAGGAAAAGGTGCGCAGATGCTACTTTACGATCATAACGGTTGTTCACTTTTTATACGTTAAGTAAATCAATGAACCTAGGAAGTCAAAAACTTAAATCACATTTCTCTCTAAAAAAAATCTTTACCCTTCAAATCCCATATATCTTTTTAAAGCAGCGGTTTGGAATTTCGTTGCCTTATTTGTATTCAGCAACTTCGAAAACAAAACTTTACGTATAGCCATATTTCTACGTACAATCCCTTTATTTTCAAGCTTCAATTTTTTAAATTTTGATATTTAATTTCGATATTCGTCATCAGCGACCGCGAGAACCATTCTATCAATTTTTTACATATATTGGGTTCATTTTTATGAGTCAGTTAGCCACTTCGAGCCCGCCATTTTGAATTTTGAAATTTCTTTTCATGATATTCAAATTCAGCGACCTCAAAAACTCATTGATACCAATTTTTACGCCAATCCACTGGCATTTTCAATTATGACCACGTTTTAGGCCCGATGCAAGCAGTGCGCGGCGTCGTGGGCGCCGATGGACAGCGCCCCTTGAAGCGCGGGCTGCGGAGGCCCAAGGCGCTCCCTGCACGCACGGGGCAGCTCGCGAGGGCGGTGACCGCGGAGAGGCTTCGAGGGGAGCACGTCTCCACGCAGCACAGTGGGCCTGTTCAAAACTGCTAGCACAAGGGTGTAGAAACCGGGGTTACAGATCCGTATTTGGCAGAGCATTTATTCGCCACAAAAGTGAGCTACGGCGGCCTAGGCCAAGAATGAATTTTACAGAACTATTATCATGGCAACTTCAAGTAAACAAGACAATATACAAATGTCTGTTGTCACACTGGCAAAGAATATTTATTATTTTTTGAATAGAGAATGTTTTTCATTTATCTCTGGGTTCATATTTTTCTGACTAGCACTTCAAAAATGGTTTCACTCTGTGATATTGCTCTACATCTATCTTTTCTTTTATACCGAGGGTTGACTTTAGCATTGAATATTTGTTTCATAATGTTGACCATTTCACTGTCTGGGACTATTGTACAAATCAAGTTAGTTATCTTAGCCAATTAAATTAGCTTTACTTATGAAAGTGTAATGTCTTTTCATAGAGACAAGCCAGCATTGTTGTTTCATTTAGTACGCCCACATGTTGCTCTCATTTACATTTTAAAAAGAGTTTATACTCTCTTTCATATGAATTCTTTAATTTTTGTGGAAGTAAACTCTCAGTACCAGCTTCAGTTTTCTCATTTATAATTTCTGGAATATCTCCTTCCCTACTTACGAAACATATCGCCAAAACCATCCGCAAATTCTACAAGCTTTAACAATTCTGACAGTACCGCCAACTTCAGAGGCGATAATTTAGAGAACATCTGCATCTATACGACGAATACGCATGACATAAATGAGATCTCTCTAAAAAATTCAAACATAAAATTGGCAAGTGAGTATACGAAAAAAATTGAACTCAGTTAGTTTACCCACCTCACTTCCGCGTCGGTTGGTAAACACCTCATCCAAAATCATTCATTTTACGGCATTGATACATGAATAACTATTCACAGAAAGAAACGTGATTTGTCCACTTTTCATTAACTGAACCCGATAATAGGAGCTTTTGTCGAAAAACTGATAATTTCCGTCGCATAGCATTCCGTCGCATAGCATTCCGTCGCATATTACGGGAGTATGTAGTATGGTGAGAAAGTAATAATCAGGAAGAAAGAATAGATGACAAGCAATCACGACTTTCTGAACCGGAAAAGTCAGTAATTGGGAAAAGTTTAGCTCTTCACTAGCCATCGTTCATTTTATTTTAAAACGTGTAGGTAATGATCTAGATAAGCAACTACTCATCTGCAATTAGGATACCTCATGGATTGAAATTTTCCATAAGTGAAATAGCTCATCTAAAAAGTAAACACATTTTGTATTAATGGATACAATATTAGAAAATAACCTAAAAATGCTTCTGTACTCGTAATATTAATATATTTGAATACGTCGTCACGCACATAGCCTTGAGAAATAGCATGTAGGCCGCGGCTGACTTCAGAATATGGTGTTACTTTCGTTTTCGTACAGGGTTTATTTGTGATTCGTATTGTGAACCTAGCGCCTTCTCATAAAAATTCGCAACTCCTTTGATCTGGATCGCATTCCACCACCTCTGCTGTTAACCTCTGCTGTTAGAGAAGGACGTCCCTTTGTAATGAGCAACTGTAGAGAAGAAAGAATGCAACACCCACGCATCCCAGAAGTCGCCACCCCCTAAAAAAAGAGGAATGAAGTATTGTGAGCCTTAAATGAAGGTCATTTTGTCTCTGTAGAGTTCACTTTGTTTGCAAATAACACGTACACTTGAAGTAAATTCAGCAGTAGCTGTGTTTTGGTTCTCCGATCAGAGTAAAAATGAATCTCGGTCATTTCAACGCAGAGAGGGTGAATTTTCCACTTTCCCATAGCTAATGTCAGACCGTTAGAGTCATGATGTATCTAATCTTCCTGACATAGTGTTTCATTTTTTACTGTTATGTTTGTCAAGTTCTGTGCATGTTGTTATTTTTTTTATTTAAAAGTGTAAACATTAGAATGACGCTCAATTTATTTATTCTGTTTTATGCTGTATCTTACTGTTGTAATTATTTAGAATACATTGAGAATTCTTGAATTGTTTTCTTTGCCACTCGATGTGAAAAGACGAACTCAAAAGCCCTGGTCATTCTGTATTAATAAAAATACACAGTACTTTTGTAAATAGTGTAATCCACCGGATGAGTTGATAGCACATGTCGATCACTGCCAGTGTTTACAGCCATCACTTAGGCTTTGACAGCGAAAAAATCAAAGCTGATGTTCTCAATTGTTCCCTCTGTTCCTGTTTTCCTAAATTGTGGAAAAAGCGAAGATTTTTTAATTGCTTTAGGATACAAACAAACACAAAAGTATTTATTTAATCAAAAGCCATCTATTGGCTAGAATTTCTTTTTACCGGATGCTTTAAGAAAAATCTTCCCGTCTGGTTCCGATGTACGTTATATGTAAAACAATGTAAAAATTATACGAATTTGATTCCAAAGAAATTGACTACAAACCAATGTAAATATTGAATTTTCATTATCTAAAGTCAACACTACTATACGATTCTAGGAATTGGGGAAATGTCTAGTACGTAGCTCCCAACAGTGCAAGCCATTGATATAGTTTCTTGTTTAACATTCCTTGAAAAAATAATTCTAAGATGGTCTCTCGCTTTCCGTGAAAAGGTGCTTTTGTACCTTCTAAGCGTCTCAGGTTTAGTAAAATACATAAAACTAAATAAAGGCCAAACATATTGCCTTTTTTGTGCTGATTTAATATCACTGAATACACCAAGCTGGGATGCTGAGGTTGATTAAGACATGAGAAGTCGTCTACTTTGGTATAAGGGTGAAATAAATGGATGATAATGCGGAACCATTACTTCCGACATCTTTCTCCATCTTTGACGCGATGGACTCCATCGCATTACCTGGGGTCAATTCCAGAATCCGACGGTTTAATTTTTAAGTGGCCAACAATTCACCTCGTGTCAGTAATGAGCAATGGATATTTATTTAGAGTCCGGGAATTAAAAACAAAAACACAGTTTTCGTAATGATTGGGAAATAATGATATGAAATCATAATCAAATTGAACTTTTCTTAGTGTTCTGGAAAATGGCTAAACAATTTTTCCTTATTTTTTTCTCGAGTATATTAAAGTGCATTTATAAGCGCGGTACAGTTAAACAGTTTGGTATGCTGTAGTAAAAATCCTTTTGGTTTACGTTTAGTCCTGACGACGCGTCGTCACAGCAGCCGTCACGACGGCAGGATTTTCGACAGTAGCTTTTCAGCTAGGTCGAATTCTGTCGCTTTCTGGAGGAGAATTCTAGCGGCCGGCTGCTCTGATCGGTAGTTTTCCGTGGTTTCTCCGATCAACACCAGGCAAATGCCGGAACAGTACCTTACCAAACGGGCCACGGACCACGCGCGATCTGTCCTTTCTCTTCGGTGTCCTATCCTCAGACCTTACACACACACTTACACTAACATGAACTACACTACCACACATACTGGGAGACCGGTCGGGAGTTTAGAGCTTGTCCCGACTGGGGCGGTGCCCCGTTGGTAGGAGAGTCCTGGTTAGGGGGAAACCCCACTAGCCGACGGTAGGTCGGCGCCGGATCTCGGCATCCAGCGGGGGAAGATCACTGCCATCTCCCGAGAAAAGAACATGCACTACACTAATGGGACTAATGACCAAAGCAGTTGACGCGCCCGGAAACACGAAAAAATCAATCAATCAGTTTACGTTTGTGCTTATATCAAACATTTGAGGTGTGCAGAATAATGACGGCAGATCTGAACCGGAGTTCGTTTGGAGAAAAATGAATTTTTCTCTGTTCATTCAAGTTCACTTTCACTCGAAAATAATTTTTGAAGGTGGAATTTGAGAGTTTTGCCACATCTCAATCCATTTGACATTTTATCATATGATTGGTATATGACAGGATTTTACCGTCATACTTCTAACTGCAACAACAAGGTCGGTTGGGGTCTCCCCTTATTGTCCTGAGCTCATTTCTTTTCCACTAGGACCGTCTTTGTTATTTACCTTAACATTTTCTTTACATTCATTTCCGCGTAACGCTGTGGGCTTTCATCACCCCCTTCCCAATATGGGGCCGCCTGGAACGCCGCCTCGGCTCATCGCCATCCGTCTTGCTCGTTTTCGCCGGCCGCCATGTTGAGCTCTTGTCGCCCCCTCCCTCCTCGCCCCGCAGCAAACGCCTGTCGGACGGACGCGCTGCCTCGACGATGCAGCCTGTCAATGGCGGCTGATTGGCAGACGCGCTATCGTCCCTCCGCCTGAAAGAACACGACCCGACACGCCCCTTCCCGCCTCGTTCCAACACGCCCAACCGCCATTCGTTTCTTCTCAGAAGAACGTGTGTGGTACGGCCAGGGAAAGACGTCGGGTGGTAACGTAAAAAGTTCAATCGACGAATCGAATCGCTTCTAAATTGGCAGTTTGATTAATTAATGAATTGGATTTATCATGATTGAAAACTCGATTGATGAATAAATAAAATATCATGATTAATTTAAAATAACTCTATAAGTCACATGTTTTTCCCAGTGAATTTCGTGGAAAATTAATTTTATACATTTCTGCTTCTTTTATATATACTTTCATGTGTCTTTCTTATTGTTCTGTCTTTCCACTGTTCTTTTTGTATCCTTCACTTACAGTTTTTTTGTCCCCAGAAGTTGTTATTTGTGAGGCGTGGATGTTAAAATCTCTCGTTTTTGCGTCTTTGTACTCGTGCATTAGTCTCTACACTAGATGAGCCTGGTAATGGAGACATTTCTTCTTAAATGCATTGATATTTCTGGAGAATACGCTGCTTTTGAAGTTGATGGCTGGTGGGGTCAGAATATGTTATGTTAAGGTAAACTGCATCTCGTAAAAATTCCTGATGTTGATGAATGAATGTCTATTTCATTGTCAGGTTACCTCGAGGATCCATCCAGACGTTGCGAGGAAGCATGTTGATTAGTATAGGTGGTCTGACGCATAGAAGTAGAGCTGTATTGGGAACTGAGAGATGTAGAAACGGCTAAATCAGAAAATGCATCGCGATTTAGTGGGTACATCTCAATGCAACTGAACGCAGATTGTGCCAATTCCAGCCTTCGTATTCTGGGAATGTCAGCATTAGTAAAACTATTTATATCCTGAAGAGTCATTTTCATGTTACGGTACTTTCTCATCCACAATATGCATGCCTTATTTAAGGCAAGTTTGAGGATTTCAATATGGACTTCTCTAGAGGTTGTAGTTTGTGAGACTTTATACTGAGGAGTATCATTTCTTATGCTTGGCATAAGAGACGATGCTCCTCAGTAAAAAGAATTCCTACTAGGTCTCTGCGACTTGTGTTCACCCAAGATTAACAAAACGAGATTTTTCTCGTTGTGACTCCGTAATCCAATCATTCTTTTTGCATCAAAATCATTTTCTAAATGAGCATATGTCTTTAAACAATTGTCGATTCTCACGTGTTGAAAAGCACACAATGGAGAGATAAACTAGTTATTTGTTGCATTGTGGACAGTAGAATATTTACGTTGGAACCGTCTCCGCAGAGGTGAGCTTCCTAACCTATTTTTTTTATTTCGCGGGCATGACCTTCACTTAATTATTAGGAATTCGTGGAACACCGGTTTCGTGAGTATTTTAGGTCCTTAACAGGCTGAATGTGTATATGGCCACAAGTTCAGCAAGACTGCCAAAAATCTAGTGACTTGTTCTTTACCAAACCCAACTGCTCGCTGCTGACTTGACCCGGCCGTTCTCAAAACTTAGGTTCGGGTGCCTTCTCGTGAATTCTTAAAATAAATATTTTCCTGATAATTATTAACCTATTGAACCATAGATATTTATTAATTCTTTTGCGAATTGAAACTCGAAGTTCAACAATTCTGAATTACTTATCGGCTTGAGCTGTTTACCCAAAACCTTCACGTAATTAAATGAAGCTGCTTGTCGGTTTTTAATAAATGTTCTTTTAATGGTGCCAGCATTATCTACATAAGACTCGACTATTATTTCTGCTAGTGTTTTGCATATGTGCTCAGTATGCTCGTGAGTACATAATATCTAGCACCAGACTCTCTTATCGACATTGCTTTTGAAATGACCTTAATAATGGCTGCTTCATATTATATTCCTCCCATTTTCCGCGAATTTGATACGAAGTCTTTTTAAAACACGGATAGAGTCCATATTATTACATTAATATTACCTCATAATCTTCACTCCAGGGGTACAGAAAGAAATTAAGAGAAGACATATCCGATAACAATTTTTACGATACCACTCGAACGACCCTCACTCTTAACACGTTCACTGTCCTGAGAGCCATAGGTGGTTCACAAAAGGTAACGCTCGATGGTTTTACTACGTTCGTGAACCATATGTGGGTCACAGATGTATAAAATTTCTACAGTAAAGTTTCCCATGGAACTCTCCAAAACTGCAGTTTGGAATGGACTTGCTAGGATGGTCATAGAATTTCGAAATACATCGGGACGTGTGGGAAAATATTTTTATTTTTGATAATATTACAAGAAAACTTTTTGACAGTGAGGCAGATTTGGACCAGATATTTTAATGTTTTCATAGCGACAGGGAACAAGAAGGGTATAACGGATACGAATTGCGCGAAAGTTATACTTTTGCAATGTAATGTCTGTACAGTTTAGTAATTATACTACTTACGGTAGAAGATGAATCAACTTACCTTAAAAGGGGGTTCAAGGTTTCAAAGTCATCTTCGTACACTGAACAACACACAAAGAACACCTATCACGCGTCGTAATACCCTATCTGCTTGTTGCACTCATCTAACATGGCGTTCGCCCAGCTAGTTTGTTTTCAGGAAAACTGATACCGTGGAATGGGCTGCCGATAGTAGCCAAAGCCCTAAAGTACTTTTGTACGATATCACCGCCGTTCTACACTACCCAACCTTCCTTTACTGTAATCTACAGTATGGTATTTATTTAGCCCTTCGTGAGCGGGTATACTATGCTGAATTTCCGTCGTTCGATTCCCGATCGGGGCAAAAATAGAGCTGTGGCTTCCCTTTACAATCGCCTCAGTTTCTATAGCCGTATGACAAAAAAAAGCACAGGCACGCCAAACATGCCAGATACGGCGTTAGGAATACGTCATGCCCGCCATATGCCTCCCTTACCCCCAAGCAGAAATAATAAAGAAAACAGAATCAGATCTGCGACACCGCTAGTTGGAAAGTCGCATTAATCCGACCCTAAAATTTTAAATACATACGTACTACATATTTATTTAGTACCTATCCCCAATGAGTCATATCTGTGCTCAATAGATTGATTAACGAGTGATAGGTGATGAATGCGATATTTTAGCTGACTGAAGAAGAAAAGAAAAAAAACACAGAACACTTCGGAAACCGAATGCGAACCAGCTTTGTTCACTAATCACTGGTCACGTCCACTAAAACACGGGTCACATCGACGCAAACTGTAAAAATCCGATGATAATTCGATTATTTTTTAAATGATTTTCTAGTAATCGAATCACAATTCTCCCGACTTCATGTTAGCAATCGTAGTACGTTGAAGTGAGAAAGAACACTAAAACGGAAAATATTTTCGTAACAATTTACTGCTCTGTTTCCTTAATATGTAAGCTTAATACCATTAGAAGGGTTGAAGAACGCATGTTTTGTGCTAATGTAGCTATATAAGTATTTCAAAACGCCTCAGCGGTGCAGTATTTCCTGTGAACTTTGCGAACACGCGCCTGGTTAAAAGAGCACCCCGCGGCAATCCGGCCTGATTCGCCACTGCTCTCTGTGCCATTTGCTCTCTGTGCCATTGGCTGAGAGAACGCCGCATACGCAGCTCCTCCTTAAGGTGGCGGTGGCGGCGGAGGTGGCGGTGGGAGCGGCGATGGCAGCGGGGATGGTGAGGGGGGTGGGGGGTGGCGGTGGCCGTTAGGGTCGGCGGTGGCGGCGGAGGTTGCGGGGGCGGCGGTGTCGGCTGTGGCGGCTGTGGCGGCGAAGGTGGCGGGGGCGGCGGTGATGGCGGCGGGGGAGATGGGGTGGGGGTGGCGGTGGCGGCGTGGGTGGCGGGGGCGGCGTTGGCGGCGGGGGCGGCGTTGGCGGCGGGGCGGCGGGCCCGGGGCAGTGGGGCGGCGGGCGGTAGAGGCGACGGGGCGGGAGGTGGGGGCGGGAGGGCGGGGTGGGAGGTGGGGGCGGGCGAGGGGCGAGGGGCGGGGGCAGGAGCGGGGGCGGCGGGGCGGCGAGGACGGCGAGGACGCGGGCGCGGGGCGGCGGGGCGGCGGGGGCGGCGGGGCGGCGGGGGCGGCGGGGCGGCGGGGCGGCGGGGCGGCAGGGGCGGCGGGGCGGCGGGGCGGCGGGGCGGCGGGGGCGGCGGGGGCGGCGGGGGCGGCGGCGGGGGCGGCGGCGGGGGGCGGCGGCGGGGGCGGCGGCGATGGCAGTGATGGCAGTGATAGCGGGTGGAGCAGGGACGTGGGCGGGGGAGGGGAGGAGATGACGTGACGTCGCAGGAAGGCGTCCGGCGGCTCTAAGTCTTCGCCGCCCCCTTCTCCTCTCCGCCACGGCCCTCCGCCCAAGATAAATGCCTGCGCGGGTGTTTACACAGCAATTAATTACGAGCTGACTTTGGGCGCGTTTTTCTCCATCATAGCGGGAAGCGACCACTTGGAGAGAAAGAGACAGAGAGGGAGCGAATGAAGATGTGATAGAGGAGAGAGACGGAAAAACCGAAAGAAAACATTTGGAAGTGAGACAACACGCATTATAAGGAAGAAAAAGAACAAGAAGAAAAAAAAAAAAGGTAATGATCGATAGGAAAAACGATGTGGGAGTAAATGGTAGGAAAAATTACATAGTCACGAAAGTACAAGAAGAGATATGATAGGGGAAGGATAATTAAAAACTGAGATGACAAGAAAGAAAGGGCGATGAAAACAATCAGAAATATTGGAAAGAAAAGAACTGTCCCAATACGAGATAAAAATCAACATCAATAACGAAATATATTTCCAAAACATTAACAAAAAAACAACAAGAATAAAAAAACCCGTGAACATTTTATAAATGAATAAATAGCAAAAATAATAAAATAGGGGTAAACGATTACATTGGTCATTACAATAAAAGCATTGCTAAGGAAAACAAAGAATGCAATGAAATTGGAGAGAACAATGGATGAAGCAAAGATCTTTAACCCTACGGTAGTCGCGAGTCTAATGATTACATGGAGAGTCGCGTGGTTGACCAGTGTCCCCCACAGACCTTCGGTTGTTTTTTAGCATTCTAAACTTAATATACTTACTAATTATTAGCTTTGTGCTCCATTTTGATGTCTAGAAAGGTTTTAATAAAATTAAAGTCATAAAAAGTTAAAGAAATATATTGTAAAATCCAACAAAAAATAAAAACAAACATACAATTACTTGAGAATAAAACGGACTAAGAAAAGGAAAAAACTTAAAATACTAAAAACAATTTTTGCAAACACTTTTCAAGTGATCATTGCACATGAACTTCTCACATTTTTCACACCATTTCCTTGTCGTTTTATCTCGTAGCCCACAGTCATAGCATCTTCCTCGAGCACCTTCTCTTCCTTTTGTGGAGGCTGGCTCTTGTATTGAAGTGCCAAGTAGGATACATGCTCGTCGCCTCAATTCAATCGGTAGCTGTAATATTGTGGACCTCCGTTGAATTTGAGGTTTAATCAGTTCCCATGCCAAATTTTGTAAAAACGTGTTTCTGCTCACTTTACTCTTTGTGTTTGATTTATAAATACAAAGAGCGTTGAAGGCTGAAATATTCAAGAGGTTGAAAAATACAACCATTGACTATCGACGTGTGTTCCTCGCCACATTGTATTTAGCAATAAGCTGATCAAGTAGATCAACTCCAATTTTCGTGTGGTTATAAAAAGTTACAATTTCAGGCTTACACTTGCCTTCAGTTTCTTCATCATTGCAACTAGTATGATGCAAGGATGATATAAGAGTCACTGCCCCATTTTTTTCGGGCAGTAAGAAACAAGTGTGCAATCTTTTTGGAATCCAAACATTGACGAGAACTGAGAGCGGTGTTTGTTTGGCTGAAAATCCTTAGGAAATTCGGGTTTGTTTTTACGGAGGGTACCAACGTAAGTGAACCCTTTGGTTTCTAGCTGCTGAACTAACTGTCTCTAATTGTCTGAATACTGCTGAACCAATTGTCTCCTGTTACATTTCTGTGCGAGCCTTTTATTGGTTCAACCAACCTCAGCACAACGTCCATTGGAGAATTACTCAAATGATAAGGTCCTGCTGGCTGAACACCAGCATATGTTTCTACGTTGAAAGTATATACCATTTTAGCATCTACTAGTGCAAATGTTTTGATGCCGTACTTGGCAGGCTTATTTGGGATGGACTGTCTGAAAGGGCAATTGCCTCTGAATGCTAATAGTTGCTCATCTATAGTGGTATATTCACTGGCAATGAAATACTTGGGAAAATTATTATTTACTATTTCAAAAACTTCTCTGATAGGAGCAAATTTATCAATTTCTCGACGAGAAGCTCTGTCGTGTATATTATCAAATCGTAAACATCTTAGTAAAAAAGCAAATCTTTGTTTACTCATCGAATGATAACAAGACTCTAAACCATTGCCTTTGGAGTTGTCCCATAATTTTTGAACATTTGTCCTGGACATTCCATAGCTCCCTATCAAATATAAAAGCCCAAACAAAGCTCGAAGTTCTGTTTCATCTGTAGGCCTGGCATCTCTTTCCCGTGAATATTTACATTTTAGATTGTCTATGTAAACATTTGCTGACCGTACAATTATGTCATAAACATTACGACAAAAAAGGAGCTCGTGTAATTTTATTTCTGAGATCTTCGAGGCTATTCCTTGTGCATCAGAAAGCTTCTTTATTATATTTTCTGCACGGGTTTTACAATTTTTTTAAGGAAACTGGTAAACCACTTTGTTTTTCATCTTTCCCGATATAAAATGAATTTTGTGGCTCACCCTCAGAGTCGCTGTCTTGGTCTGCTGACTGCTCTAAATAAGTATTATGCTCACTTTCAATTAGGTGATCAATCTCATCTGAATCAGATTCTTCGGAAGTGCTTCCTTCCTCTTCATCCAATTTCCATCCTTCATCCATCGAGCCCTGCTTCCAAAGTTTGGGATCTGATGAAGATTCACTTCTCATTCTTTTCTGTTGTGACATTGCAATCTATAGAAAAAACCGTGCAGTTATATAATCATAATTGAAAATTGAGATAAAAATTAAAAATTTGATATCAATAAAAAATAATAAAATCAGGGAGCTCAAAATAAAAATAAACAAAATGTGTCTAGGGTGAGCCAAGAAAAGTTTTAGAAAGAATAACTTACATAAAAGCATAATAAAACTATAAAATAAAATGTTAATGTAAATAAACACTTACCTTAAAAAGTTACAAGAATGGTCGCATGGGGACATTTGTCAACCAGCCAAAAGATGTTACCAGTTCAAGGTGAAGAATCATACTGAGTGAGCTGTGATGGACTGGCGTTCAAGTTCAGACATGCACGGACAGATACTGGCCTGCTCGAGGTGTAGTTCGGGGGAGGGAGGGAGTTCTGAGAAAAATAAAGGAAGTGGGTGACATATGTCAACCACGCGACCACTCAAGGGTTAATCCCGCTTCTAATTATTTTCGTTATATCTCATATTTGTTCCTTTTTCTACAAAACCTCTCCCACTTTCTCGCCTCTCACCACTTTTCCATTGCCTCATATCTTTCTATCTTGTTGCCTTTCCTCTTCTCATTTCACCTACTGGAGACCATCTCCCTTTGTGAACAATGCCCGAGAATACGGGAGCATATGTCTGCAAGATGAATAGCAAGGGAAATATCTCTCGGAAGAAAGTCGGAGAGTGAGGTTTCCCGCCCTGGTTGCCTTACGCTTCTCCTGTCCTGGAAATAGCTTTCCCTTTCGAGTCGCGCCTGTTCCTGGGTAAATCTGGAGGAAAACATTATTCTCAACCGCGAAGCACTGACCGCACGAGATTCTCCAATCTGAAATCTAAGCTCTCGCATTTAAAGCAGGCCACGAAAAACTTGCCCGACAAAGTTGAAATTTATTTTTCTGGACATTTTTCCTCTGGTTCCTATTTACGTATCAAAGATAAATGGCGTGTACGAGAGCAGGCTCTTATACAGTTTGAGTTTGTCTTGTTTCTCTTCATAATACCATAGGCAACGAAATATATTATATCGAAATTACGTCCACATAATATCACTTTTGTGAGGAGGAGGCTAATGCATACGGATGAGAGCAAAATCTATTAATACCTACCAAACTTCTTTCATACACTTCACTCGCATTTCAGTCGTAAAAAATACACAAAGGGCTGGTTGACTGTTGTGAATTCTTATAAAGAGAACAAAGTGCATAAATAAACATGAAAGTCATCAAACGGTTTTACAATATGATACATAAAAGTGGATAAAATAAAAATGGCAAATAAAAGTATTTTCCTCTCTAAATCCCCGAAGGTTATGAAATCGTTTCCCAAGGAAATTGCCCGGTAGAAATATGCGTAAATATGTAGGAAATACAGGATTACGTTTGCAACCTACAAAGGATATTGGTCTGCGGTATACAAAGGATCATGAAATACACATCAGTTGGCTATAATCGCAGGATTTCAAGGCAAAACCTTTTCGTGTCGTCGCGAACAAACCAATAACCCACAGCGGCTCGAGAGAAAGAGCGAAACATTTCAGCACGTTCCAGATACGACCGCCGTTTATAAACAGTCGGTCGATAGGAATTCAGAGGCCCAAGAAAAGCGAAAGGACCTGCCCCGCATTGAGATGAAGGAAAATAGTCTTTCAATATGGGTTGGTTTGCAGAAGTGTTAATATATTGATTGATTGATTGATTTTTTCGTGTTTTCGGGCGCGTCAACTGCTTCAGTCGTTAGTCTCGTAAGTGTAGTGCATGATTTTTCTCAGGAGATGGTGGTGATCTTCCCCCGCTAGATGGCGAGATCCGGCGCCGACCTACCGTCGGCTAGTGGGGTTTCCTCCTAACCAGAACTCTCCCACCAGCAGGGCACCGCCCCAGCCGGAACAAGCTCTAAGCTCCCGACCGGCCTCCCGTCATATGTGGTAGTGTAGTGCATGTTAGTGTAAGTGTGTGTGTGTGTAAGGGGAGAGGATAGGACAAGGAAGAGAAAGGGCAGATGGAAGGGCAGAGAGAATGGCCCGTTTGGTTGGGTACTGCTCCGGCATTCGCCTGGTGTTGATCGGACAAACCACAGAAAACTACCGACCAGAGCAGCAGGCCGCTAGAATTCTCCTCCAGACAGCGACTGAATTCGACCTAGCTAAAAAGCTAGTGTCGAAAATCCTGCCGCCGTGGGGAGTGGGAACCTAGGACCTCCCGGTCAGAGGCGCTGCAGTGACATCAGTTGATGCACTGAGTTATAGCTACCGGTAAGTGTTAATATAGAAATCGACATTTGTTTACAAAAACTTACAAATGTGCAAGCCTTTCATTTATTCATCACAATCCTTTTATGTGTAAGATCACTGTGTAATATTTAAGTAAGATTGCTGAGAGCCATAAGTGATGATATAATGTGTAGGTAACAGCGGTAAGAGGATATGGTGGCTGATGACAGAAAAATGGAGGAATGAGGAGGGAAAACGGGAGGATCCTGAGGAAACCTATCGAGGTCTTTATCCGCGACACGCCACACGTGGATCGAGCAGGCATCGAAAGGTGGATTGTCGTATGGATTGGCCAGATCGCACCCGTGAAAAGAGTGTATACACTCCCTCCCCTCAAATACCAAAGCATTTAAAATGTAAGATATTAATAACTAGTGGTGCTACAGAATGGCACAGACTTTCTCGTCGTAAAATCCTTTAATTTCCTTCGTCTAGGCTAGCTTTACGGTCTTCCCCCATACTCTTGGCGGCTGCCATCTATCTACGCCCTAAATACATTTTTTTTAATTTTCTCAATTTTTCGGTTTTTAACGGTAGTTTGGCAATATTTTAAAATATTAAAGAAGAGCAAAACCTCATCGTATATGGAAATTTTCGTTAAAAATTTGGCGTCGTTTTTAAGAAAATGGTGTTTAAGTTAAAAAGTTACAGTAAATGCGAAAGAGTTGCAGTAAATGCGAAATCTTTTTCATAGTAATCTAGTGAATTTTCGAAGAGCTCCATTTGAAGTCATTTGAAGCACTTCCACTCACCAATGAAACATGTATACAAATCAATAGAAATGTGCATAATAACAGCGTGAGATATATTGCAATAAAACTACATATGTGAAACTTTTGAAAAACAAATGAATACACCAAAATGAACTTTGTCATATTAAAAATGCAATTGGGACTATTCGTTGGAAGAAGAAATAAAAGAGGTCATCTTCGTCAACATATTATTATATAACTAACTCTTTTATTTCTTTTTATAAGAACGTCAACAACACCAAATCAGAATTCCCACACTATCCGTTGGAAGAGTTTAAAGAAAAATGTGGAGCCATTTTTGAGAAAATGATATTTGAGCGTTTCTCAAAATGCGCAAATTTGAGCTAATTTTCAAAGAAAACTGTTGTTTTCGAGAAATTTTATGACATTATTTAAAGCACATGTACTCATCAGTACAATAATATGAATGAATCGCTGCTAATGTAAATATTAATATTGATAAACAATACATTTTTATAATCTTTGAAAAAATAAAAGAATAGAGCAATATGGCGTTTATGTCATCTTATAGGGTTACATTTACCACTAACACTACCACAGGTTTAAAGAAAAAAGTTGGAGCCGTCTTGAGAAAATCTTGTTTTTTGTTATTTTTTAAATTGCACATATTGCACACAATGTTGCTCGAGGAACTGATAACAATGAAAGACCTATTTACGGACAACAAATTTCATTGAACGAAAAATTTCTGTGTTCAATTTTGTAGTTGTAGGAAAACGCAAAAAAATTCAAACGTTTGCAAATTGCAAAAATTCAGACTTCCCCGTGAAAATCGGACCTATGCCACCTTTTTAAAAAAAAAAAGTAGACGTTTTTGAGAAAATTTTCAAAATGTCTGACATGTCTTCATGCAAAGTACCCTCAAATTTTAAAGAATGTTTTTAAAATGTCAAAGCTTCAACTAGAACTAGATGGTCAGGGTTTTTTTCTATTTGGAAAAAAATCTACTTATGGTTTAAGCGCTAGTAGTATTCACAGACGGAGGCATGGACAGACGTACAGACGGAGACGTTTTGAGAAAAGGACTTTTTCGCTATCAGGGGTCTCAAAACGTGTATTTCCGTTGAAACCTGGAAATCGATTTTCCGCAGCATTACAAAACTTTCTCCATTCCACGTATGTATTACGTACGTATACGAGATAGTAATAATAATAATAATAATAATAATAAAATAGTAATAATAATAATAATAGTAATAATAATAATAATAGTAATAATAATAATAATAGTAATAATAATAATAATAATAATAATAATAATCAGAGTTGTTCCCACGATTGTTCTGTGTATGTATGTGTGTATGTATGTATATATGTGTGTATGTATGTGTGTATGTGTGTATGTATGTATATATGTGTGTATGTATGTGTGTATGTGTGTATGTATGTATGTATGTGTGTATGTATGTGTGTATGTGTGTATGTATGTGTGTATGTATGTATGTGTGTATGTATGTATGTGTGTATGTGTGTATGTGTGTATGTGTGTATGTGTGTATGTGTGTATGTGTGTATGATGTGTATGTGTGTATGTGTGTGTGTGTGTATGTGTGTATGTGTGTATGTGTGTATGTTGTATGTGTGTTGTATGTGTGTATGTATGTTTTCAGCCGAC